>OU015498.1:151097643-151232643 GCA_907164885.2 Dolomedes plantarius | reverse complement strand
ATTCTAATTTTGCTTATACCATTTGAAAGTGCATTAAACAGAGACTTTGCTAGCAACGCCTTTTAATTGTTGCTCCTAATTTCGCCTGGTAGGCGGTAAGAGGAACAGAGGTACGCGATATTAGGAACCGCTCTGGAGTTCACTGGAAATTTCAATTTTTCGAATTTAGCTACATACCTTAAACTGGACTGGTTTTGGAACTGGTTGATCCCAGGATACCAAAGGAAATAGTTCTTAGGGATGTTCTTGAGTTTCCAGCCTAATCAAAATCTAAAAAGCGGATGAAATGTCGAAAAAAAGTTAGAGTAGGCGATATTTGGGACACCTACAATATTAATGTATCAATTTTTAAATAGAATGTTTCATTTATGATATGCAGCATTGAGCACCCAAACAAAATTTGTTTCTTTTTCAACTTGATGTCATATTTACAATAAGAGTAATATATATTGGTGAAAGAAAATTAATTAATTCTATTTGACGAAAAAATTTCAATTTACCTAAATAACAGCAAATAAGAATTTAGAACATCAGTTAGGATAATTTTTTATATCAAGAAAGTAATCTTTTGTTAAAAGCATTCTACTCAAATATGCCATGGCACAAATTAGAAAGGAAGAAGGAATTAAGAAGAAAAATCCCCACATAGGCGTATACTTAACGATAATCTCATTTATTCGAGTAAAGAAAATGACTACGACTTCACTTTTCCAAGTGTTTTTTCTTTTACCTACAGGAAACAAACATAACCAAAGTAAGTCGCATGGGAGATGAAATATAAACTTTACATAAATAAGTTAATAGTGTTCTCTCTGTGGTCACTTATTGTAATTCCGTTGAATAATTGAAGGATAAAAGTCTTTATATTGACAGCGATTAGGGATTCTTACAACTATCTACGAGCCACTAATTCGGCCAACTTAAAATCCCTTCTTATCTAATAAAAGTGAAATAATGGTCTCACATGTATATATATATATATATATATATATATATATATATATATATAATTAACCACATCTTCATAATTAATTCAGCAATGACTTTTACCTTCAGGAACTTATCTTCTGGGAGTTGAAAAAAAAAGAGACTTTAAAATGTTATTTGATTTGTATCTGAAAGTGAAACGAAGAATTCCGAAAATAAAAAATAAAAATGAAACAAATCTTATAATGGCCCTGTATCCGAGACATCGGGGAGTGTTATTCAGGGAGGTACAGGATTATTTGTAGATGTGTCATTACATGTTATTTATCAAGGGAAAACACGATATACTGATGATTGTCAAAAATAAAGATGCATCCTCTGGGACAAATTGTGAAACGAAAGCAATTTCGACAAAAATAGGAAGTAAAACCGAAAATAGATACCCTTTAACTTGATTCTCCTGTGAGGATACTAAAGTAATAACACAAATTTCTTCTGTTCCTTTAAACGGATGATTTTTGTCTCTGAAGTAGAGATGCTGTATTTCAAACTTTTAAATAACAAGGATGCTAATGGAATCCACTTAGTTTTATATTGATCCTTGTTGACTCATGATTTTTGAGTAATTATAACTAGTTAAACTAGCAGTGTAACCTGTGGAGTACAGGGTTTGTATAAAAAGTATCAGGGAAAGTTTCGGAAAAATAAATTTATTTGAGATATTGCTACATTTCCTCAAAAGTCTTCAAAATACATTCCTTGAGCGTTGACACACTTTTGCCAGTGGCTTTTCCACGACTCGAAGGCTCCCTGGTAGGCGAATTCCGGAACGTCCTTAAGGGTACGCGTGCAAGCTTCTTTGACGGCAATTAGGGTCCCATGGTGGTGTCCATTGAGGGAGGATTTCACTTTTGGGAATAGGAAATAGTCTGCTGGTACAAAGTCGGGAGTGTAAGGGGGGTTGGAGAATCGTCGCGATGCTGTTTATCGTTAGGTACTCGGTGACCTTGGAGCAGGTGTGGCTGGGTTCACTGGGGCGAGTTTAGTGCAGATGTTTCGCATCGCCAAATTTTCAGTGATAATGCTGTGCACTATCATTTTATCAGGACCAATTTTATCTGTGATCATGCGCACACTTAACTGATGGTCTGAATTCAGCATTTCATGCACTCGTTGTACGTTGTCGTCGGTTCTTGGGGTCGACGGCCGTCCAGCGCGGGACTTGTCCTCCACACTCTCTCGGTCATCTTTGAAGAGCTTAAAATCTGCAGTTTGTGACATGCTTTCATCCTTGAACACTTGGTGAATCATGCTTAACGTCTCCGTTCCCGAATTTTGATTTTCCCAGTCCAACAAAAAATTTGATGCCGTACCGCAGTTCAATCGTTCGCTGCATTTTGCGCTTGCACCGAGTCACTCGACAGGGATCCACTAAAAACACGATCTAGCCGGAACGAACGCTCGCAGGCGACTGCGCTTTTTGCGGATTGTAGGTCACATCCCCTTCCACCGAACAAGCCCGGTACGAGCACGCTCCGACGAATAGTCACGTCAAGAAAAAATTGTTCCCGATACTTTTTATACAAACCCTGTATATATTAATCCAGTTTGGAGGTACTACACAGTTAAGGGTATGGTGGACTTTCAAATAACCAAAAATTGATCAAAAATCGGAATTCTATTTTAGGTGTATTAGTATTTTTAAAATGTGTGAATACTGGAATAAAATGCATTTAAATATGTAACGAAAATTAACTTAAGAAGCTGGGTAATGAGGCCGAGATTTTGAGTAATTTAATGTATATTAATCTAAAATATGAATGAAAAATACAAATACATATGGATTCTCTGAACAATTTAAGAAATGTTCAATATCAGTGCCCCCTGTAACACGTCAAGTCGGTATTCCATTTCCTGTCAAACGCGCTGTATCATATCATTGGTAACAGTTACCAGAACGGCACGGATTCTTTGCTTGAGTTTCTCTACATTTGAAGGAAGCGGGGGTATATAAACCAGGTCTTTATACCCCTCAAAAAATAAAGTCAGAAGGCGAGTTGAGGTTGATTATTTGTAGATGTGTCATTACATGTTATTTATCAAGGGAAAACACGATACTGATAATTGTCAAAAAAAGTTAGAGTAGGCGATATTTGGGACACCTACCCTATTAATGTACCAAAAAATTGTACAATTAACTTCATGTCAAATGAAGTTCCAACTCAGCAAAATTTTCAAAAATTAAGGACCGACGGCTACGTTAACTTATTTGTAAGATAACACGGTTCTCATTCCTTAAGCTGGCCTGGTAAACATGGCAGCTATTATAAAAATTGAGGCAAATCAAATGCGGTTCCGAATAGTTTTTGAATTATTTAAAATCCAATTTAGGCAAAAATATTACAAATGCACATGGGTTCTCTGAACAATTTTACAAATGTCCAATACCCGTGCCACCTGTAACACGTCAAGTCGGTATTCCATTTCCTTCCAAACGCGCTGCAGCATGTCATTGGTAACAGTTACCAAAACGGCACGGATTCTCAGTTTGAGTTCCTCTACATTTCAATTAAGCGGGGGTATATAAACCAGGTCTTTATACCCCTCAGAAAATAAAGTTAGAAGGTCTGGTAAACGTGGCTGCCATTAAAAAAAATAGAGTAAATGAAATGCAGTTCCGAATCGATTTTGAATTATTTATGGGGATGATGGAAGTTTAAATTACCAAAAATCAAAAAAAAATTAGAAGTTTGCTTGGTGTATTAATATTTTTAAAAATATGTAAATATCGGAATAAAATGCATGAAAAATATGTAGGGAAATGTAAAATGGAAACTTGGTGGCTTTAGAAAAGTAAATATATTAAAGATAGGTGAAAAAACATCTTTTAAATGGCTTTTTCTCAAAATGCGTAATTTTTCGATTTGCAAGTCTTTGAAATGCTCCTTGCGTCATAATTTTTCACGAAATTTTATAAAATTTATAATAAAGACTGCTCTAAAACTTAAAAATAAAATTATGTAACCATTTCAGGTTTCAACATCACTTAAATTCTCGAAGTTTAACATAAGTGTAGAAAAATACAGAAATTTCTCAAAAATTCAGAGTGCAAGCATAAAAATATTTAGTAAAAATTAACTATTCAAAGAAAGCACAAAGTAATAAATAAATCTGTTCAAAATGCATTTATAGGCAATATAAATGCAAAATTAAGTGGGGAAAGTTAAAAATTGGATAGCAAGGTGCATTTAAAAAAATAATGAAAATTTCAATATTTCAAATGCATAAAAAATGAAATAGTTATACAATTTTATAAGGTGCTTGATATAGCTTTACTTTGAGGAATATATATGTAAAATGTCATATCTGTGAGGTAACAAATTCAAAAATTACTTTGTAGTGTGCATCATCCCCTTAAAACTTTTTATTACAACATTTGATTAAACACAAGACAGGCTCAAACATAATGCTTGTAAGATAAAATCTCGGCTGCTATACGCTAACATTCATTCAATTATGCAACGTTCTTGCACCAGTTTCGTGTCCAAACTCTTCACTCCGCCTACTGGAACATTTTCACAATTGAAGAGTCATTTAAAAATTCGAAAAAGTACAGTGCAACAAATTACATTTTCTGTAGCAGATCAGTAGTACTATTTATTTTTATATGCATGTATAATTTTAATTAAATATACTACATGCTTCTTACACCTACCTATAACAAACATATTTTGAGTGACTGAAGCAGACAATGCATAGGTTTTCAATTAACGGTTCGTCTGAAACAGTGGTTCTCATCCATTTTAATTCCATGAATCACCCCCCCCCCGAAGAAATTTTAAATAATTATAAACAAGCAAACAAATAAAAAT
Source organism: Dolomedes plantarius (assembly GCA_907164885.2). Taxonomy (NCBI): domain Eukaryota; kingdom Metazoa; phylum Arthropoda; class Arachnida; order Araneae; family Dolomedidae; genus Dolomedes; species Dolomedes plantarius. The sequence continues at coordinate 151,227,844 of OU015498.1, read as the reverse complement.
ATATAAACAAATAATAAAAATAAAAATACACTGAAATCTTTGCTACTTATTAAGTATATTAATCCTATCTCCTCATTTCTGTATTTTTCCACCAGGTGTTCTATTTCTTCATTTCTCTCTGTTTCACATTCCGACTCAGCGAAGGGGGCTTGGGGTGCCTTGAGTGGATGACAGATCTGTACTGCTTGTCCGGCACCCTCGAGCCCCACAGCATTGAAAAATGTCACCGAACTTGGGAAAGTAACCCTCGACTGCGTATTCAGGTATTGCTACGTAGCGACGGGTCTTCCGTGATTCATGTGCCGCTACGCGAAAGCGGAGGGGGCCGAGGTGTCAAATGAAGTTCCAACTCAGCAAAATTTTCAAAAATTAAGGACCGACGGCTACGTTAACTAATTTGTAAGATAACACGGTTCTCATTCCTTAAATTGGGAGATTATGCATGCAACTCCTCACTCTATTGAATTATTGGAAACTTATTCAATAGCAGTATGCATTGTACATAATGTAAAATAAGTAAATACAGTACTTCAATACAGCCATATTACAAGAAAAAATTATTGTGAATCCGTTACTTTCGTACTACCAGGGATATGTGTCTTTCTGAGAAATTTCTAGGGCATTCTTAAGATATTCTTTTTGTTTGACTAGAGCTACACAAGCAGGTACGGTTCATGGTTGGCAAAGGTTGTCCTTTATCTGATTTATTTATAGGAGATTCATATCCTTAATGAACACTTTTGCATTCAGGAGTCATCCTACTTTGGGATTTTTCTTAGTTCACATAGTTATACTCCTTTTAGTTTGAATAATTTGAGTCAATATATTTGAGTTAAGGTCCTATTCTTACATTTTTACGAAGCTAAATTTCTTAACTCAAATAATGTTACCGGATTTAGATATATTGATGACCTCATAATTTTTAACTGCAACGATTTGGAATTTCTTAATCAAATCTACCCAAAGGAACTAACTTTAAACCGGACTAACGATAATAATATTTGTGCGACTTATCTGGATTTAAAAATTAAAATTCAAAATAGAGAAATAAAAATAGGGATATATGATAAAAGGTTAGATTTTAACTTCGAGGTTATTACGTTTTCCAATTTCCATAGCAACTTAAACTATAAAATTTATTATAATAATTTTTACTCACAACATTACAGAATAAAAAACATATGTAACAACGCTGGGGATTTTTTGGAGGCATGTAGCATTTTCGAGGAAAACTTAAGTAAAAACGATTTCGCTAAAAATTTCGGCAATTTAAAAGTTTTAAAAAAATGGCATTTAGACCCAGGAATTTTTAAAGATGTTTAGAATAGTATTTATGTTTTCATTTGTTTAAGCTGTAATGGGGGGTGGCGCTATAGTAATGTTACAATGACGTAACTTTTAGGATAGAATTGGCTGCTGTTTCGCCATAACCGTCACTCACGGAATTGGGGAGTGTATGCATCTTTTACTTTGCATTAGGATTATCTGTGTGCTTGCATGTACGGTGCATTGAGCCCATACTGTAAGTTGTGTTTCTCTTTTCATTTTCTTTTTGACATATTGCTTCCTTGGAGGACTCGGAGCCTTGGGATGTTTTTGGGCTTACCCGCATCCTATTCAGAAAGTTCCTCTTTAGGTAACTGATATGGTTAGGCTCCCTGATGACGAGACCTGTCGGTTACCTCTATGTTGTTTTATGGTTCAGTTCCGGCACTTAAACAGAATCTTGCCGTTGGTGCGTGGATGCCCAGAATGCTTGATTTCTGTTTGTTTTTGTCTATATTCGTATTATTTTTATCTATCTCTGTTAGATTATTTATTTGTTTTTTTCATTATGGGGATATGAAGCTTCTGCGCTATCCTCTATTGAAAATGTTTTATGTTTTCTTTGCAGGATATGTTTTATGTTAAAGTGATTTAGCAGTCTATGCTTGTATTTTAATTTTTGTTTATTTCTATTGTTTTTATTTGACATTATAACCCCATACTACTATACTATTTTAAATGCAACCTTAAAAAAGTTACAAAAACAGCATAAAAACTTAATTTAAAAAATGCAAGAAGAATTTTTCAAATATATTTCTTAATGCCCCTTACACTGTAAGAAGAATCGCCATGCAAAATTTCAGCCCTTTAGATTCAGCGGTTTGGTCTGTATGTTATCTGTCAGTAAGTCAGCACGGAAATGATTTACTGCTTTATTTATATATATATATATATATATATATATATATATATATATATATATATATATATATATATATATATATATATATATCCAGTCCCAACGATCATATTGCTTTGTTATGTTACCGCATCTATCGTTTTCCCGGATTTATATATATATATATATATATATATATATATATATATATATATATATATATATATATATATATATGAAATATTTTATATTATATTAATTTCACATTACTAGTTAGTAATATCAAAATTCAGTGTTCCTATTTTTGTGCTTTGTTGTGAATTTGAAATACTGCTATACTCACCCTAACATGTTATTTAAGTGTATTGATATTTTCTTAATTTGTTTTATAATATTTTATGATATCTTGTATGATATTTCATGACTTGAGCGGACACACAAGGATGATATTTAAACAAAATTTTTAATTTTCAACTTCTGAACCAAAAGTTTTTCAAAATTATTCCTCAAAATTATTATTCAAAATTACTCTTTTTGTCATACGTGGTTCTCGCCTGATGGAGAGCCTTGCTGAGGGAGCCGATCCATCTCGCAAGTCTTTTCTGGAGGGGTGGGGGAAATTGAAACGATAAACCTTTCCCTCCATTAACTTTGTCTTACCGCAACAGAATATTATTCCCCAATTTGATTTTGATCTAAATACTCTAAAGTAATACGAGGGTTGGGGCAAAAGTCTTAGCAACTATTTTTTTTCTTGAATATACCAGTCCGGTTGGAAAATGTGACATGTACAGACAAAAGGACAAAGTCTTAACTACATGTGTGGACAATAAATAGCACTGAAATATCGTAACACACTAATTTATTACGGTAGTATACAGGGCAATATGGCCTTCACCGTGCAAAAGAATGATAACACAGTACACATAAATATGCCATGACAAACCTGGGCCTAAAGTACCTCAATGTAGTCCCCTGCTAGAGTCACCACACGCTGCCAACAATGTGGGAGGCGCTGAATACCATCAGCCTCAGCATTTGCCGCACCATGTGTGAATCGGGTCATCTGTTGGCGCACAGCATTAGCAATGTCCTCTTGTGTTGCAAACCGCCTACCACATATTGGTTCCTTAATCTTGGGAATGAGATCAAAGTCGCAGGGCGAAAGGTCAGGAGAGTACGGTGGATGCTCCAATTCTTCCCATCTCCAACGTCGGAGTAGCTGCCGTACACACCCTGTTTTATGTGGTCTTGCATTGTCGTGCAGGATTATTGCACTGTCCACAAGATCCGGACGTTTATCCCGAACGACACGTCGTACCTGTCGCACCAGGAAGTCCGTGTAGTACTGTGCGGTCACTTTTCTGCCATGAGGAACAAAGTGGCAAACAATGACACCCCTGACGTCATACGCGACGATCACCATCAATTCGACTGGGGCAGGATTCTGACGGAACTTCTGCTGCCTTGGTGATCCAGGATGTCGCCACTCCGCGGACTGACGTTTCAGTTCTGGTTCGTATGCCCTGGCCCAAAATTCATCGATGCATATTGCATAGCGCACCCACCTTTGAACTTCCGTCAGTGCATGCGGTACCCACCGCGAAGCGATTTTGCGTAGCTGTAGCTCATTACGCAATATCATGTGGACGGTGCGGTTCTCGAAACCACTTGCCCTCTATAACTCCAGAAGCGTCCATCGTCTGTCTTCATCCATGAGCTGTCCATGACGGCACGTGCCAAGTCGGTCCGCACACTCACCGGTCGTCCCGAACGTTGCTCATCACTGGTTGACACACGTCCTTGCTGAAACATTCCTACCCACTGTGCTACTGTACGATATGGTAGAGCATTATTACCAAGGCTTCTACTAATTCACTGTGACATTCCATCGCATTTCTCCCTCGGAGAACGGCTATTTTGATGTAAGTGCGCTGTTCAACACGGGTTACTTCCATCTCGCACGACACTCACCAACTGTCTGATTTCAGAGCTCTCGCTGCGCTACTACCAGCTATCACAGAGCCATCTGTTGTTCTGCATGCACACTATGCCTGCAGAACTTCCACACGACACATATATGTTTGTGATCCGTTCACATATCTACAAGAAAAAAAATAGTTGCCATGACTTATGGCCCAACCCTCGTATATTAGTCTTCCCCTTAAACAAGTCCCGCGCCTACATGTTATTTAAGAAGAATGTTCTAGCAGCCATGACGTGACCTCGTCCTATGCGGCGTGATGAGGTCAGGTGTCACGTTTTAACCAATAAAAGTTCATTGCGCCTGTACTCAAGGGCGTGAACCTAGAGATTCGCGTGTCTTCTGTACCCTGGTCGAGTCGGACAAACATGCACAACTTTTACCTCTACGTTCTTTTGTTTTATGGTATGCTGTTCCGTGTGTCTCCGGACTGTTCTGAATAGGGTAACCTGTTAAAATATGTCCATATGTGACACTCTTAAATAATTGTACAGCCAGCCACGAAAATGCTCCTGAAATAAAAACTGTGTAACTTGTTATCTGGAGGATTGTATCTCTCGCTTGGTCTTGTTTTTCGCTTGACTTCTCAGTCGCCTGACTCCGGTTCGACCACACCCATTGCCTAATAGGGTGGTTCGAAAAAATCGATTTTTTTATTTTGGAATCGCGTTACGTCTCAAAAGTTGTAGTTTGGTATCCTCAATTGAGGAAAAATTTTTAAAAAATTCTAAGTTGACATCTTTAGTTCGCGCATGAGGCTGAAAGTTTGAAAAAATATGTTAAAAATTGAAATTTACAAAAAATAATAAAATTAGTTTTTTTTAAATTTTTTTATAATGCAACAGCCATAAATTGTTAGTATATAGTGTTGCTTCAACATAAAAAATATATAACTTTTAGATGATATATTCTGTTCGCGCGTGAGGCGTAAAATTTGAAAAAAATGTCAAAAACTGAACAGTAACTGACCGGCAAGCGCTAAGTTGGCGCAGCGTCGTCGCATTCTTATTCCACTGCGGACTTGTCTAGACAGTAGACACATTCTAGTAGACAGTTCAAAGGTTCTGCTCTCACTTTGTCAGTCAGTTAGTTTTCGCTAAGTAAGCAGCATATTTAATTTGTAACTGTAAGTGAATTAAAAAGTGCAGCGTGTTTTGCTTTGAGTGGATTATTTTGTAAAGTTATTGGAGATTGTTATGCTCAAGTTTTGTTATATTGTTCTCCGTTCTCCAAATAATAAATAATGGGACCCCCAAAAACTTCTAAACGCTTAAGTGTTTGTCCGTTTTTCGGTGCAACAAAAGCGTGAAGTCAAAGTGTTTTACCCACATGTGCAGATGTTTTGTTAGCTTGTTTTGAGGAAACATCAAAATCTGTAAAAAACGAATCTTTTTCAAAGATTTCAGATTGCATTGCTTCTCAAATAGAAGAATTTTGCTGTAAAGCTTCTATACCAACGGTCAGTCATGAACGTATTGTTAAATTGATAAAGGTTTACCATAATAAGTACTACACTTTAAGAAAGTCATTTAGTCGTGATAAAAATAAATTTAACTTCAAGACTAAACTCAATCACTTTCTTAATGAAGCGAAGTCCAAACTTTTTGATGTTGCTTCCTGCAAGTGTGTAATGAATTTTGCGTGTTCGTGTGGTAAGAAGCCAATCTCTTGTAGCTGTAAAGTAATTATGGATTGTAAATGTGATAAAGGAAATAAGATCCCTATTATTGAGAGAGAGTTTTTCTATTACCAGCGAAATGGCCGTTTAAAATTTATTGGCACTTTGGATAGAGTAGAGACTAATAATATCGCAAAAAGAAATAAAAGAATACAAAGTGAAAAGAAAAACGAGATTGCCGAACCTGATATTAAAGCTAGCAAAAGAGATACTCTTCTAAATTCTGCCCAAAATAGCCAGTTTGAGAGTCACGAAGCAAAATGTGACAGTTTGCCGTCAACATCGCAAATGCGAATTAAGCTTCCTGCAACAGCATTAATAAGCGATAGATATGGGATATCCGAGAGAGCCACTGCTGCTATTGCTTCCTGTGTTTTGCAAGATGCACAGAGGCTGTTCGCTCATTTTTTAGACGATTTTGGTAAGCGGTAATAAAAATTCGTTTGCTGCAAAAGAAATAATTGCAATTGTACTATGTTTTTAAAAGTCAAAATTATTGTCTATGGCTTGAAAGTATTGTTTTTATTTAAAATGGCGTTTTTAACAAAGCAGTGGTTCGAAGGCTACATTTATGCTCTTTCCGAAGAGAAATATGCATACTCCGTTATCCAAAAACGATGTGAGAGTCATGTTTTTGTGATATCTAAAGCGTCGATAGGTAATATCGTCAACAAGAAAGGAAAAAAACGTCAAATTGGAGCCTCAAGTGGGACAAAAATTCCAAACAAGTATCCAAGGAAAAAACGGACATCTTCGACTATTGCAAAGGTACGTTGTTTAATGTTAAAAGAAAATCCCCCTTAGTCAAAGGACAGTTGCAAAATCATTAAAATGTTCGGTGTCCACTGTAAACAAAATGATAAACGTTGATTTAAATCTTAAGAAAGCGAAAAAACGCAATGTGCATGGTCTTCTTCCAAATCATATCGCTGAACGCAGGACACGCTGCAGAATTCTATATGAGAAACACTTATCCAAAGAAAAATGGAAAACAATTGTCACAATAGATGAATCATGGGTGTATTTAAATGATTGCAACAAAAAAAGAGCCATTTATTATCATAAAAGGGGAGAAAAAAATTTAAGTACATGGTTCAAAGAATCGAAAGAAAGTTTTTCTAAGGGATTCATGATTGTTGCTGGTTTTTCTTATAATGGCAAGTTAAAAATAAAGAGAGTGGAAAAAAATGTCAAGATTAACTCCAAATACTATCAGGAACATATTTTATCGCAATTTTTCTGAATGAAATACCATCGCTTTACCCACAGTGCCATCAATCTGTGAGACTCCATCAGGACAAAGCTAGCAGTCACACATCAAAATCCACTGTAAATTTCCTAAAAGAAATGGAACAAAAAACTGGTATCAAGGCCATATCCTTCACTGATATCCCTACTAAATCTCTCGATGTATCACCTACGGATTTTTGTGCTTTCGGACTTTTAAAATCTGCATTATCCAAACGTCGTCCCAAAACCCTTACAGGACTCTGAAAAGCTGTTCAGGAGGAATTGGATAGAATACCTCTTCTGACACTTCAAAAGGCATTATTATCCTGGAAATTGCGGTGTCGAAAGATAGTTCAGAATAAGGGATGTCAAGTAGAACATTTAAAACACAAGAATTTTATGTAATTTAGTTTTGTGAATACAATATACATCGTCTAAAAAATGTGTGAATAGCCTCTGTAGGCATCATAAATGAAGGAGATATGTCTCTAGTAATAGATAAGAGTAAGATCAGACGAGAAAAACATAATATTCGATACTCTTTACAATCAGACTCTCCAAATGTAGAATTACATGAACTGTATTTTGACGGGATAAAAGATAACACTTATTATCAGGAAAAGAATGGTAACAAAATATATCGCGGGCTAAAGAAAGAGGAGCACATCAGCTTGGTTCCAGAGCCTGGTGGAAAGTATCTGGGATATTTGACACCTCCAAGGGCCACTGGAAGTGAAATAGCTAATAGCATCTTTTGCTATTTAGAAAACAATAACTTTGATTATGTTAAGCTTGTTGCAATTGGATGTGACGGAAGAGCGACTAACACAGGATTTAAAAACGGGGTTATTCGTAACCTTGAGCTTAAACTTGGTCGTTTTTTACAATGGTTTATATATTTATTACGTTTCAACGAAACTCCGTTCAGACATTTGTTTGAAAGTGTAGATGGTGGTACTACAGGACCCACAAGTTTCTCAGGACAAATTGGCAAGAAGATAACTGATTGTGAAAAACTCCCTGTTGCTAAATTTGAAACGATTAATAGTCAGGAGATAAATGTAACCAAAACTGACTTAGACAAGGACCAACAGTATTTACTTAATATTTATCGAACAGTTAAGAAAGGAGAGTGTGCACCAGATGTCGCTGTGAAAGATCCTGGTCCTCTTAGTAACTCTAGGTGGTTAACTTGTGCAAATAGGATCTTAAGACTATATATTTCTGAAGTAAAACCTTCTGACGAAATTAAACTACTGGTCAGCTATGTTATGAAGATATACGCTCCAGTATGGTTTGGAATTAAAATACATCCCTCTGTAAAGTTTGGAGCAGTTCATGTGTTTAAATTAGTACAGAAGACAAGACAGCTTCCCGACAGGGTACGTAAAATAATTGATCCTGACATTCAGAGGAATGCGCATTTTTGTCATCCCGAAAATCTTTTAATTTCAATGGTACTAGATGAGAGAGTGCACGTAAGACAGCTAGCTTTTCGAAGATTGCTAAAAGGAAGAAAACAAGAACCAAAAGGGAAATCGGTGCGAACTTTTCAACCACCGATCATCAATTTTGCAGCTTCAAATTACATTGAACTTATTGATTGGTCAAAGTGCAAACTTACACCTCCTCCAATAATGAGCAATGTGTCAACGCAAAGGCTAGAAGAACTTATTAATACTAATGTTCTCCCAGAGTTCGAGCTAATTAAATTTCCTTGCCACACGCAAAGTGTCGAAAAAATTGTAAGGCTCGTAACAGAATCTTGTACTAAAGTATGTGGAGAAGAGAACAGGGATGGTTTCAAAAGGACAACTTTGCTCTCAAGGTCAACTATGTCATCATTTGACTATAAATCTCAATTTAAAACAATGCTCAACACATCTGAGGAATCTTAAAGACACAAAAAATAGGTAAAATCTATAAATCATTCTGTAATTAGCTATGACATGCAATGTTATTATATACATATAAATGTGTGTGTAACTATACTTGTACGTATAATACTGTAATAAAAGGTTATATTCAACAAATTTAGAAATTTTAAAATACTTTTGAAACTTAAATATGTCACATATGTATTATTGTATATTAAACACGTAAATTTCAAATTTTAGGCGATTTTAGCCCAATTTAAGGCGTATGCGCGAACTAAAGATATTATGTAAAAGCTGTAAAATATTTTTTTAGGTTCAAACTACGCTATATACTGACAATTTATGGCTGTTGCGTTTTACAAAATTACAAAAAAACTAATTTTGTTATTTTTTGAAAATTTCAATTTTTAACATATTTTTTCAAACTTTCAGCCTCATGCGCGAACTAAAGATATCAACTTAGAACTTTTTTTTTATTTTTCCCCAATTGAAGATACCAAACTGTCGTGGGGTACGACATATAAAAAAAAAGAAAATAGAAAAGGTGCAGAAAAACCAATTAACAAACGGGACGGAAAATGGAATTGTAAAATGACGCCAGACGATACGAGAAGAATGTCGTCTGGATACGATATGTTAGGAGTTCAAAAAGGGCAGACAACCCAATTAAAGCGGGAGGTCGGTGGTGCCATGAGAAAATTGGAATGGCACTTGATCAGACAAAGAACCGGATGAAGAGAAGAAATTGAAAGGCAACAATTAAAAGTCGAAACAGCGAGGGGGGTACAGATAGAGGAGACATCGAGATGAAAAGGGAATTGTTGACAAAGAGAAGGGGACCCAACACATAGGAGATGTTCTGGGAAAACACATTTCCTAGAAAAATAGGAATGAGTCGAAGACGGGATTGTTCGAATATAAAACTCCCCTCACTCTGAATGGTTAAAAGAAATGATTAGGGAAGGCACAAGTTAACGAATCAAAGTGGAAGTATAAAGAAAAAGGTTGAACATGAGAGACGAATGAAAATGTAAAAGACGGGGCGTTGAGAAGATAATAAAAAATAGAGAGAGTGAGAAGAAAAATACATAATCATATTGATGGTGACTGAGACTTGGCACCCAAAATAGAGAGTTGTAGCCTCGTAAGCGAGAAGGCAAAAGAGAATATATGGGAGATTGCGCCCCGACTTAGCGCATCGCTGTAAGCCGGCAACCCAACGATGAAAGGAGCATCAAGGAGCATCGGAGCCGACATAGTTTGCCTGAACCCCGCCAGCTAGCATAGAGGAGCCTCGGAGCCAAGATAGATTGCCTGAACTCCTGCAAGCTACCGATGAGATGATAAGAGTTGAGACTCGTAACCACGACGGAGTGCCTAACCCCCACAAGCAAAGAATGGAGAACTGATCCGGCCATTAAAGTCTGCCTATTCCTACGTTATTGAGCGAGTCCGAATAGAGACCCCAATAGATGCACATGAATATGCCAGCCAAAGTCCCCTTCTGCAGTCTGCAAAAATGGAGGTAACCTTTTATTAACTATTGCCAAATACCGTGAGTTACCCGAGTCTTATATGATAGGCGGAAGTTAAAGAATAATATAGATATATTGCGTACTGAAATGATATTAATTTAAATAAATGAAATAATATAGGCAAATGATACATTGATATAATGAGAATGTCTGTAAGTTCATAATTAATAATAATATAATTGAATGTGTACTAATATTTGTATTGTGTGAATAAATTAATGTATTGTTTAGAATTCAGAGTAATGGTATCATTGCCTACCACTATAACCAATCACTACCCCACCCAAAGATAACCTACTACACAAACTATAACTTTTGAGAGGTAATGCGATTCCGAAATAAAAAAATCGATTTTTTCGAACCACCCTATTGCCTAAACCTCTCGACGACTACATTTATGAGACTCTACGATTATTTACACTCTGAAGTTCATTGACACCAAAACTATTACAACTTCTAAAGGCAGGCCTTGTCCTGTCATCCAACATCTCTTTTGCTGTCATTACACACACACACACACACACACACACATATATATATATATATATATATATACTAGCGGACCCGACAGACGTTGTCCTGTTCAAACGTTGTAATTCTAGCTGAAGTACCCGTCGATGCCCGGGATTTTAAAAATGTTTGTTAACCAAAATCAATTTTAAAATTAACACAGTATAAATAACATAGAAAAAAAGCATACGAAATATTATACATCTTAATAATATGAAAACCCAATTAAAAATGTATAAATGTATAATAAACTCCTCAGATTTCAGCTATATTCGGTATTTCATCATAAAAAAGCTGAAAAAATAAAAATAATAATTTTAAAAAATAATAATTTAAAAAAATTAAAATAAAAAAAATAATAAAAGAAAGTAAAATAATAATTAAATAATTTAAAAAATAATAAAACAAAAGCTGAAATAAAAAAGCCTTAAAAAAAAGCTGAAATAACAGGTCAAGCAAAATTTACACAACTCAGGATTCGAACCCGGGTCGAGAGCATGGTACTTTCCAAATTGGCGACCTTCCGAATGCGCCACAATGACACGGTGTTCTAGTGGGTAAAGTGAAACATATTCGCTATTGGAAAGTTGTTGTGGGCTGGTGATTATACATGTCAGAGGAGTTTTTAGTCAGGAATAAGTTAGCAGGATAGAAGCTTAGTCTTTAGCTCTTCAATAGACGCAAAGATATAGGCGAGGAGGATTGCAGAAGCGATTAAAAAAGATCTCGTGTCACTTAACGTGGTTGATTCGAATTTTCCATCGCATGTCGAGAGTATCAATATGCCGTTGGATCTGATCCATTTTAGAGTATAAAATCTGACTTGAAAGATTATTATTTTCATTTATTATTCTGGTTTAATATATGACTTGAAACTTTTTGATTTTATTTATTTTTATTTTTTCGCTCGCTGTTTGCTAACTAAACCTAACGTGGACGCCATTATCTAGAGGGGTGATTTCACAAACTGTAACAGCTTCCATTTACCGGACGCACCCCCTTATAAATTGTATGTTTTTTATTAATTAATTAAAAATATAAAAACATATTCTATCGGATCAAATTGTGAATCTAAACCATTCTCGAATCAACTAAATTGCACACACAAAATTTCATAACAATCAGTCCAGTCGTTTAGGAGGAGTTCAGTTACATACAGAAGAAATATATATATAAGATATATATATATATATATATATATATATATATATATATATATATATATATATATATATATATATATATATATATATAGTGTACGTAGCATCAGGCGCATTTAGCTAGAGACTGTGTCTGATACTAGGCAGAAATTCCCGAGCGACGGGTACACCCCAAATGGCTTCGAGGGAAGAAGGTCAGTTGAGAATTGTGAGAGCAAAATGTAGCAGCACCCGCAAGTAGGTTGGCGGCTCAGTAACGATCCCTTTGTGCGATCATTCTCAGTCAGCCAGAAATACTCTTAGCGAGTAGGCTGGGAGTATCGTCATAAAGCTCCATAGAGCTTCCGCCGTGGGCAAATTATATTTATCATTTCGTTACTTTTACGTGTATATGTGTTCGTGTGTCAAGTTAATAAACGTCTTTCGTCCAAATGGTGCATCTTCATTGAGTGAAAGAATTGGAAAGACCGCTTGAACCACGATTGCTACTGCAGTGTAGAAAGGACAACACTGAGTAATTAAGGAATGACTCTTTGTCTTTTTCTGTTAGTGGGGTCAAGATGGACATAATCGTTTAGGTTTAAGAGTATTTCTTTATCGATTGAGTAATGGAAGTTACTCGTCATCTTTTAGAGATAATTTTGAACAGTAGAGAGTTCAAGGTCCCTGTACATTTCAACATTTCTGAAATACCACGATGTATTAATGATTTGCCGTATTGTGCTGTTTTGCTCAGTTTTAATACTTGTATCAGCTGCATATCACCATTCAGCAGCTGATACTCGTTTACCTCTTTTTCTCTGATTTTACTTTGCTAGGAGTTATCCATTTCTCAGAGTTTTGAACTTTAAATTAAATTTACATAAACAAGTTTAGCTGCTACGTATTATAGTCAGCAGGAAACAAATAGTTGGCGGAACATGGGTTGAGGACCCTTACACAAAAGCATTCACATTTCATGAAATAAATACGTTTCTCAACGATGAAATATATAATAAAATTGATATCAGGAGAAACTATATTATGAAGAAAAATATTCATAGAACTAAAATACGTGGGTAGAATGTCTTTATTTGGCGCATTTTGGGTGAAATATGTTCACCATCCCATGTAAAGATGAAATACGTGACTTAATTCTAGTTGTAGATTTCTTTTATTGGCGCATAATACGGCACGAAATATATTTTCTGGGAAAGCTTAGACGCTCAAAGCGCCATGAGAGTATGATAAACGAAAATTATTATAAACAACAATGAAAAAATAGGTTGAAAAATGTGACGGAATTTATTTCTATTGGTTTAAAACTCAAAATATATATATATTTTAGCCAGCAATTTGATAGTTAACGTGTATTTATTTCTTTTAGAATAAAAGTCAAAAATATGTTTTTTAGAAAATAGATGTGTTTCGTAGCCATAAAATCTGTAGTAAAGGCAAAGAAATGGTTAATGTCATTTTTCTCAAAACAAATAAAATATTTATAATCTTGGGTTGGATTTTGCAGAAACTATTACCATTACAAAATTATAGCCATAAAACAAGGAGCTTTCGTAAATTATTTGCAAACAGTAGAATTGTTTGTTTTGTCTGACATCGCAAAGTTCGAATAAATTTATGATTTTAAAATTTTTCAATAGTATTTATGTACTTATTTATTTGGTAGTTTTGGATTGTTTATCACGGAAACAATATTAAAATTGATTTAATATTGCAGAAACAGACGGTAGATGGTTAGTTTATTCGGACAGTAAATATTTTTTTATACAAATAAATGTTTATTGCATAGCACTTAACCCTAAAATAATTTGTGTTAGATCTGTTTTCAAGCATTTTGTTTTTGGCAGACGTGTTTCAATAACCAGTGCATAACCCCTCCCCCTAAAAAAGTTAATAGTTCTTCTGTCTTATAAATTACTTCAAAAAAATAAAGTAAAATATATGGATTTAAAAGTCAAAAATTTGCTTTTTATATATTATAACAGTTTATTTTATTTTGGGGGGTTATAATTAAAAAAATCATTTGAAAGAAATATAGTAAAAGTGTACAATTATTGCAAAAAAATTAAATAATACAGAGCAAAATTCTTGAATTCAATTTGAATTATTTTTTATATCGTAGATGCTTTCAGAAAGTACGCACGCTTTATAAAATTTATTAGCAATACTGAAAATCTGATGCATTAAAAATACTGAAATTTTAACAGAAGCACGACATAGGTATTTTTAGAAAGCTGTTAAGAATTATCAAATATTGAAGCTTTCCATAAATTCTGCTTTTACAGAGAATGAGGACGTATATTACAACTTTATTTGCCTTAAAATAAAGAAATGTCTCTTCATCCCGAGCGAATCAATCTCTGTGGAACATAATGGTCATGTTTAATAATTTAAGGTATAGATTATAAAAGAGCTAAAATGTAATGTAGAATAGAAAAAAGTTCAAATGTGCTGTAAGTTCAAGGACTGTTTACACTTACAAATACTTACTTTTAAACAATCTTTTAAGTGAAGACATCCGGCTACCTTTAAAACGTCGATTTTGACGAAATTTAATTACTCCTTTTTCTTAAAGAACGTAAATTTCTGTTTCTAACTCTGCTTTTATTTTTTTTGTGCGATCATTATAAATTGAAATTTTGCCGTTTATAGAAAGGCAGCAGAAGTCAGTTTCAACAAAAGTGAAAACTTTGAGTTTTCTGAAGAACTTAATTGTTATAAAAATTACGTACGAATCTTGCGATAGCTGAAAATAAAATTATTATATGTCTGAAATTTTCCAGCTATATTTTTCATAACATTAAAAAATGTAATAAACCACAGATTCGACACTAGGTATAGTGTACATTGATTTATAGCTGTATTTAAAAAAATATAATGAGCAATGACTGAAATTTTACATGTAATTGTATAAAAAACCCTGCATTTTTTTTCATATTTTAAATTATCAATTAGTTTTTATTTCATGACACTCTCGAGTGCCTTACGAACATATGATATAAATAAATTAACGTTATATGCATATTTATTTTTGTAGAACTAGAGTCGTTTATTTGAAAATTTGCTAATTCCGACCAAAACGCTTCTATTTTGTAAAAGTTTGAATAGTTAGGTCTATTTTTTGCTTATTTTCCTATTTTGGGGATATATTCAATCGAAAATTAGAACCAAAAAATTTCGTAAAATTCTCGTAGAGAATTTTCATAATGTATGTACAATAAAACCTCGTTTATCCGGACTAACTGGGACCATAGGCAGTCCGGATAATCCGGGTAATATGGGTAATAAGCAAAACAAAATCCTTAACTAAGCAGACTTACTATTTACTACGATAACAAACTATGTTTTGTAACAAAATTACATAGTATTGTTTAAAAGTCATTAAAATATATAAAAATAACTTTTCTGAGACACTTATGAATAAATGCTTTTGTTGAGTAAAGCTTTCTTAAACTCAACAAAAAGCATTTATTACCATAATTTATTGTACGATCTATGTAGGAACTGTACATTGAATCAAACTAAAAAGCGAGTATTTGGCGTACTTATAGTTACGTTCTTACTATCATAGTTAAAAATCACTATCTAATGGGAACATTAAATATTAAAAAAGGCTACATATCTGATACGGATTATCCGGAGATCCAGTTCAACGAGGGCCGGATAAACGAGGTTTTACTCTAAAGTTTTTGTAAAAACAAACTCCTTAGAACGTAATCGGATACCTTAAAATAATGGTGCACAAGCTGTGGGTCAAGACCCACAGGGTGTCGCTAAAATAATTGAGGGGTTGCAGATAGTCAAAAGTAAATTTTTATCATATTGAATTGTTTAATTAAAAGTGTACTTCAAATTTTTTACACTCACATACTTTTAATATCTTCAGTTACATTTTTTATCACTGAAAAAATGTGTTCAGATATTGTTGAATTAGGTGTTAATCCTTAAAAACCTCCACCGTTTGTTAGGGGCAGATTTTTTTCCAATTTTTTTAACCTAAAAAATATTGAAAACCTTTCCAATAAAAGATTGCAAAATGTTTTTACTTGTTTGAACCGATAACATATGGGAGCATAAGCCATTTTTCTGCTCATTTAACTGCAATACATTGAATACAAGTGCAAAAAAGACAAAATCTAGGCGTTTGCACTGTGTAAACGACTCCCCTCAAAGGGTTAAACAGTTTTACAATAAAAATTCCTTCAACAAAAGTTTACACTTATATTGCTTCCATTTGCATCTACTTATCTGTAAGAGTCTGGGTTTCGAATCTGCATTTTTAAAATAGTTTTTCAAAATATTCATGTATATCTTTCTTTTTTTCTTAACATTATCCTAATTTTTTTTTAATTTTTCTTCGATCTTTTTTTTTAAGTCAGGGGTCAAGTTATTTTTTATTTAAAGAATGTGGGTAGCATTCTAAAAAAGTTTGTGTACCTTTGTAAAATCATGAATTTACTCGTAAAAGAATTCCCAATTTGCGATTTTTTCATATTGCTTGCTGCATTAAATACGAAGACTTTGTGAAACGCAAATTTCGGATCTTGTTCTTCGTGAGACGCTACAAGGGGAAAGAATGTTTATTAGTCCTTTTAAGAAACATTACAAAATATTTAGAGAAGAAAAAAAAACAAGAACATTGTTGGCAGAAAACAGTACTAAAATAATATGTACGGCCAACACCTTGTGTCGTTCATGTGAAAACCGAAATATTATACACTGGTCGTAAAATGAAGTTGGAGAAGCTATTTACCTTATAAACATTCTTCGTATCAGCAAAGGGAGAATACCAGGACACTGGGATCGAATTTAAGAGGCGTGAGGTTCTATTTCTTCCCCTGACAGGCGGTAGTAACAGCCTTAGAATAAGAATTGTGCCATACAAATCAGATATTGGAAAAATGATTTCGTTTTTTACCTTTACCTCATTTTTAAAAATAATTATTAGCTGGTTTAAATAATTCCTTTCAAACAATCTAAGATTTGAAAAGAAAATTTTTATGTAACTGAAAAAGCGTTCTACAAAACACGTGTAATAAAATACTCTTATTCTTCACAGTCTTTTAATCTTATCTAAAATCTAAATTTCCAAAAATCAGCAATTATAAACTTCTAAACTGAGAAGTATATTGGTCTGAGTCACTTATCCCCCTCGGCAATCGATCGTGAAAAAAATCAGAAAACAAAATACTAGCTTAATGTTTAAAAAAATATTGAAATATGCTATTTTTAGTAAATTATTATTTTTACAATAAGATTTTTCTCTTTTTTATTGATCTAATATGGATAGTATGCCTTCGAGAGATGTAGGACGAATTTAGTTTTTTTTCCTGCACAATAATTGGTCGCTTTCGCTGGGTAAAATGACATTATAAAAAGCCCAATAAACTGCCACGTTATAGATTTCTAAAATATGCACGGTAAACTGGACCTTGTGCAAGGCATTTACTTTTAACTTTGATTACACTGTTTCCTCATTCTCTTATTTAATGCATTTCTTGCATCGGGGGGTGGGGACACTTAATTAATATTCGCTATGGTGGATCAATTCAGCTTTCTCCTTTTCATCATATATATCGATACAGGGGCACCCACAGCGGTTTAATTACGATAGTGATCATTTACGTGGAAACGATTTCTTCGTTCATAATAGGAAATTTTTTTTGGATGAAAGGCTTTTGTATATTGATGCATGTAGAGAAATTGCATCTTCTTTCTTTGGATGTGTTTTATTATGCTGATGCATACCTAAAACTGACAAGTAATATAAGGATATACAAAACTGTAAAGATGGAACCTAAAATGTGAGTCGAATCTCTTGGAAAATATATTAATGAAAAGTGATTCATGTTTACTTAATATGTTAATGCATATAGATTATTAATGTGAAAGGTAATACACTTTCAATGGAAATTTACCTTGAATTACGTAAAAGACTTCTTTTTAAATACTGATGTACAGGCTTTGACAGAATGGACTAGCACTTTTCAAAGGGTATAAAAAAAACAATTAAATTGACTTGCAGAAAAAAAGCTTTATATTTTCAAGAAATATTAACAACCGTCTTTTTCCTACTAGGTTTTGAAAATAACATCACTCAGGTGACAAACGTTATTTGCGATGTACTACAGAAGGTGTTCTCTAAAGCTTTCCATCACTCTGTTAATCATCTCTGGGGGAATAGTTGCAACTTGCCCAGGAATGGATGAATTTTGGATTGGCGCATATTTTCAAATATTCTAAAGGTGGGCGTGGTGGCCCAGATGGCAAGAGCAGCGGTCAAGTGATCTGAACGTCTC
Organism: Dolomedes plantarius; assembly: GCA_907164885.2. NCBI lineage: Eukaryota > Metazoa > Arthropoda > Arachnida > Araneae > Dolomedidae > Dolomedes > Dolomedes plantarius. The sequence continues at coordinate 151,209,410 of OU015498.1, read as the reverse complement.
TAGTTCGATGCTCATCGCTGACAAAATCCATCGACGCGTACGCTAATGGTGGCTGGTATACGTAAAATCTGTCGTGACTGCAATGTCCCCAAAGTTCTCGAAATTTACCGCTTGAGATACGGGGTCAAGTGTCACTTGATTCGTATCTCCAGCGTAAACGTCTTGTCACTTGACTCGGTTCAAAATTACGCACCGGTCAGTAAGCCAAGTCGGACTCCGACCCTTGTGGTGCTAACTTAAAACCGGAGCTGCATCTCTCAGCCCATTAGCCTATAATGGATTTTATCTGATGTTGAAGTCAGTAAGGGGGCATAAGCAACAACAACAACAACTACAACAACAAATATTCTAATATTCCGAGGACGACACGACAACTTGGTTTCCTTGGTATTGCAGACCCAGTTGCTCTCCTGCATCAAACCCATCGCTAGATTGTTTTTCGATCAGGAACGGCATCATTCGCATCCACCACGAAGTTCATACTAAATACCCTTTTTGTTGAAGGTCGAGAATAGTTGTTTTAAAAGAACAGCTTGATGATGGCCGAATGGCTAGGATGCTGTCATTCGAAACCAGAGTCTATGGGTTCGAGTCCCACTCTAGCCACGTACGTTTCTGGACGTTCAGAATCGGCTTTATGCAGTAGGTCCAGGTCTAATTTGCCCTCGTGTAGCAAAAAATTGACCGTAGCGCTCCAAACCAAAATAATCACTGAACGAACTTATTGTGTCTACTAACAACTAAATTACAGCCCGAATTATCGTCACTTTCCGCGTCACTCTACCCCCACCATGCCCGTACCAGTGACCCTCAGTATAGGAGTCCACTTTGCTTCACCCTGTACGACGATGAAATCTTCAGGCAAACGTGAAGTTTATTATAAAATATTTGATGTCGGAAAGCGGAAAATTTGTAAATATCCTTTCATAAATAAATTTTTGCAAAAATGTCTAATTTTTTTTTTACCACTGTCACTTAGTAACATTAAGACTATTCTAAAATGTTCAAAAATAAGTTAATGCTGAAATAGGATTCCGCGATATAAACATTTTTAGAACATATGTACGAAAACTAACTCCTGATATTGATATATTATTCAAATACAGACATCAATTCCATTTTATGGCTCTACTGTCTGTTGTATTCTGGCGAGATCTTTCCTAAATGTTTTGTTCTTCTCATTCTTGAATTTCTCTCACGGGCAATTGAATAATTTGGCTTTTAAAAATAAAAGCACCGTTATTGACTTTTTTATCAGCCACAAAATGTTTTCTTTTTAATAACTTTTAGTTAACTCTCAAAAAATGACAAATTAATCTCCCTAAGTTCATGTAATTAGCAATTATAAGTAGATTTACGGTAATGGAGAAATTCCTCTTATTATCTATAAAATAGAGTTTGCACTAATCAATCGACTATTGTACCAATAAAAATGACTAATTCCTAAGAACTATTTTTCTTCTGCCAATTTTTCATATATTTTTTTGCAATTATTTGAAGATGGCAGTCAATTAAAGAAAAAAAAATCTTGATATTGCCTTTGATTCCACACGTGCAATAATCAGGAGTCAATAATAGCAAATTTTAATTGAATACGTATAACAAAATAAGTAAAGGTCAGTCAATCCAAAAATTTACGAGAAAAAATTCTTATCAAATTGCATCTGGTGCCCATCCAACGCATTGTGTATATATATATATATATATATATATATATATATATATATATATATATATATATATATATATATATATATATATATATATATATATATATATATATATATATAATTGGAATACGACTCCATCCAATGCGAAGATTTTAAAACAAAAGGTATGTCTGGAAAGATGGAAAGGATGATTGGTATTTAATAGAGTGCATTATGTACAATACGATTATGAAGGCAGACAAATGCTCCTCAAGTATATTTATAGTTTAAAGTTTAAAAATGCAAAATATAAGTATTAAAATATAGATTATAAAAAATGCGATTGATTCATGAAAGAACTGATATATATCGAATTGTTGTCTAGAGTGAATGCAAGAGCATATTGGTGAGGAATAAGATGTCCTTTGCAGTTTATTCAAAATGTAAGATCAAAAAGTAGACATTGAGCAAAATAAACTGTTCTAATACAAGGACATTAAATTTTTCCTTTCATATTAATTTAACATGCATTTTATTAAATATTTGTATTCAAACCTATGCATGAAAATCGAATTTACAAAAAGAATATACACGTTGTTTGACAAATAATTGATATTGTTCTTTCATATATAGAGGAAACAAGCAATCCTTGTGGGAAAAAATACTTTTTGGCAATGCTTTTCTAAATGGTTCGTTCCATTGTCCGGCGACCGTAATGATTGGACAATTTGAACACTCCACACGTAACAGTTGGTCCGAACGTGATCTATTTTTGTCATTTCGAACTTCTAAAAAGCATTTTAAGATATACGGATGAAATAAGGATACGTGAAGCAGAACACAGCTAGAATGTATAATGCGGAATATTTGAAAGAAATATGGACGGGATGGGTAGAAAAAATATTCTAGATGTTATGCCATAAAGAGCAAAGAACGTTGATGCCAACGAAAGAAATAACACAGTTCGGTTTACATGCAGTTTGAATTTTTCAACATAAATAAGCAGATGCATTTGCTGAATTCAAGAAATCATTTCTACATATTTTCAAAAAATTAAGAATATATTAATGTTCTAAATGTTTTAAAACTGTTCCTAAATCTTACCTATCATGTGTTAAATGTTGTTTATTCGTAACATTGATTTAACCTTTACCTTGCGGGGCCCATTTTTTTCCGATTCCCTCTTTAGAACGGAAAATTTCATACCTCCATTGTAAGAACGGCCATTAAGGAGGTTATATATATATATATATATATGCGTGTGTGTGTGTGTGTGTGTATATATTCATTCTTGTGCCCGTATTCTTGCGATACGTGCTATCTCACCCCGGAAGGAAAAGGTTAAAAATATGACTCCTTATAAATTCATCTATATTATTTATTTTATTTCTTAACAGCACTTTACATCTGGAAGATGCATATCACCCCATATAACTTCCATAATTGATCCCATAAATATGAGGTGGAAGCACTTTTAAGTTTCACAAAGCTTAGTAGTGCAGAAAATGTTTTTTTGCTTGGAACACGCAAAATATTGAAGGTTAGAGTGAATGAGGCTGTCGTAATATTCATGCATAATTTCAGCTCTTTGCGTATGTATTCGTTATAATGATGGGAATGCAGATTTTTTCTATTAAAATACCTTCTTAATTACAACTCGGTATGTATTATTCAATGCCATTAAGGGAAGGAAATATTTCTTTTATAGACAGGGTTGTGAGGTATTGAATCAAAATTAACCCCCCTGGTTTAAATAAATCGTTTGAAGAAGGAGAAGCACCTTTTGCAAATGATCGGCGCTTTTCTACTAGACCTGAATTCCCGTGAGTAGCGTACACGTGCGACAGAGGAAAATACTACTAGGCGTTGCCGGACGGAGGTGAGTGGCAAACGAAAAACAATTGGAGTGAAGATCGCTTTGTCGTACAGCAACCGGACATTTTCAAGTTTCTCGAAGGCGTTTTGAAGTTAGTTATCGTTCCAGTGACCTGGTGATAAAGTGGAGACAGAAAAGTTAGTGTGGCGTATGTACAAGAAGTAGCGTGGCTGAATTCTGGTAGGGTTTCCGTAAAATAATTACTGGGATTACTGGGGAAAAATAATTCCCCGTTGCCTGCTAGCAATTGGATACGGTATTTATGTAGCCTTATTTCGTAGTAATAAATAGTTTAGTGTAGAAAACCTCCTCGGATCTCGTTAATGGTGAGTTCATTGTTCAGTATATACATTACCTTAAGGGTAAAGGAAACAGTTGAACATCACAGGGTTATCGTAAAAGGTGTCCATGATTACAAGATTAGATAATGAACCACATAATAGAACTCATGGTGTTTATTTTTTCACTTAAATATACTGAAACGAATCAAGTTTTGGGCATTACCTAGTAGGTTTCGATATGAGCATCCCTGGTCACTCGAAACACATTTAGGCGATAGTCGATCTTCATCCAGGTACGCTCGATCATAGCAGGAGCAGTCTCTATTGAAGCAATGATTCTATCCCATAAATGGCGTGGTTCCAGATCTTCTCAGTATACACAGTGTCTAAACCCATGCAGGACGAAGCGCGACGTCACGTTGTCGTTGCATGCCCCCAGCACAGTCACGGTCCCCATGACAGGGGAAAATAAAACTCTCAGAGTTAACAAACCATCTGCTGCTATGCAAAATTCGATCGGTCGATTGTTGTTTCAGGTGGGCACATCTGAAATCATGAACACCTTTTTTCGATGACCTTGTATATACATAGAACTTTTCTCCACGAGATAAACAAAGAAATATATTAAAATTATACCGATGTAGCGAAATTTTATTAAATTTCTCTTTGTTGTCATTTCATTTGGAACGGAGTAAGAGATCCAGGATTTTAGCTCAAACTGAGATCCTTGGGAGAGTTCATACTTTCTGTCGTTAAAAAAATTAGTCTACAATTAAAACACAAACAAAAAGAAACAGAAAGCTTGTTAAAATACTCTAACTAAGCATGTAATTATTCACGTTACGCTAAAGTATTAAACTAAAAGCTTGAAATACTACAAGATTTCTAATAAGATATTACACCACAGATACAACTAGTCAAATATTAGCCATAAATTCCACTTCAACACCATACCTTACGTCAGCTACTAAAGGATATGACACAGTAAAGCTGGCTAAATTAAAACCTTCCATTTCACAGATCCCATGAACCCAGATAATATTTAATACATCTTGTACCTTGCGTTAGCTAATTCTGTACACGCGGAAAACAAAACTGGCTAAGTTAAAACCTTCTTTCTCTCTGAACTGACTAATCCAGGCGATAATTAATAGGCGAACGAACGCCACTTTTTTAAATATAGCACACTTAACCTGGCTGGAATAAAAATTACTTCCTCTCTGAACCAATCCAGGCCATAACTCATAATTCTCCGACTTTCGTCAGTCAGTACTGTAGTAACTTAGAAATCAGGTCTGGGTGCTGCATCAGCACCCAGACCTGACTAAATGACTACTTAAAACCTGTCCTCTAACTGAAGTAACCCATACTAGCAATAGTTGACAATTTGTCGTCTTACGGAAGCCACTCCTTTAAATACAGCACACCAAATTTTGCTAAATTAAAACCCGTTTTCTCTCTGAACCAATCCAGGCAATAGTTGCAAATTCGTCGGATTACATCAGACAGTACTATAGATAAATCACCCAAACCTGACTAAGTTAAAACCTGTACTTTATCTGTACTCACCCTGGACGGGTGTCCATGCGATAGTTGACAATCCTTCAGCTTACGTCAGACAGTTCTGTAGATACAGCACCCAGACCTGACTAAGTTAGTACCTGCTTTTATATGATCTCACCCATCCAGGCTATAGTTGAAAATCCTTCGGCTTACTTCAGATAGTTCTATAGATACAGCACCCAAACCTGACCTCGTTAGAACCTGTTCTTTATCTGAACTTACTCATCCAGGTGATAGTTAACAATACACCGGCTTACGTCAGACATTTCTGTTGATACAGCACCCAAACCTGGCTAAGTTAAAACCTGCTAGTTATCTGAACACACCCACCCAGACGATAGTTTATAATTATCGTCTAATATAATTAGACGATAATTATCGATAGTTGATAATATACGATAATTATCGATAGTTGATAATAGACGATAACTATAGCCTCTTCGACATATGATAGCCACATCTTCAAGGGCAGCATGATTGACAACTGAACATGATTACAAAAAACAAAAAAATAATCTTGATTCCATGTTTCATTACAAGTGCCTCCGCATTGGAAATAAAAATCTTGATTCCTTTCCAAATTACTGAACCTGGGATTAATTAATAATTTTTCACACTCACGTCAGCCTTATATTAAAACTTTCCGGAAAAAAATAAAGCATAATTAGAATGGTCAATTTCGATTTTTTTAAAGTTCCTTTGCATAAGTCGATTACACACACACAATTCTTACAAGAAATAGTACAAGCCAAAACATAATTGATAAAAAAAATCGTGAACAAGAGAAACTAAATTATTCATTTGTTATATTTTATAATTTGAAAAAAAAAATAAGTGTATATGTGACAAATTATTTATTCAAAAACTCTACAGTTGTCATATCTGACTTTTAATCAGGAATTTCTCAGAATGATTAATAAAAAGAATATTTAATATCTGCTATCTAATGGTATTATAATAAATACTAGTATTTCCGAAAATTAGTTAACCGCAGAATAAGTTACTCTATTTCCAAAAGTCAGATGCTTTTCCTAATGATCGGAAACAATAGTTCGGTCTTCAGCAAAATAGTTTATTGATTGAAAAATCGAATGTAATGGTAAATTGATTAATCTATGGTGTGGAATAGTAAATGATGGTTATTAGAATCAGCTGTTATAAAAATATGGTACTCGTACTTGGCTGAATGTTCGTGATAAGGGAAATGAATTAAACATAATCGCTAACATTTTTCAATAATGTCAAATAGATGTAAGTTTATAGATACAAACACACACACACACACTATATACCGGGTGGGCAAAAAGTCTAAAAACTTTAAAAATTCATAAAAACCGGAAAAATAACGAAAATAAAAAAACGTTTGCGGGGTCAGCATCGCTAGATTACGGAATTTTTTTTTTTTTAAGACAGGAAAAAACAGCTGACAGGTGGCGCTGATGTACACAAGTCAAAAACATATACGCAAATGACGAAAAGAATGCGTCTAAATCGTTTATTACAGCAGTAGGTGTTCTACATGATCCCCAACACAGAGGATAATACATTGCAGGCGAGTCACAAATCCAGCAACGGCAGAGTGCAGCAAGTCCGAATATATTAACTGGTTATCAAAAATTAAGGAAAAGTCACAAAAATAGCGATTATTCAAAAAGTTACACGTAGAAATTAAAGAAACTTATACTCATTATACAACACATAGGTAGGTATAAAATAGCATAAAAAGAAATCGCCAGACAATTATGGTGTTATAGAAACTAGCATATGTATACAATGAAAGTTTACAGGGGCAAACGTTCATTCAGTTGCAAATCGAATGTATCAGTTTGGTATAGGAAAAGTACATTTAATATGGCGTATGAACCCCCTCCCCCCCCCCAAGAAGCAATACAGCACAAACAGAGATGTGTGATGCTGTCAATTATGCGGTCTATTAGTTCGGTAGGAAGTGAGAGCCATTGCTCTTGCAAAGCAGTTGAAAGCGTGGCTAGGGTCCAAGGAGGAGGATTGAGAGCAATACGTCGTCCTAAAGCACCCCAAACATGCTCGATAGGATTCCGGTCCGGTCTTCGAGCTGGCCACTCCATGCACTGAATTGTTTCATGCTCAAGATAAGCATCCACGATGCGAGCCCTGTGCGGTCTCGCGTTATCGTCCTGTAGCACGAAAGCATCACCTATTGCCTCGGCATAAGGGCGCACATAAGCATCAAGGATGTCATCTCTATATGTGTGAGCATTCACATTTCCACGGGGAAAGACATGGAGGTCTGTGCGTCCACCCAAGGAGATACCACTCCAAACACAGACACTGCCTGATCCGTATGCATCTCATTCACGGATGTGTGATGGATGAAAACGAGTTACAGGTACTCTCCAAATCAAAATGCGCCTACTATCGCTTCGGAGATTGAACCTGAACTCATCCGTAAAGAGAACAGCGCTCCATTGATCACGCGTCCAGTGGATATGTTGACGTGCCCACTGCAAACGCTCCGGCATATGACGTGACGTGAGCGGGACGCAAATGGCTGGTTGTCTCACAAAAGACCACCTTCGTGAAGCCTTCTACACATGGTTGACGTTGATACCAACCTTCCAGAGTTTGCAGCACGGGAGGATCTGCAGGCGGAGGTTGTAGGTGGAGTTGCGGTTCTATTCCTTTGTGCGCATAATGACAAATATCGATCATCGGCACTCGTAGCGTATGACTGTCCTTGGATGAACGTCCTGGATACCGAATCCGTGGTTAGAAATTGTTGTCCAAAGTCTATAAACCACAGACGGACTCACATTCAACCACCTGGCCACTTCTGTCTGACTTTGTAGTGCCTCTAGTCTCCCAATAGCTGGCCATCGTAATTCTTCGGTCAAATGATGCCTGGAGGCCATTGTTACAATTTGGCTATGCCAGATGTATAATCTCAGCGTCGCAGATAGAATTGCCGCCTTGCTCTGAGACACGCACTTTTATGCTCCTCGCAAATTGCTTATTCTGACTGCAGCGCCACTATTTTGAATAATGTAGCATTGTTCAGTACCTTTTACTTAATAACATATTCAGGTTTCAAACAAATTGCCCTAGTTTTGAACGTGTTATCCCACTTCTTGTGATTTTTCCTTAATTTTTTATAACTAGTGTACATACCACCTCTCGGCGGATCGCATCTTTCAGTTCCAAAAGATTGGATGGACCAGATATATACGCCCGGGGTGATACACCCGTTGACTTGTGTACGTCAGAGCCACCTGTCGGATGTATTTTGAGTTATCTTTTTTTTCCTGTCTTAAAAAAAATCCCGTGACCTAGCGATGCTAACCCTTCAAACATTTTTTATTTTGATTATTTTCCGGTTTTTATGAATTTTTAAAGTTTTTACGGACTTCTTGCCCTCCCGGTATAAAATACATATATATATATATATATATATATATATATATATATATATATGTGATGTCCGTAGTTGACATCTCGTGAAAATACTGCAATCGGGGCCGTAACAAAGATTCCAAATCATAACGAATAAATAAAGTTTATTTGACGTAAAGATTAATTCGTTTTGACACCTGGGCCCCCTCCGCTTTCGCGTATCGGCCCATTAACACCTGAAGACCAGCCGCTACGTAGCAATACCTGAATACGCAGACGAAGGTTAATTTCCCAGGTCCGGTGCTTTCCATTGCTGTGGGGCTCGAGGATGCCGAACAAACAGTACAGATCTGTCATCCACTCAAGGCACCCCAAGCCCCTGACGCAAAGATTAACACATCTTAATCAGTTCGGAGCCAGCTCGCGTCTCTCCCAAAAAAGCGCCAAAGTAGAATTAGGTGAAAGAGGTTGCCAGAATTGGCGGAGGAAGTTAGTATCTGGAAGGCAAAGCGTTTACGTCAAGACAATAAGGACGGGTCACCATGGCAGAGATGAAGTACAGAATGGGCGATTATAGGTAGTTAGTAATATTATCACACACACACACACATATATATATATATATATATATATATATATATATATATATATATATATATATATATATATATATATATATATATATATATATATATATATATATATATATATATATATATATATTTAGAGTGAGCCAAAAGTTCGTAAAAACTTTAAAAATTCATTGAAAAAATGAAGAAATCATGATAAAGATGTGCGGTTTGCAAGAAAGGGCTAACAAGGAAGGCGGGTGTTTATAGCAGCCAAAAAAAGTTTTAAAAGTTTTTTAAAAGTGTAAAAAGTTTTATAAGTTTAACAAGTCGCCGGTAGATGGCGCTCACATGCGAGTGTCAGATTGTATACTCTAAAAATTATATTTTAAAACATTTCAGTTAATGATTGTCATACGTTTGTTTGTAAACAAAAGCCCTTTATTGCCATTTTTATTTCGGAAATTTCTTATTGAAACGATGGTACGCCCCGAAAATATTTCCTTACTGGAGATTTAGACAGATTAAAGAATTTTAAAAAATATTGAGCAATTTATACATTTGTGAGTGTTTAATTATTTCAAGTGACACTTTAAAGTGGCCATGATATTTTTTGTATTAGCCTGAAAAATCAAAATAATATTGAATTATTTATTATTTATTTTTTCTCATCAGAGCGAAAATAGCAGATAGTGTCAGTGGCAACTTAGGAGTCGTTTGAGAGTCCCACCTGTGTTGCACAGGTGGGACTAACAAACATTGTTTTGCTGTTCCTGACAGGTAGCTGCATTCAAAAGTCGTTTCAAATAACTTTGAAACTTCTTTATATTATAGTAGTATTTTTATAGTATTTATATAGGGTAAGTATGCCGAATATGAGTGAGAGTGAGAGAGAGATTACAATTGAATTTCTCTCCTGTCTCTACTATAGTAGAATTAGAATCTAGAAGTTTCTAATGAGTCTATTACGAGAACTATAAAAAAAAATTGTGGGCATATTTTAAACTATAATATAGGAAAATAAACTTTAAAAATACATACGAAAGTACTATGAAACAGAATATGACCATACTTTTTCGCAGAATTTTATTAGCAAACAGAATCGGCAGAATTTATTAAATAAAGATATTATCTAAAGATAACTCAGAAAAAACGCTTAGTAATTTGATTCTATGCAGTTTATTCTTCAAATGTGAGTTTTAGTAATTTCCGACGAAAATATTATTTTTACACCAGCAAAGTTTCTTTAAATTTTATTATAAGAAAACAAAATTTAGTGAACGCAATTTAATTTTGCAATTATTGCTATATTTCAAACTCATATTTAGGAATAAAAACAGAATTTAAATTTAAGAATTTCCTTCATGGTGCCAATAGCTTGTTCATTGATTATATAATCTATTTCTCATTACAGATGCGCTGGTATTTTTCAGATAAAACTGCCACAGCTTAAAAGAAAAGGCGTGAGGTTTGATAAATTAGACACTATAGAAAATAATCTATCACTGACCTTCATTTTAAAATTTGATTATTATTATTAAACACTATAGTCGTACATATATATAGTCGAACCTCTATTTGACGAACCTCTATTTTAAGAACATTTCCTTGGAACCAAGGACATTTTGCGAATTTCTTCGTAAAATAAACTCCAAATAGCGAATTGCATTTTAATTTAAATAACTTTTTCTTGTGATCCAATATTTTTTTCCCACATTTCTCAAAATATTTCTGTACATTTCCAACTTATTCTTTTTTTAGCACATTTTATGGTGATTAATTACCTTGAACAGGTTTTACCAGTCGCCTAACGGACCGAGAGCAGTAGAATCGCTGTCATTCTTTGCATTAAATCATGGAAGTACCACCTTTATCCACCTTGGTCGATTCAGCTGCAGAAGTGGTCGATTGTGTGAGTTATCTCGTTCTGACGTGTATGAAAAAAAAAATGGAAATCACTCCCAGGAAAAGGACAGGAATTGTTACCGTTAGCATACCTCTATGACTGTAAGGGATATTGCTGCAGCAGTTAGAGTAGGAAAACCCAGTGTTTCCAGGATTGTTAAGGGGATAGTGGACTTTCAAAATTGTGAAATTTGTCATAAAATTCGATTTTTTTTATTTTATTCAATTGTGAAACTACAGACGATTAGGAAAATATTTTTTTGTTTCTGTGATTACTTCCCTAGTTATAGGCATTTGTATTTAATTAAGATATTATGTGGTTACTAATAGCAATAACTTTAAATGTGTTTTTCTCAAAATAAAAAATTTTCATGTCTTACGAATATTCAAACTGCTCCAGGCGCATTCTAATTATCTCATGGCTTTGAAATTTAAGTTTTATATATTTAACTGTATGTCAAATAAATATTACTGAAAATAATTATGCTACGTAGCTCATAATTTCTAAATTTTGTACTTGAAAAGTTGATTTATAGGTATCTTGCGTAATAAAAAGGGTGTTTTCACTATTATTATTTTTTTATCTTTATATTTTTAATGAATGCTTAAAATAAGCAATCAGTTTCATTGTTAGTTCTATAAGGTATCCTGTAAATAAAAAATATCATATCATATGCAAAAGAAAAGCGCATAGAAGATTTTTAATTAGGCCAATTTTTGATATAATTAATAATTCATAATTCAGAAATTATTAATATTTCATCATTAAATTTTAACCACCTTTTACATATCTATAGTACTAATCACATATTCAAATTTCAAGCAAATCCAATCAAAATAAAAAAAAGTTAGGTTTGAAGGTCCACTGTCCCCTTAATCAGCAAAATAAGTTTGGGACAGTTTCTCCTAAACGGAAGAGTAAATGTGAACGCAAACGTAAGACAACACCTCGGAGAGACACATTTCTTGTACGACATAGTACAATGCGTCCTCGCAAAACAAGTACAGATCTCAATTAAACCGCTATAATTTGCTACTGGTGTGAGCGTTGATTAATCACCACTACGACGAAGGCTTATTGAAGCAGGGAGATGGGCAAGAATACCACTCCTAAAACAGTTATTATCACATGCAGTGTAGAGAAAACGTTTGTATTGGGCCAGAAAATATCAATTCTGGACTGCACGAGAATAGAATAAGGTTGTATTCAGCGACGAAACGCAATTTTTGAGCAAGGGTTTTGATCAGCATTTGTCAGGTGAAGTGCTGGACAACCCATCAAGGAACAACATCTTAATTAAACAGTTACGCACCCTCAAAAGCAGATGTTTTGGGTTATTTCACATCTTGAAGATCTGGTAGGTTAGTACCAGTTGAAGGAATGATGAACTCCAAATATAAATTTCAATACTAGAAGACAAAATTGCGCCTTTTATGGAAACGTTCGCTCGCGTTGTTGATGTGTTTCAACAAGATCTTGCTCCATGCCATAATACTAAGCTAGTAAGTAATTTTTTTCAGCAAAATAAATTAACAGTTTTGGATTTACTTGGTTATTCTCCAAATGTAAATGTCATCGAAAATTTGTGGAGTATTGTGAAGAGACGTGTGAGTAAGATGGACTGCTCTACCAAGAGAAATAGGATTGCGAATGTTTAATCATAAAAGTTTGGTTTCGTGATGACGACATCAAAAAAAACATATATATATGTATACATGTATACACACGCATATAAGATATACTAAATTAGGCGCTTACAACATTAACTCAAATATAACGCCGACCACACTCTCATTTTTACATACTTTACATCATCGATACATGCAAACAAGAATTGAAAATATTCAGTTAATAAATTATAAAAGAAACATAACTGGTTTTTCCCCCTCAATACCTTTTCTTACACGTCAACTTTCATCTCACCAGCTTTTTCATTTCCTTTAAACATGTTTTGAGGAATGCTGATTCTAACGGAGAAGATTTTTGAAGAATTTTTATTTTAAATCTTTGCCACGAAATCTATGAAGTGCGTTTTTATTTTATTTTTTGTTATCCTCCGAGAGAGAAAAGGAAAATGTGGATCGATGAAAGAACTATGAAATTATTTGGAGGAAACGGAAGATTAAGTTGCTGAAAAAGAAATGATTGAAAGGGAGAAAAAAAATATATCCTGACGCCTCAAATCTCAATCTCGAATATTTTGCAGTTTTTGCTTGGCGATTTACTTTTTTTCGGTTCAACACTCGTGTTTTTTACAGCTTTCCAGAATAAACTAATAGAAAAAATAAGAATGTAAATCTAAGACTTAAAAAGTAGTTTATTTTTATAAAGGGGGTTTAAGATAAATCACACGCTAAATTAAAAGAAAATTATATATAGTCATTAGAATTGTCATATATATATATATATATATATATATATATATATATATATATATATATATATATATATATATATATATATATATATATATATATATATTTATATATATATGACAATAGAAGAAGAAGAAAATATTCAAATTAAATCTAATATAAAGAATACTAAAGAATATAGTACAGTTAATATAGTACAGTTTGTAGAACATTACTTTTACCGTATTTTAATATTTTTTTGGATAATGTCCAATCGTCTGCCGCATCAGCAAGAAAAAAAAAAATATTTTTCATTTATTTAGTTGTTATGCACGTGACGATAAATTTATTTAAAGTACCAGAAAAGGAAATCACGTGATCAGCATTTAATAAATTAAATTCTAAAAATTAATCTTTAAAAATTCACCAAAAATCAGGAAATGGAGGTAAAGATTCAAAAAAAATTTCATTTTAAAGGAATTTTTATGATCTTTCTCGTGATATAAATTTTAGAACCCTAAATGTATTATTTTAAACGAAACGTAAAAAAAGTTTAAAAAAACAGCTTAAAAATATTTTTTAAAAAAATCTAAGAAGAATTTTTGAAAAATCTTTCTTAGTGCACCCCTACATTATAAGAAGAATCGCCATGCAAAATTTCAGCCCTTTAGGTCCAACGGTTTGGTATGTGCTTTGTATGTCAGTCAGTGAATGAGTCAGTTACGGAACCGTTTTTTATATATAGATATATACAGTGAAATCTCGATCGATCGCTTTCGGATTCATCGTTTTTCCGCTCACTAACAAATATACGTTTGTTTACCTTCAGCTGTTAATAGTAAGATTGAATTGAATGAAGTGTAGGGTCTGTGGAACAAGATACCAAAATTATATTTGTTTTCAAGATTTTATATTCTATTTGAACTAAAAATACATGTATTTAATCATTACTGTATATTTTGAAAAAAAAATGGCTTCGTGCGTAAGCAGATAGATGCCTTAACTATTTAGAAAAAAAATTCTACCTTAATATAACTAGTTTCTAAACTTATAATTTCATCTATGCGACCAGAAAATTTACCACCTTATTAAAGAATATTAAATATTGCCTCTGAAAACACAGCTCCGAATTTATAACTTTTTCTTTTCCGAGTTCCTGATAATTTAGAGTATGGGAGACCTAACTATTACACAATTATCCTAGTTACCCTAATTTAATTTGCGCTTCCTAGAAAAGCATGTACAAAATTTAGGCTGCTAAATGTGAACAAAGATTCTGGTTACAAATGAGTTTTCCTTCCTTAGATTGGCCAATCGGGTTTTAATGATTCTCCATTCAGCCAAATTGCATTATCCCCGTCAAATAAAGTAACTGCAGTTCCCGTAATTGCTTCAGTACATTGTCTTGTAACTCTATTTTTAAGCTGATAAGGGATATTTTCTCAAAAGAATAATCAGATCTAGTACCCTGTAAATCTCGTCAGGCGTTATGTAATTAGAATGTTATCTAACGTATGCTTTTGATATTATCTGATATAAAACGAACAATTATAATTTTATGAGCACAAGTCTATTTTCATTTAAATAGCAGCTAAATGCAATTACACGTCATTTTGTGTCCTGTTTTATCTTATCAGACGTCCGATTACCGCGAGCAGTTCTCATTTTCTTTTTCTAAAAATAATCTATTTAGAAAAAAAAACATGGTATATATTTTATAAAGGTATTTTTGACATGATCAGATATTCATATTACTATATTTATGGTTATTTTAGGGCCTGAGGTAGCTCAGCGGTAGTGTGTCGGATTTTGTCCCCGAGGGTGCTCGGTTCGAATTCTGACAAGCGCGCTATTAAATACCTCCTTGTCTAGGCCAGAAATGGCCACGTTTAAACCGTAGATCGGAAAGTTTTTCTATGATGTCAGAGAGGATGGGAGAGGGTACGATAACCCAGATGTCGCCCCTGAGAGGAAGGGGTTGCTCTGTCAAAATTCCAGTGGCACCTAGCTATGATGGACACCGAATCTTGTGGTGCTATTGTAAACCGGGGTGGCACTCCTCTTCCCGTAAAGCCTATATGCACCTGGTATGGAACCGTTCCGGTCAGGAGGCATTAGCAACTACAACAACATGGTTGTTTTTACACCCATGTCTTTTAGCACATAACCATGGGATAAAAGAATAACCGGGATAAAAGAATAAATGTAGCATGATGTGGATTGACAAGTTCTTTTCAGAGTATTCATAACAACGGGCGATAAAAGTAATTATTAAATCATTTTTAACGTGTTTCAGCCTGTAACACCCAAGAACAAAATCCATCTTTCTTTATGTCAGTTGTAGGGCATTGTACATAACAAATAAAGACGTCTCTCATTTACGCAGTAAATTAAAAGGATGGCTATATTTTTTGTACTAATTAATAGTAAACTATTAATTAGTTCGAATCCTGTAGCCATTCTTTTAATTTGAAGTGTATTTGAAGTTTATTACGAGTGAGTTTTCCGCAAGGTTTTTGTAAGTTATTAAACGCTGGTGTAACAATGGACAAGAAACTTTCACGACAAGGTATGGTTTCGTCTTTTCACAATTTATACCGCTCGAATATTTCGAAGAATGTGTAAATTAAGAGAGAGACAAAAAGGTCAGGAAGATATATGCATGCCATGGATTTTACATTACCACCAACTTCCCAGCAATTCTTTAATGTTAATTTATGACGCCATACATCAGCCTACAAAACCGTGATACTTAGAACTTTACGTTAATCTTCAAATATGAATTTCTGATTTTAATTTCAACGCAATAATACATATTTCTTTTCTTTCATGGAATATAAACTCTCGATGAACAAAAGATATGTCTGAGGTGTAATATGTTATTTTTGTTTAAGAATAAATATGTGAAAACCTTAAATTTTATCTCATATTTAAAACGTTACATAAACGGGCACCATTAAATTAATTTAATTAACTATGAAAAAAAATGTTATGGGGATACTGTTTTACAGAATTTTATCAGTGAACCTAATCATTAGAATCAAGAATAGCTGTTTTTTTTCAAAGGTGAACTCAGCAAAAGCACTTATAATTTGATTCTGTGCAGTTTACTCTACAAATTCGAGTTTTCGTAATTTCCGACGAAAAGATTATTTTTACACCTGCATTATTACTCGATATTTTATTATATGAAAACAAAATTCAGTGAACATAATTTAACTTTGTAAAAACCGCCATATCTCATATTTAAGAGTATTTATAGAATTTAAATATTCAGAATTTCCCTGGTGATACCTAAAGCTTGTTCTTTAATTTCAGCATAATAGTTCATATTTCTTTACCGTCACAAAATATAGACACTTGAGGAACTGAAGATGTGTCTGAGCTGTGATCTCTAATCTATTATTTTTGTTCACGAATAGATAAATGGAAACATTTTATTTTAATTCACAGATTTAGTACTTTACATAAACGCGCACCATTAAATTAATGCAATTAACTTTGAAACAAGGTATGGGGATACTTTTTTTACAGAATTTTATCAGCTAGAAAATCATTAAGAAAATAACAGTTTTTTAAAAAGTAAACTGAGCAAAAGCACTTATACACAGTGCGTCAAATAAGTTTTAAGACTCGTCCCAGATCGCAGGTTGTAAAGGCGCTGTGAGTATAAATCCGCATGCGTCATAACGTCCATCGTCTGCTGGCATACTGCTAACAAGTTGTGCGCATTTCGTTACGTAGTTGAGAGAAGGCGTGCGTTTATTGTAGATGTGAATACTTTTCATGTTGATTTTTTAAGATGGAGCAAAGAGCTGTATTTAAATTTAACGCAAAACTTGGTAAAAGTACTTCGGAAACATACCAACTCATGAAACAAGTTTACGGTGACTGTTGTTTAAGTAGATGAAATGGTTTTGTGTGGCACAAACGCTTTTTGGACGGAAGAGATACGGTAGAAGATAATCATCATAGTGGAAGACCAATTTCATCTAGGAGACTTAAAGTTATTGAGAAAGTACGAAATTTCGTAACAAACGATCGCTGTGCATCACTGAGAATGATGGGAGACTCTTTAAACATCAACAAAGGTACAATTCGAACCATCCTGCATGAAGATTTGGCAAAACAAAAGTGTGTGCTAAATTTGTTCCACAAACTTTAACCCCTGATCAAAAAGCAATGAGAAGTGCACATTGCGGAGACATTATTTCAGCCGCTGAAAACGATTCAAACTTCTTGAAGTCCATTGTTACAGGTGATGAAAACTGGTGTTTCCAATATGATCCTGAAACAAAACGAAAAAGTGCGGAATGGAAGTCACCAAATTCACCACAAGCCAAAAAAACAAGAAAAGTTCCATCCTAAATCAAAACAATGCTCATTACATTCTTTGATAGTAAAGGTATTATCCAAAAAGAATTTGTTCCAACTGGACAAACAATTACAGGTCAATACTAATTAGCTGTTTTAAAGCGTTTGATGGCCAGAAATCGTCGCATTCGTCCAGAGTATTGGACTGAAAGCAGTTGGTGTTTGTTACATGACAATGCACCCAGTCACACCTGCCTTATTGTTAGTCAATTTTTGGCAAAAAATAATGTCTGTGTGTTGAACCATCCACCGTATTCACCTGATTTAGCAACCTGTGACTACTCCTTATTCCCAAAACTCCAAAATTAAGTTAAAAGGGTGGTATTTTGATAAAAGGGTGAATTTGATGAAAGGGTGATATTTCGACCATACAAGAAGCTTCGACGCGCGCTTTGCAGGCCATTCCACAAAGTGATTTACAACAGGCTTTCGATTCATTATCAAATCGCTGTATAAAGTGCATTGAAGCCGGAGGGTCCTTTTTTGAATAAAAAACCAAAACAGGTATTAATTTCTTGTTTCCATTTCTTTTTACAGACCCAGTCTTAAAACTTATTTGACACACTGTGTATTTTGATTCTGTGCAGTTTACTTTTCAAACTCGAGTTTTGATAATTTCAGACGAAAAGATTATTTTTACACCTGCGTTTTTTCTTGATATTTTATTTCAGACGAAAACTAATTTCTGTGAACACAATTTAACTTTGTAATAACCGCCATATATCCAACTTATATTTAAGAATGATTATAGAATATAAATTTACAAATTTCCCTGGGGATACCTAAAGATGTACACGAATTTAAAAATAATAGTTCAAATTTGTCTGAGCTGTGATCTCTAATCTATTGTTTTTGTTCACGATAGATTAAATAGAACATTTTATTTTAAATCTCAGATTTAAAACTTTACATAAACGCGCCCCATTAAAATCATTTAATGTCTCTTAGTCGCGTGGTATATCAACAATCAAAAAAATACTTGAGTTGAAATTAAAGTAATCTCATCCTCATTCGAGAAACTGCTCCACGAGAAATGCATTGTGATTTAATGCATTATGCTCCGAAATAAAACGAATGTAGTGTGTTAAGCAAATGTTGCGTAAACTTATTCTTTCATTTTACTAATTCTCGAAAACAGTCCAATGTTTCACCCATCGAAATCCATTATCTGTAAGCACACTTCATAAAATCTCAGACTAGGAGACATAAATATGAATAAAATGTGAAAGCTCGTTGGATTCAGTCGCGACATGAAAGAATCATTTCTATTCGGGTTGAAAATAGTTGTTTATTAAGATAATGCCACTTCAGGGTTGATCGAATAGTCCTCTTTTGTGTTTTCTCCGTTAAAATGTACGATAATGCTTTTGAAGGTGGAGTGATTTGGAAACAAGTGCTAAATTATGCTCTGCATTCTCTCTTTTAAATGTCGTTGAGAAAGAGTTTCTTTTCGGTTGTGGGAACAAACATATTTGAAGATTAGTATTGGTGGAATTAGAGGGAAATTTCGAAATGGATATGTCTTCATAAACACGTTAAACTATTTAGTGAAACATTTTAAAGAATAAATTAGTTTTCTAGCTATATTGTGATATTGCAATTTTTAGTTAAAACTGGGTGTACTTTTAGTTGTTTTAAACATTTTCAGCGAAGTTTAGATTATTTGTTTTTTGTCAACTTTTCAGGGTAGCGTTCATATATCTATAACTGGAATCTATTATGTTTTCATCGAAAAATAAACAATAATGCTTTTGAAGGTGGGGTGATTCGGCATTAAGTGGTAAATTATGCTCTTCATTCTTTCTTTTAAATGTCGCCGTTCAGAAATAGGGTTTTTTTCAGTTGTGAGAGCAAACAAATTTGAAGATTAATATTAGTGGCATTAGAGGGAAATTTCGAAATGAATATGTCTTTATAAACACGTTTAAACATTTAGTGAAGCATTTTATAGAATAAATTAGTTTTCTAGCTGCATTGAAATACTGCAATTCTTAGTTATAACTTAGTTTACTTATAGTTGCTTTAAGCAGTTTTAGCGATGTTTATATGACTTTTTTTATGTCTACTTATCGGGGTAGCTTTAACATACATATAACTCGAATCTTTTTTGCTTTCATCTTAAAATGTACCATAATGCTTTTGAAGGTGGAGTGATTTGGAAACAAGTGCTAAATTATACTCCGTATTCTCTCTTTTAAATGCCGTTATTGAGAAATAGGGTTTCTTTTCAGTTGCGGGGACAAACATATTTGAAGATTAGTATTGGCATTAAAGGAAATTTTCTAAATGAATATGTCTTTATAAACCCGTCTAACTATTTAGGGAAACATTTTCTAGAAGAAATTAGTTTTCGAGTTACATTGTAAAATTGTAATTGTTAGTGAAAACTTGGTTTACTTTTTTGTTTTAAACATTTCTAGCAAAGTTTAGATTTGTTATTTGGCTTCTGCTGATGAGAGTAGCTTTGCACACAACAACTAGCTTCAATACATATCTATAAATTCAATTAATTACAATATGAAATCGATATTTGTCAGAGTCATCAATAGAACATCATTATTTTAGCAGATTTCTACTCAAGCAGTGTTAACAAATCAAAACCAGTAAAATAGTAACCAAAATATCATTTAGTATTTATATTGAACTTAACTACACAGTTGTCCGAATAGAACAAATAAGTAACTTTCTTTTTATTATCAAATGTTAAAGCAAATAGTCTGTATGGACATAACATTTAACCTTTTACATGCCAATGGTCCTTTTTTGGAACATCATGTTTAGAATTTAAAAAAAATAAATCGTGATATCTGCCACTTTGAAAAAATTACCATTTATTATAAAATATTTGATTAATTTTTAACATAAAATTTATTTTTCAAATATGAATATTTCAGCGTAGAAAAATTTCTGAATATCGGCTTTTTTTACAATTTTTACTGTACGTAAGAAAACAAAATTCTATAAAATTATTAAAAATTCAAATCAACCCAAAAATTTCCCCATATTACTTGCAAAGGACAAGTTTAATAAGTTAATAAAAGAAATTAAAATAATAACAAGAAATAGTTCCTCAAGATTGCGTAAAAATGCAATGTTCCAAAAAAGGAATATTGGCATGTAACGATATACAAAATCAGAAAAAAAGGAGAAAGGATAGCGTTACATGCCAATGTTTCAAAAATGAAACATCCGTGAAATCATAGACAGGAATTTTTTTACGGTAGTTTTTTTTATATTTCTTAATTTTGATATTTTGTGTTCAGTTATTGTAACATTTTAAAAAACAATTCTTAAATTTTCAATTTTTTTAAATAAAATTCAAATTTCTGTTTGTTGGCAATTATTAAATAAAATAATTATTATTATAACGATATGAAATCAGTAATTTTTGTCTTTGCTCGAGTAAAACAATGTAAGTTAGTGGTCGAACTCAAATGCTCTACACGTGGGCCGTCCCTACTGTACGAACGGCCCCCTCTACCTAAGGGGGGGCTGCTAATTTTTTTAATCCCATTTCTTTTATCTGTAGGTCCATTATACCTCATTCTTACATTTTTTTCAAAAAAATTATAATAATAAAATTTCGCTCCTCAAAGGGATACTGAGATTTGAATTCCATATTTTTATGCTTAGTCGATTGTTTCTTAGTTTCACTAAAGGCGAAATAAAATTAAAAAAATACTTTTATTTCTCTTGAAATTTGACCAGATATTCATACTTTTGTTTCTTGTGATATTTGGACAATCAGCTAATTTCTGCAGGCTTAATGGAGGAAGAAGTCATAATTAAGTCAACTTTAAATTTAAGCATCATATTATTGAAGTCATTCCCAAGAGGTGTGCCGCGGAACATTAGGGTTCCGTGAGATCTGCCAGGGATGCCTCGAGAATTTTTTAGGGAACGAAAAATATTAGTAGGGCCCACTTAAAATAATCAGAAAGTTGAATTAATTACTCTCACGCCCGACATATTGTGACACTAATCAATGCATTCGTTCCCGAGGATGAATTAATTACTGTCAGGCCCGGAACTTCTAGGGCAGATAAAAAACAGTTTTGCTCTAAGCATTAATCGCAAATATCCCATTAATAAAACAATATTCTTTTCAGTGATTTCCATTGTGGTCCTCTAGTGTAATAGTATACTGACTCCCATGGCTATTTCTGAAACTGTATTAATACGTATATCCTATCCTTCTTTTTATTACCGCTATCTTTCAATAAATTACGAGGGTCTGAAACTTGAGTCATTGCTAGAATTTTATTTTTTTTGGATTTTTTAAAAATAATATCAAAGTGAAATGTACATAAGGAACATATTAAATTTAAGCTCAAATAACTACTTACTCCACTGGTGATTTTATTACGAGGGAAAGTCATTAAGTAAGTTACAAAAGATATTTGAAAATTAACTTACAGTGATAATAACTTCAACACAATTTTTATTTCACAACACAATCTCAACGAATATGTATGCACTCATCCCATCGTTTTATCAGTACCCGAATACCATTTTCATAAAATTCTTTGGGTGGCTGCCTCAGCTACATTAGGGCGGTCTCTTTATCATCTGCAAAGTGTTTCCCTCCATGATGTTTTTTAAGCCTAGCACAGGAGACTATTCAAAAATTTGGTTGGCAACTTCGTCAATACCCACCTAACAACCCCTCGACCCAAGCAATTTCAATCTGTTTAGTCCGCTAAAAAACTATCTTGGAGGAAACACTCTGCAGATGATGAAAAGTCATAATGTGGCTGAGACAGCAACCACAGCTGGTATGCAGCTGGTATTGGGGTACTGTTAAAAGATGGGATGAGTGAATAAATATTGGTGGAGATTATGTTGAGAAATAAAAGTAGTTTTGAAGTGATTATCACTGTAAGTTAATTTTGAATTATATTTTGTAACTTACTTAATGACTTTCCCTCGTAATAAAATCAATAAGTAGTTATTTGAGCTTAAATTTAATATGTTCCTAAAATACATTCGACTTTGATTTTATACTTAAAAAATTCAAAATCTATAATTCTAACAATGACTCAAGTTTCGAATCTCATTCCCACGAGTGCCCCAAATGTAAAATATTGAGAATCCTTGTGGTACTGTTAAATCAGTATATAGCAATCCAGTAAAAGAAATATGTGGCTTACTTCACATATTTATTATAAAACGCATAAAAATGCGATTACCATGAGCTAAATCTGAACCGAGGCATAAATTATGCTACTCGGTTTGTGAAATGGAAATTCCGATGTTTAACTGAATCCAAGAAAAGGATATAATAAAGTATTTCAAATTATTACAGATTTCTATTCACAATTTTTTGTTAGTTAATTGAAATTACATTTTTAGTGCTTATAATTTATACTCCCCAGATATCAAAAATAAAGAGAAATAAAGCAATGACCGCAGATTGAAACAGATCGAAATTTTAAATAAAATCGTACAGATTGCCATCCCAGTCTAGACAGTTCCTCTGAATAATTCTTTAAAGAATACACTTCAGAAGTTGAACGAGAAAGGACCGTTCTCTTAAATCTGAAATAGTTTTAAAGTGATAGGGCCGTCAAGTTGAAAGGTTTTGCAGTAGACGACTTCAAGATAACTTGAGAGAAAGAAATCACGTGACTCATTATGAAAGAGGGATCCGAAAAGAGGAGAAAAGTAAAATAAAGAACGATTCTTTCAAATGACTTTTTAGTTTTCTATTGATATGCATTTGCTCTTGATGAAATAGTCATTGTAATGTAAGGGAGCTTTAAATTCAATGTCTAAATTATATATATATATATATATATATATATATATATATATATATTCATTCTTATCCTAGTTTAATATAATTTTTAAACCAAGGATCATGATCAATGCTCTTTTAAAAATTGAGGTTCAGTTCCAGCAGAAAATAAATTTGATACAAAACTCTTTGATAAGAACTAATAAGAAAACTTTCATAGATTTTACCTCACCTCCCAAATAAATTTGTTTCTCGATTTTTAATAAATCTACTACCATATCATTTTTAGCATATAAAGCTCAAAAACTAAATTTCACACTCTAGTTTTTACATACAAAAAGAAACAAATTATTTGTAGTAAAAACTATATACCTTTCTTAAGAAAACAAACAATTGTCTTTAGAAATAAAGTTGTAACTGCAATTATATATGTGAGAGCCTTTAACAATTTTAACCTCATGGAGAAAAATCCTGTATTTGGAAAGATATTCTGTTGTTTAAAATAAATGTAAACATATTCACAACTTCTTTAAACAAAACTTAAATCTGAGATACACATTATTTCAAACAACAAAGTAAATATGTCGGAACATTTTATTGCTTGTAGATCTATTTTTGTACACGCAGAAATCATTTCTTCGATGAATGTTTTCGTTCTGATAATTAATTCATATTTTTATGTAACAAAAAGTAAATTCAATTGCTAGAGCTGAAAAATAAATACTCATATTCAGTACCATACTTCCTGGAGCAAAAGATTAATATTTATTATAAGTTACAAGGAATAAGATAAATGGTACCTTACACAAAACAAAATAAAGAATCTGCGAATGAAGTAAAACGCTTTCGACCGGTTCGGGTAGTTAAATCAACAATTGTAGACAAATCGACAATATAACTAAAATCTTTTCCAAAATCATTAAAAAGCCTTTGCCTGTTGTTCCGCCTGATTCGTCAGAAATATCACTTCTATATTTTTCCATCTGTCTTTTGGATATTATTCCTGACTGATTTCTTAAAAAAGTATTTCTAGTTCCAGGTGATGTCAATCACGAACATCACAACTTTCTTAAAAAATCTTTCGTATAATGATTATGTCGGCCTCGGAGATGTTATCATTTAACCATAAAATAGTGATTTTCTGGATCTAGTCAACTTCCAAGTTTTAGTTTTCATTTCTAATGTTATATATATATATATATATATTAGTACACATTTAAAACTCTAATATATATATATATATATATATATATATATATATATATATATATATATATATATATATATTAGTACATATTTAAAACTCTATGCATTAAATCCCAGACAATGTTCCATCTCTTATGCTTCTCTATTTATATTCTCAATATATATCCAATAGCATTCCTTTTACCTCTAAACACAATTATCATCTTAATGATGTCTTGTGATGCTTTACTTAAACTATAGTCTCAAACAATAATTTTTCAGGTATTTCCAGATGCAGTCTAACTTCCGCTAAAGAATATTATAGTATTTTTCGCTAAAGTATATTATTTTTGGGGGTAAAGTGTTTATGCTCCCTTTTGTCTATCATAAGCAAACATTATTAGACTTTTAAAGGAATATGTCTCACCCCAAATCCAATAATTTTCAACCTCACTTCTAGGCACATCCGTTACTTAACAATTTTGAAATTTTGACAGGTACCGCAATTACTTTGGCGAAGTCCTTGAAAATTAATCATGCATATATTTTGGAAAGGCATGCTAGTTGAAGCTTCAAGGAATATTTGTGTGTCAAGTTATTAATCAGTTGTCCTAACCTAATTATCTATCACAAACACACCATCATTCTTGATCTTGCTGACAGATGCATGTTAACGTCGCAGGGATAGTGTTCCTGTTCATAAACCAAGACTTTAAACTTTACTTATGTTGTCTGCAAAGGATGAGTTATTTCCTCTCTCCCTGTCAACACATGGCTCATCTGCAGTCTGTGAGTTTGGCCCGGATCAAAATTTCAGCGAAGCATTACATTAAGTAGGAAGTGAATTAATTTCAGTTCTGAGTTTGAATAAGTTAAAAAGGCAAAACTTAAACAACCAGGAGTTAATAGTCATAATTAGTGAACACAAATTCCTACAATATACCCATGTACGTAAGCGTATATCTTCATTTTGCTGCATTATTTTTAATTATTTTTAAATATTCGAATATATTAAAAACATTCACTTATGAAAAATAGGGCATGAATATACTTGCGAGGACACAATTTTTGAATCTCTCTATTCTAAAAGAAAGTAACTGCCGCTGCCGCAGCCGCCGCGGCCGCCGCTGTCAAAAGCTTGTCACGCTATCTCCTCCGAAACCGCTGGGGGTATGGGGTCGAGACCAATACCAATCGATGCAGAACAATGTGGGGAAGAAAGTAGGACATGTCTCATATTCGTCGGACTTTAAGTTTTTTTTTATTTTATGTTTTGTGGGAAAATATTGACTTTTTCATGTTCAGATTACGATAACTCGCCAAAAAAGGATCGTAGATTTTTTTTTTTACAATCTAAGACTACAGATATTTCTCCTTCAAACAAGACCTCATTTGTTTAAAAATAATTTAAAACAGACTAATATTTTTATTAAAATTGAAAACCCACTTTTTGGAAAAAATTATGCGTTTCGAGATATATAAATTCGATGCTCTCAGACTTATTATGTTACAAAGAAAATATTTATATCAACTGGACGATGAAAGCTTTCTCATTCATATAAACTTCATTTCAAGTCTCTATCTTAAAATTTCGATTTTTAATGGAATTTTAAAGAAATACTTCAAAAAAAATCTTCTTATTCGCTTCCTTTGCAGAAGGAAGCGAAACGAAAGAAGGAAGGACATGAAAGAAGATCCGATTTTTCACCCATAGACGGGCTTCATCCATTTCGCCGGGAGGGTGGGGGGAGCTTCAACTGTAAACAAATGAATGACTCAATCGCTGTAAACAACTATTGAGTCATTCATTCACTTGATTCACCAGAGGAGCGAGCGTAGCGAGCCTAGGGGCAAAGCCCCTAGTGATTAAAAAAGCTAGAGATAATTATACAAAAAACGCTAACAAATACGGTGAAACTTCTCTATAGTGGCTAGTTCATGGTTCACAAACAAAGTGGTCGTTTTGAGGTGTGACCATCGAGAAGAGGTTTCTTTCATACGTTGGCTCTATTAACTATTGAATCTGTATTCAGTCTTCATAAAAGACTTCCTATTTTTATTGTAAGTTTTAAATAAATCATTAGAATAATTATTTCATTTTATTCATCATATTGTTTGTAATTTGTATTCTAGTTGTGTTTCTGGTCAATAGATGGCATCACTGTGTAACTTTTTTTTTCACTTCAAGGAAAAATATTTTATTTTTTCTGTTGCAAATTCGATTCTGAGTAATGGTAAGAAAACGGCTAAGAAATGTTTAATATGTTATTGTGTATATTCTATTCTAAGAAATGTCATGTAAGGATTCAAAAATCGCTTTTTTGAATACGATTCCGTTTATTCTTATTTTATTAAAGATTCCGTGCAGATTATTTTTCAAGCTGTTGACATTTTGAAGTCAATTATTCAATTTGTAAAACGTAATTCCGAAGGGTTATTCAGTGTGTCAGGAATTTAACAGTTATTTGTTAAAATGAAATCCATTATTCTATGCATTTTAAGGATACATGCATGGAACTAAATTTTTTAGTATTGATTTATTATTCAAGTATTATTGAGCTGATGCTAAAGGTAAGCCATTCCACTATTACCTGATTTAAAAGAAAGTAAGTAGATTGATTGGTTGCACTTAAACAAGAAAGTAAAATATTTTTTTAATGGATTCTTATACAATCCAGTAAGATATAAAATTATTTTAATGTAATAACTGACCCCCCACAATCCTTTTTGAACAAAATATAGCCGTTTAGAGTGGTGGCCGGGAAGAGAAATTTCTCTGTATTCCGTCTTTGTGTTTTAGCTAGCTTAGAAGAATATATTTGCTTATTTAGTTTTATACGTGTGATGGTTTAAGAATTATCATGCACCAGAAAAAAATTACAAAACCATTTTATATAACTTTAATTGGAAAAACTATTTAAAAAATAAAATTTTAGATCCTCCAAATGCATCACATTAAAAATATTATTGTATGGGGAAGGAAACCTGCGTATAGCTCCAGTTGTTTAACACTAGGACTGCCGTCAAAAACGTATACCTAGAACAGCCGAAGCGGTCATTTTGACCGATGTGGTCTATAGCGCTTTATTATCGCTCACTTGCCATTTATTACACTCAATATCGTTTATTACTATTCTTATCAGCAATTCCAATATTATATGTTATAATTATTTCTATCATAAAAAAGGTTTTTCATGAGAAATTGCATACACCTTTTAAAGAAATTTAAATAAAAACAAAAAAAATCATGAATGAAATTAAACACTGAGCAATATTTCCATTATATTTCCATTTTATTTTATACAAATTAATACAAATGATACAATTAATACTAATAATAAATATTGATACAAATCAATTTCTGAGGGGAATTACCAACAATACCTGGTAAATAGAAATTAACTGAATCAATATAAATATAGAGTTAACGCATACATAGCTCATATTATACTTAATTACATCTCTTCTTTCATGAGGAATAAAATCAAACATACTATGTTATTTTTGGCCAAAACAAAGCTAAAAATTTTCAAAAAATATAGAGAATATACCGCATGTATGTGCATGAACTAAAGAATGTCTTTCACACAATTTTCACAAAAAATCTCGTTTACTACTTTAGCGGTGCAATTTCCGCAAGCCGGTTTCCTGCAGACTTCATACTTGTCCATTGTTTTATTCCCTTTGCAACTAGAACTTTGGCACTACTTTCTCTTTTTAGCTTCTTTATCACTAGTAAGTGAAGATGCCCTAGGTAATGAAATCTTCGATGCTTTCATCGAATTTGCATATGATTCTCGCAGCTCGGATCTTAATTGCAAAATAATGTCGCACTGTCGAATATTATTTCCAGTGACTTTCTTACACAGTATCTAAGAATTAATGCCCGCGAGATCAAGAACATTATAAAATACACGAAGAGGCTACCGTCTAGAACAAGCTTTTTGGGAATACTCCGTGTCATTTGGTCGAGCACGTCAACTCCGAATTTTGTTCATTTA
The DNA here is from genome assembly GCA_907164885.2 of Dolomedes plantarius. Taxonomy (NCBI): domain Eukaryota; kingdom Metazoa; phylum Arthropoda; class Arachnida; order Araneae; family Dolomedidae; genus Dolomedes; species Dolomedes plantarius. Next base: position 151,180,546 of record OU015498.1, on the reverse strand, counting down.
CAGAACTTTACAGTTTATGGTAAGTGTTTCTCATCAGTTCCCCCTGTAACTGATGAATGTAGGGAACTTAACAGTAAAACATTTTTGTTCTTCTTTCCTTGATAAACTCTCAAAATTATATCCTCTTTGGCAAGAATTTTGCTGCTGACCAAGGCATGTTTCTCATTTTTTATGGCCTGAGGAATTTATTTTCTTCCGCAATTGACTTTGCCAACAATGCTTGTTTTCATTGATTTCAGCTTTTCTGAAAGACGCAGTGAAGTAAAGAACATATCTGTTGTAATGTTGTAACCTTTGTTAAAGTATGGTTTCATTAAATGAAGAACAACATATTCGGATAATTTTTTATTGCATGGTCGGTCATCATTTTTATCCCAGTAAGGGAATCCATTCAGTAAATATTTTTTTTCAACATCTGCCAATAGCCAAAACTTTATGCCAAATTTATCAGGATTCTGTGACATATACTGTATTAGTTTGCATCTTGCTTTGGTTGGAAAAAGCTTCTTATCGATGGTAAAGTTTCTCCTGAATTATAATTAGAAATACAGTTCTCAATAACTGGATTCCATATTTCGGATACTAATGCGAATTTATCTTCTGCAAGACGTTGTTTTCTGGTTGACTTTATATCAAATCGTATGCATCTCATTATTTCATGAAATATATTTCGAGACATGGTTTCAGAAAAAACACGAATTCCACATAAATTATTCCGCATACTTTCTAGTTGAATATTTTTTGCCTCAAATGTTATATATCATATAATAGGCATCCAGTAAAGGCATCCAATTCATCTAGCCACATCTACTAGGATATATGCATGAAATATGCATTAAAAATGACTACGGTTATTTTGACCGCTTTGGCGGTTCTAGGTATTGTAGCGTACTGGAAATATGGTCTTATTTTTTCCCGAGACCCCACAAGAGCTTGAAACAGAGCTGCGTATTTTTCAAGGAATGTGTTGCTCGGTTCCACCAGTTCGGAACACGTGGGGAGATTAAAAAACTTTTTCCCACATATGCAGCCAATAAAGCTGTCATCCTAACGTTTCTGGAAGGTAATAAAGTTCGGCGTCTAAGAAGAGACTGACACCAAAATCAATGAAAATCGGCTGAAATCATGCCGACCCCCTCGCTGGGAAAGAGACGCTAGAGAATGCGCATGTGCGGATGTGTATTTTAGGCTCCGTACGTTGTGAATCTACACGGGATTTTTAATTGAATATGTTGCACTGTTTAAATGTTAATTATTCTTGTTAATAAATTGTTGAGTTTTTGTTTTAAAAATTTGGCCTTCGCTTTTAATTAGGACTCTGTCTTTCTTGGTATGGATCAATAGTTTATGAAATTTCTTCAAAATTCCTCAGAGAGTTTATCAGCCTTGTCGTGACGCTACAGTATAGTACCGCCATACTTCATAAATTTTGGCTAAATGGAAAATTTATCACCAGGATATCATAACTTATTGTATTTTAGGAAAAGTCATGCAGCTGAAAGTTACACTCTTAAAAGAAACAAATTGGTACGAAGTGAAAGTTTCAAAACGGTCAAAATGACAGCATCAGCGGTTCTAGTGTTAATTGAAATGAAAGGCAGAGGTAAACTTTCAGTCATCAACTGATTTGATTTTCTGAAATTTCTCAGCTCCAAAATTTAATATATTTACTGTAAATAGTTTCTTTATGGATAAACTTTCGATGAATTGTGTTTAGTCGTTATATCTTTCACCATTTTCATTCCATATATGGGAAAAGAAGGTAGTTTATTTAACCATAATAACGTACATATTTCATTAACTAAGACTAGGTTGTAGTGTTGTGCAAAAACTGCTATGACCTAATTTGAAAACGTTGATTTCACATGAGTTGTAGTTGTTTAATATAGTTTTTAATTCTCTTATATGCTAGAAGAACACAATGGTGAACATAAATCTAGAAACTATCTTAATAATACTTTATAATTATTTGGTACACATATCTTGTTTTATAACGTTAATTGGAAAGAGAGACTGAAAAAACTTAACAGACAACGTGTGTACTTTCCTCTCGCGTAGATAAATATATTTTTGTGTATACATAAGCTTTTAATAAATAACATAAAATTGCATGTGTATAAATGAAGAGGTTGTTTCAACTCATAACTTCAATCCATTAGGATACTCTGAAGGTTGACGAGTATTACAGTTACAGTTAGTAAACCACACATCAAAGGGCATTAGGGATAAAGTAGTTAACCATCTAGTTACATTAGATTTAATGGTAGTGCTCCATCGGGACGATATTTTGAAATCCGTTAAAAGGGAGCTTAAAAGGAATACAAATCCTGCAGGAAAAGAAACTGGAAACGAAATTAGGAATTGTCAAAATGGTAATCTACTGCAATTGTTTCAGTTATAACAATCGTAAATATTTTACTAAATGGGACATATTAATTCAGTAAATGAAGCTCGGGTGATTTCGCATTATGTATGCAAAAAAAGCATTAGTCTTAGTACAAGATCTAGCATAATAATAAGCTGTAATCTAGTTTTAAGATTTTCCTGGCATAATTCACATTTTCAACTCTACGGATCATCTGCATATTCAAACAATCTTTTAACATACTTTAGACTTTTGGTTGTGTGACCTAAAATTTAAAAATATGCATGTTGTAACCTACGCATCACTGCAAATTAATCAGGAAATCGGATGCTTGGAATTTTACGCTTTGAAACAATTATTTTCCTTCCTTAATAAATATTACTCAGAGTGAAAGTTTTATTCTGTAATCAATTACATAACATTGAACAGGCAGGCTAAGATTCTGTAAAAAAATTTAACTATGAAGACTTACTAAAAAAAAACTCTGTTTTTGCCTTGCCCAGTCATATCTGAATACATTTCTTTAGTAATACATAATCAAAATATAGAATTTGGCGAACATTTAAAAAAGTCAAATGATTGCCAATGTGTAACCAGGAACTGAAACGGATCAATTACCTATTTAGTTTACAGATATTCCCGGTATATTACTACATTGCTTGAAAAGTATTACATTATATTAAAATGAGTTTTTTTTTAATTTTTACTGTGAGAAATATCCCATTACCTTCTTTTAAATCACAGTATTCATATTTATGGTTATATTTAGAAGAGTTTTAAGGAAGAATGGACATGTCACATCTATGCATGTGCCCTGCTCTCTCCAATATTTCGATTTGGGAGCGTTACTGGATGGCTCAGAACGCCCTGTGTTCATAGATATACTGATGTCAATTCGTTTTGTTATGTATTGTATATGATGTTCAGTTGTCTTAAAACATGCCACTGGAATTTTAAAAAAATAATTAAGAGTTTCTTTCTATATAAATTTAACTATATTTTCAGTTGTAAAGATCGATAATTTACCGTTTCTTAAATTATTCTCTCTAAAGTATAAAATATTATCACTAAATAAATTGTTTAAAAAGCACGGGAAAAGTTTCTATGTCTTGTTACGGCAAGATATACATAACATATTAAAATTTGTTAAAAGGTGAACCACTTTATGTGAGCTAATATAATACTTCCCCTTTAAAGGAGACCGGTGAATACTTAATCAAACGCACAATTTACTTAATGTCTTCCCTCCCAAGAATATATTGAGCTATATCTCAATTAAAACAGCACTGATTTGCACACAAATGCACTCCCGAGGAAGATAATAATAAATAAAGGTAACGCCTATTTAAATAGCAATGCATCTCTTTAATGGAACAAGGATTTAAATTTGAACTTCTAAACTTAACTTAAAATGTATTGCAGCAATTAAATATCTTGTTGGTTTCTTTTTGAACCTATTAATGTCCTTTATAAATAGTTATATGTACCGATGGAGTTGCGTTGATTATGTTTACGTGCATCAAAGTATAAATTTAAATATAACCCTGCATTTTACGCTTATTTGTAAATGCTAACCATGTTGCAGCTCAGACTTTAGAAAGGGCCGAAATATGAATGCAAAGACTATAAACCCAAGGAAAGTAATTTGTTTCGTTAAATTTCAAAACTGCAGTTGAATAATTTGTGTAAGATAAGGAAGAAAATTTTTTGGTGGAATATTTTACCATAATAAGTGTTGGATGATGTCTTAATGATAAAAAATAAGCCTCGCTGAAATATAGATATTAACTAAAGTACATGTATCAAATAACAAATTAAAAAAAATCTCGTATGTCTCTTGTTTCTTTAAAACAAACGGTAGTTCTCTTAGGTTCGAATTACACAAACTGAATGTACATTTCTTCGACAAATGTTTCATGCTATACATTAAATTCATACCTTTTTTGACATCTCTTATATGAATCTATTTACCAGGAATCATTTTTTTCTTCTTGAGTTTCGAATATACATATTTCCAACACTGTAGGTACTTTAGTCTGAAGACCCATCCACACCGCGAACAGTTTGTTGGCCACTTTATTGTCGGGGCACAATATGGGTGAACCAACATTGCTCTCTTGGATGTGACAGCACAGGAACGTCCATGCCTTAACAGACACCATTTTGTAGAAGATCCAAACTCTAATTAGTACAAGAAAATGTCAACTCGTTTCCACATTCAAGACGGAATATTCTTTGGAAAGAATCTCTATGAAATTTGGCATAGGATTCTTTTGTTTTATTTTCTTTAAACAATTTTTTTTATTCGGAGACAAAATTCTGAAAATATAATATCTTAAGCAAAATTTGCTGTAAATTGTTTCCTTCGTTTTTTACTCTTTGAACTGTGGGAGTCCATTCTCCCACACTCTGTATAAACAACTACAAACTATAAACTGATATGTGGTTATTCATGCTAAATGACGCAAGCCTGACAAGATTCCACAGTAAATGGACACAAGTACACGCATCTGTACAGCTTAATAAAAGCACATGCCTTAGATTAGCTACTGCCAACGTTGCTTGATTAGCAACCACCTTCAATAGCTGAACAGAGCACAAATCTCACCTTATGCCCTTCTCGTGTTTATCATTGATTTTGAAGTGTGACGACATCATCTAGTTATTATCAAGAGCTGATAAACAGAGGGAAGTTAATAATAAAAAAATAGTTCTTGCAATCAGAATATTTTTTTAAATCCCAAATGTGATCTAGGCGCCCTATAATATTTTATTTTTATTTTTTAACAACTGTAGTAACCAATAGTTTTAAATTTACAACTTTGAATTACACAGTTAGATTTATTTTACTCCAAATGCATTTTCAATGCTTTTTAATATTATTACTTTGGTGATGAAAGCCTTTTTTATCATTATTTTACAACTGAGTTTTTTATGTGTAGTAGAATAACTCCACCTATAGTTGAAAAGATATTTTTAATGAGAAAATTTTGACATCCTTTGAGAAAGAAAATAAAAGTCTGAGTTATCGGAATTATTTGCATGTAAAAAGATGAATTCTCAGAGTCGTTAAGAATTAAAGACGGAAGTAATATTCAAAGGAGCTTTCTTTGTATAATGAAGTAATGCGATAAAACATATCTATCTTACGACGCAAAATTTCTTTGACTTCCTGTGTCAACCCGCTATTATAATAAGATAAATATGCAAATTCAAAAGATAACTCTATTATGTCCGTTTTTGATGGGAAACAAATTACAAAAGAAAACATGACAGAAAATTATTAAGGATATTGAACGTCTTGACGTGTCGATATTGTTGTATTTTACTTTAAAGTTATCTGAACTTCACTCAGAATTTTTCTCATTTTTCGACATCGAAAAGAGTACATCGAACAAAAGGATGTTATATTTTGGGATTCAATTCTTTAAGGGGTGTCCTTTAGTATCATTAAGATGTATTCATTAAGTACGCTTTTTACGTTTTTAATAACCTTTGTTTTGATCCTTACATGAATGCCATTGTAGGAAAAAAATGTCTTATTCACGTTAAATAATTGTGTATTTATTCCAGGGATGAATGTATTTTAATAAGGTTCATTACAATTTGCATTATATTACGCTCATCGTCAATTACACAGGTCTGCTACAAAAAAATTGTCTCAAATGTAATCAGTGATTTTTATAGTATTTTTGGTGCTGATTATGGAAAAATTATTGAAAATATTCCATCACATATATTTTTGTTAAAATTAGCATATCTAGTTTTGTCAAATTTGTGTATTTTTAAAGTAAGGTAGCACTATGAGTTCACGCAAAATTTCAAATATTTCCAGAGAAACTGTTATATTTTGAATACAAACACTTTTAAAAAGTAATGTGAGAAAGTTTTAAGATGTTTGCAATAAAATAGACATTCTTATATATACTGGACAGTCGTACTAAAACTAGTGTAATACGGTTAAAAATGCATCACTTTCCTATTAGTGCCTGTCTGTCGACCTTCCCTCCCATCCCTTAATTTCTCCCTCCACTGAAATTTTTCGTGTCAGTGCCTGTCTGTCTCTGCTATCCTCCTGCCCACCACCTTCCACTGTACCACATCTAAAATTATGTTTTGAAAATCTTGAGCTGGTCTTAAACAAAATTTCTTATTCAGATCATAAATGGACTATTTGTGGCTCTTTAAGGGGACAGTGGACTTTCAAACCTAATTTTTTTTTCTTTTGAATGGATTTGCTTGAAATTTGAATATGTGATTAGTACGATAGATATGCAAACATAGTTAAAATTTAATGATGAAATATTAATGATTAATGAATTATGAATTAATAATGACAATAATTGGCCTAATTGAAAATGTCCCATGCGCATTTCTTTTGCATATAATTTGGTAATTTTTATTTACAGGATACTTTATAGTACTAACAATGAAAATCATTGCTTATTATAAGCATTCATTAAGAATATAAAGAGAAAAAAAATAATAATAGTGAAAACACCTTTTTTATTAATCAAAATTTCAATAAATCATCTTTTCATGTACAAAATTTAGAAATTCTGAGCTACGAAGCATAATTTTTTTCGATAAGTTTTATTTTATATACAGTTAAGTATATAATACTTAAATTTCAAAGGAATGCGATAATTAGAAATGCGCATGAAACATTTTTATTTAGGCCAATTATTGATATAATTATTAATTCATAATTCATAAATTATTAATATTTCATCACTAAATTTTAACCAATTTTGCATATCTATGGCACTAATCACACATTCAAATTTCAAGCAAATCCATTCAAAACAAAAAAGTTAGGTTTGAAAGTCCCCTGTCCCCTTAAAAGTGATTTCAATGTTGCTTGGTCAACAGAGTGGTTACACAAAGTTCCCTTGCTTTCTCTGCGAATGGGACAAACGCGACAGGAAGCAACAATATTTCAAGAAAGAATGGCCACTGAGAAAACCTTGCAGGTTGGAGTTAAATATGTTGAGAGTGTTAGTCTTGCAGATCCCAAAAAGGTATTACTTCCACCACTACACATTAAATTGGGTTTGATGAAACACTTTGTCAAGGCAATGCCAAAAGAAGGAGAATGTTTTAGATATCTTTGTGAGTAGTTTCTTGGTTATTCCTAGGCAAAGATAAAAGAATAAATGTTTGTTAAACCGGACATAAAATCTATTGAGAGATGCCAGCTTTGAGAAAAAAATGGAAACAAAGGAAAACACAGCATGGGTATCTTTTAAACTAGTTATAAATAGTTTTTTGGGAAACGAAAACGACCCAAACTACAAGTCAATCGTCGCTGACATGTTAGATAACTTCATGAAGCTGGGTTGTAATATGAGCATAAATGTTCATTTTCTCCACTCACACCTTGACTTCTTCCCTACTTATCTTGGTAATGTCAGTGAAGAGCAGGGCAAAAGGTTCCATCAAGACTTCAATGAAATGGGAAAAGGTACCAAGATTGAACTTTAATATGATAGTGCATCAAAACTGGATATTAAAACGGGACGATCCTCAAGCTGTCCACAGCAAGAAGAGCACGAAAAGGAGATTTCATGTTAAGCGAGAGCGTTTCTACAAGGACTTTTGACTCTATAGTTATGCACTTTTTTTCAGTATTCTGTTGTGTAAATGTATAACATTGTCTCTTTTATCTGTTTATTAAAATTTAGAACCTTTAGAAAAAATGTACAGAATTGCGATAAATTGAGTTTTTCACCCAAAAGACAAACCCTTTTTGTGAGATAATCTGACCTGATAGAAAAAAATGGATTTCATCTTTGAAATTAGTACACAAAAATACATAGAAATCAGTTATCAAACTACAAACAACTTATAAAATTATTTTTTTTGCAGACCTGTCTTATCTCATGGTCATAGTTAATAGTGAAACTTAATAATTATAACATGTATGCTGGATTTTTTTACACGTGTACATGTATGCATTTCTGGAGGCATAAAATGTGTTGGAGTGAGTATAACATTAGTCATGTCTTTCTCTCTCTCTCTCTCTCTCTCTCTCTCTCTCTCTCTATATATATATATATATATATATATATATATATATATATATATATATATATATATATATATATATATATATATATATATATATATATTATACATTGTATCAAATTACATAAACATAATAATTATGCTCATCATACTATAAAAATAAACTAAAATTTTTTTTAGAAACATACAGTATAAAATTCATTTATATGCCATCACTTTTAGTACATCGGAATAAATACAATATCTTTGTACAAAAAAATGAACATAGTTAAAGACAATTTTTTAGATGCATCAAAAAATATTATACATACACCAATTTAAAAGCTTATAATATAAATCTCACGCTCCCGAATAACATAGCTCGTGAATCAACAAATAACTCGCTGATCTGTGAAAGGATTTTGTTACAACGACATATACCTTAATTGCTTCTCACAGACAAAAGGAAACTAGAAAAGAAAGAAACAAGAAAGAGGAAGTACTTTATCAAGACAAAACCTTGTTCCGTACCCTATGATGTTTGCTTTGTTTGTTATCTCTTTGTTCTTTTTCACACTGAGTCAATATATCTGGGTGTTGCGTTCAGATGCGTTTAAAGTTTCTCTTTCCTTCCTTTCTCATCATTATTTTCTGGTATATCATTTATGTTTCCTGAAGAAACAGGGTAGAAATACATTTCCCCCCGTGACAAGATACATGATTTATATATATTAAAGTTTACGGTTATAAGTACGGTTGAGCGTATAAAGGAAGGGGGGATGTCCATTGAAAGAGGAATATATATTTAAATCGTTATCAGTCTGTTTAATAATTAAATTCCTGAATGTATGAAATAAACTATAAAAGGTTGAAAGAATTTTCCATTAAAATATAAATTTTCGCATTAAAATGTTACTTTTGTTTCAAAATTAGAAACTCAGTAAGAGAGTTCGCTCTTTTATAAATCTTATTATTGATTCTCTTATAATAATTAGAGAGTATTAAAACTATTTTATCTTTAAAGAACGGAATTAAAAGAATACCAAATGTACGTTCATTAAGGGGAAAAAGGACCTTCAAAGTCGTTTTTTCAAAATTTTCAGTATTTTACTCTATATACAAAATGCGAATGATAAATATTCTTTCCTACTACACTGAGGGCACTTAAGAATTTTTCAAAATGCTCCATGCGGATTCATTTTCTTCTGATTTCTTCCAAATTTCTCAGGAATGTTAAATGGCGTGTTTGTCAAAAATTGTGCATAATGCTGAGAAACTAGAAATATTTTTTTTTAAATTTATAGACCATAAAATAATGTAAAAACATTAAAAAATCATACAAAAACAACAGGTATCATTGAAGAAAAAATATTTAAGTCTAGATTCATGCAAGCAAAAATTAAATGAACAATTACATTTGTATACGTATGGTAAACGTATCATAAAAAATTAAGGTTTTCAATTGATATTGAATATATATATAAATATATATATAAATATATATATATTCAATATATATATATATATATATATATATATATATATATATATATATATATATATATATATATATATATATATATATATATATATATATATATATATATATATATATATATATATATATATATATATATATATATGTGCGCATGGATCATTTTGAAAAAAGTTCGCATTTTGATTTTTTTTTTTTTTTTTGAAAAACAGACATTATTTTGCCAAAAATTCTTTGTTTTGAATTCTAGGGGTTTTCAGTGGGATAAAAAAGAAAATTAATTATTCTCACTTTGTAAATACAGTTAAAAATTGAACATTTTAAAAATTCTGAGTTTGAAGGTCTTTGCTCCCTTAAAGTAAATTCATTCTAACTGCATATTTATTGAACATTAATACTTTCAAATGATTTAGTAATCTTTAATCCCTATCAAACTGAGTATGAACTTACTTATCATGCAATTATTTGAAAACGAGAATTTCTTATAAAATCTTAAATGGTTTTGACATTTTATAAAATTAATAACTATCAAATTACAAAAGAGATATATATATTAAACAAAATAAATACTTTACATTAAACCTAAAACTTTATAAATAGATAAATTTATATGTAATTAAAATATAATTTTATTATTGAAATTTACGTTTAAATTTTAAAACAATTCAATTAAATATATAGATGGCATGTTTATATTAAAAGCTTATGCGCCTTTTACTGAAGCAAAGCCTATAATGAGACATCTACGCTCAAATGTCACTAGCAGTTATTCACTTCTCCCAGTGCCGCTAAAAAATTCCTTCTTTGAATAAGTGATTATCCAGTGTCATTTGTAAGCATTAAGTATAATTTAACAATCATTCCAACATAAAGCAAATGTGACAAGTAAGAAAACGAAATCCTGAAGAAATATGCAGTTTTGTGCTTGCTTAAGTCATTAAATTCCGCAACCCGGAAAAGGAAAAAGTGTTTCTGAACATAATGGCTTTTACATAAGTTGTCATAATTCTAATTTCAATTTGTCCTCGAGAGAATGGTTTTTTAACAGTTTTAAAAGTCCACCATACATTAAAGTGTCAACTCTGTACGTACTGGCCGAACAGAAAAATTTTAAATGTGAATATAATTAGCTTTAAGTGCGTTCTACACGTCACTTTTACAGCTATTTCTTTGGGAAATAGAGTTTTTCCTTTTCAACGAGAGCTAGACACTAGGAAACATATTACGGGTGGGCCCCTAGAAGCTTTTTGTTGCGTTTTTGAGTCACAAACAGTATGTTAAAATCTTGTCAGAAATTTCGAAATTATTACTCATAACACGTTTATATCTACACAATTATGGACTTATTACATTACCATAATTAAAAATTTCTTTTTCTAGGTTTGGAAAAAATAAGGGCTAATTATCACATTTCTTCTATACTTATGTTACATATACAGTGATTATAATGAATTTCCGTTGAATTATGTTGAATCACGTTTCTTGTTGAATTACGTTGAATTCAACTACTTTTAATTTTGAAAGGCAGTTTTTATCAAAAAATTAATGTCAGAATGGCAATTCATTTAGTTTTAGAGAAACGCTTCTTAATTTCTTTTCATTCATGACACCTTTTCATTATCAAGATTTTTACGCGACCCAGGAAATAAGGATATAAAGATAAATGTTTTCTTAAAAATAATGTATTTCTTTGGTAAACAATATTTACATTACTTTTCCAATGCAACAGAAGTTTTCTTCGACAATATCCTTACCGTCATAGTACAACGCAGTTTTGCTAGCCATTTTGTATTATGGGGGCACCATATAGGAGGACTAGTATTACCCCCTGTGTAGGGACGACACAATCGGAGGCTTTTATTGGCGTGATTCGATCCGAGCACCCTGAGCACAATAAAACAGCTAGCTGTACCACAGGGCCGCCATAAACCCATTTGTAAAATATAGTACATATGAAAAACAGCAATAAATTAAATAAATTAAATGTCTTAGATACTTGCGGCAGGCGACAAGAATTAAATCCATGTATCTAAATTAAATTTTCTCGACCCCAAGATTTCGCTTTGCCACCCCATTAGCGGTCGCGACAAACGGTTTAAGAAACGTTTTAGAGTGATATTACTTGCTCTTCTGATAAGAAATATGGAATTTTTGTTGTTAAATTCCTGGAAAATTTTAATGTTAAAGAGATTCTATTTTTTAACAAATGAATATTCTTTAATCACTAAAATCTGTGTTGTTTTAAAGATTTCATATTACATGCAGACACTAGGACGTTGTTTAGTTGTATGAAATAAATATTTATTGTAATAGGTTCTGATCTACTTATTAGCGCCAACAGAACTATTTTTTTTTAACCACGCACATATTTGCAGTATATTTCTTTCAGCCCATGCACCCTTCTGGGGTTCACTCTGGAGATTCTCACACTCTTAAATTCTCACGCTACTCTCCGACCTCTAATGCGCCCCTAACGAAGTCAACATCATAAATTTCTTTCTCCCTTTTCATCTCTCACTGGTGACCCTTTTTAGATTCCAATTTTCGCCTGCTTAGTTCGTTAAATCTAGGTGGTCAAGCCCCGTTGCCTGCTTTCCTCAAGTTACTTATTGTCCATTCCCTCTTAATAATGTATTTTTCTGCAGCTGCGACTTGACTCTCTCCCTTTTCTAAGAAACGTGTCGTGTCTCACTACGACATAAGTTCTAAATTATTACTTATCATTTTCATTAGCAATATATCCGCTTATTTAATGACATATGTTAAGTAAAAAATCGGAAAGGTTATTTCACAAAATTTCATTTAAAATCCGAGACGACACAAACTGCCAAAAACGTAATTTTAGAATTTATCTTGTAACTACAAGAGAAACTTTCTACAATGGTCTCTTGTAACGACTTTGCCATAAATGTTACTCGTAAAACGTAATTGTAGTTTATCTAACGACTTTATTTTATTTATAAATTCGAAATATAAGTAATTGTAATTCGAAAAAAGTAGTTTTTTCCGTTAAAGCTCTAGCCTCCTAAACTCTAGCGATAGAAACATAGCTAATAAAAATTTATAATGCTGATTTCAACCAGTCACTATAGAATTTAATACAAATTTATAATATATAAGAATTTTTATCATGTGATATGAGTAATTTTACACTGAGTGGCCAAATTATTATGACCACCCACCAAATACAATGTTGGACCATATTTTGCCCTTATTACTGCAGTAATTCTTCTTGGCATGTATTCTATGAGATGTTGGTAGGTGGTATGAGGAATTTGAGACCATATCCGATGAACAGCACTTTCCAATTCCTTGTATTTGATGGTACTGGATCCAGCTACCTGACGCCCCGTTCAATCTCATCCCACAAATTCTCAATTGGATTGAGATCTGGTGATTGTGCAGGCCAACGGAACAATGGTAAATTCTCCGTCATGCTCCTCGAACCATCTGAGGACAATGCCAGCTTTATGACAAGGAGCATTATCCTGCTGGAAGTATCCATCCTCGCAGGGTACACTATTAACATAATTGGATGTACTTGATCTGCGATAACGCTTAAATACCCTTGGGACCTCATACGTTGCTTCACAGGAATCAAAGGACCCTTAGAATGTCAAGAAAACATCCCCCAAACAATAACATTGCCTCCACCAGTTTGAAGTGTTGTGGCAAATACAGTTAGGGTAAAATGCTTTCGTGCTGTCTTCTACATATTCGCAACCTGCCATCAGCACGGTGTAATTGAAAACGCGATTCATCGGACCACATGACCCTTTTCCAGTCATCTGCTGTCCAATCCTTGTGCTCCTTCGCAAACTGGAGACGTCTGCTTTTGTTCAAGGCAGACAGAGGAGGGAAACAACAGGTCGTTTCGAACAGATCGTCGGCTTCATGGTGTAATGACCTATATGCAGTAATGTGCGTCGAACAGATCATTCACAGACGTTCGCAGGTGCTCCTTGTTTGAAATTCCGCGTTATTTGACGTACTGTTGTTCTTCTGTTGGACTGTACAAGTCTGGCAATTTTCCTTTCAGATGAAACATTCAGTAGCCTGTGACGACAAAAAGCCTGGCGTTGAGACCCTGTTTTCTACTTGGTAGTCCACTCTCTGTAAACATTAATAACTACTGCTCTCGAACACATCACAAGTGCAGCCGTTTTGCTGATACTGGTTCCGACGCTTCCAGCGCCTACAAGCATCCCGCGTTCGAACACAGTTAAATTACGTTTTTAGCATATATGTTCTCAAGCAACACGGTGCAATTGATGGTTCACTTGTCCTGCATTCCCTTTTTATAGCTATCTCGTGCTCTAGCGGCAACATTGTGACGCAATATCTCATTTGCATAAAACTGCCAGGTGGTCATAATAAAGTGGTCGCTCAGTGTATATTTTCATATATATATATATATATATATATATATATATATATATATATATATATATATATATATATGCGCTCTGTTATATGTGTTAAAAATTACCATAATACGAAACTGCACTTTCAGAATTTATGAGGGAAAATTAAATTCCTCCAGTAAAAGATATTTTGAAAAAGAAACAATTTTTTGCTTATTGGAGCATATATGTTATAAGTACCAAGCAAAATTAAGCATGTAAAATTTCTCAGACATAGGTTTAGAGAATTTCTTTAAATTTTAGATTTTATTTCAATTTCCATGTTTTTACTTATTATAATTAGAATTCTTTCTTGGAGGACTCATATTCATAAACCTTTTTTCAACTTTATATTATTAAAAACATCAGCATCGAGCAAAAAAATTCCTGGTCGGTAATTGCTATTGTAATTTGCTTCTTTAAAAGTGAAAAGGGCTTTTTTTTTGAGCGTATGTGGTGCGTGTAAAAAATATTTTAAAAGAAGATAAAAAAATGATCATGTAATAAGAGTTGGGTAAGAAAAAAAAATTATTTTGCCATTTGAAGATGACAATCTTGTCTATCATTAGATAATATTTTTTTGAGTATTTGAAAAAGGTAATATTAATATTTAAAAGAGCGAAAATATTTCTTATATTAATGTATACCTGAAAAACAAATTCTAAAAGGTAAGAAAACTTATTTCTTTTCTCCTCTGTTTTACAGCTATAAAACTATACTGAAAAACAATCATATAAATAGATATAAGAAATATCTATTATTAAGGTTTCTTGAGTTACAATTTTATTATTTTAATTTCTTAGAGAAGATACAAAATCAGGACAAGATTTTATAATATTATAATTCTTAAAAAATTACTTAAAAATAATTCTTAAAAACTAATTATAATTCTTAAAAACTACTTATGATACCGCGTCATATTAGTGTCCGTATTTGATAGTGGCAGGACCTTGGCCTATCGAGAGTGTGGTTTATCGTTCCGCGATATTTTTACTCGCCTTGGTCTGAATCCAACGACTGACATGTGAATATGAAATCGATGGATTCAGGAGGGTCATACTGAACGCCATGCAGGATCTCAACAGCCTACCGCCACTAATGCCCGAGAGGACAAACATGTTGTCAGGCCAACCTTGCATGATCATACAACCACATCACGGACCTTGAGTCAGGAAATGGGCATTCGATATCGTCATACGGGCAGTGCACCTGGTGTGATGGCATGGGCAGTCACTAGTCATTGTCATTGTCATTGAGTACACGACATGAAAACCTCTCGTTCGCGTCGTCGGTAATCTGAACAGCCAGCGTTATATTTCTCAGATATTCAGGCCGGTGGTTGTGCCCTATCTTTGAGGCCTTGGACATCCTTCAGCAAGATAACGCAAGACCGCGTGTTGTCTGTCGCGTCCTGACCTACCTCGACGCTGAAGGTGTTCGACTGATGCTCTGACCAGCATGTTCTCCAGATCTCACCCATTGAAAACATCTGGTCATGAGTTGCTTAGAGACTGGGCCGTCACAGATCTCGAGCCACTACGATTGATGAAGTGTGGAATAGATTTGAAGCAGCATTGAATGACTTACCCGCATGTGTCATCCAAGCCCAGTTCGATTCTCTGCCTATCCGGGTTAAGCCGCTTTAGCTGCCAGAGGCGGCAGCTATGTGTACTAATTTCGAACCCTATATACCCCCAAATTTCATACATATTTAATCATGTATTCTTCCTACTATGATGTATACGTAAAATAATTAAAGTTTTATTATTTGCTTTCCTTTCTGGTGTTGCAATTTTAATGACCAGCAGTGTGTGTGTGTATACAGGGTGATCGGAAAATATCCGGTCAAAATTTAAAGGGGGTTAAAGGGGAAGAATATTAAAGGATTCGCTTTACAATGCGTGTCCGGAAACGCCGCGTGAAGGTGATAGAGTGTGCTGTGTTGGGCAGTCGAAACAAGCCTGCAATGCGGGAAGCTGCCATTCCCCGCTGTGATTTCATACAACCCTAAGAGTGCTGCACTAGCAAATATCCATCTGGAGAATGGAGTTGCAAATGGAAATGGGAGAGCTGTGCAAAGGCTGTACAGGGAACGATATCCAAACAGAGAAATACCGAATCGTCAAACTTTCGAGACAGTGCAAAGACACCTTCGCGAAAGCGAAGATGCTCCTTCACTGCTTCGCGAAAGGACTCCAGCATAATGGAGTACCTGCACACTTTAGCCGTGATGACAGGAATTACCTGGACGCTACTTATCGACACCAGTGGATTGCACCTGTTCCCTTGCCGCCACGATCACCATATTTGTCCTGCTTGAATTTCTGTGGGACCACTTAAAAAGCATTATCTACGATACCCCTCTGGACTACGACGTTGTTCTCGCAGATTGGCTGTTGCTGCTTGAGATGTGCAGAACATAGCTGGTGTTTATGCTAATGTATACCGTTCCATGCGGCGGAGATGTGAAACTTGTATTATGGTTGGTGGTCGGACTTTCGAGCCTCTGTTGCGACACGTTGAGTTAATAAAGGGCGTGTGACATTTGCTTCTGTCTCTTTCCTTTTACCTTTCCACTTTCTATACTGTCTAGGACATTCAGGTGACATTTCAGAACACGCATTTTACTGCGAATCCGTTTATATTCGTCCCCTATATCCCCCTAAAATTTTGGCCAGACATTTTCCGATCACCCTATATATATATATATATATATATATATATATATATATATATATATATATATATATATATATATATATATATGTGTGTGTGTGTGTGTGTGTGTGTGTGTGTGTGTGTGTGTGTGTATAAGTGTGTGTGTGTGTTCGTGTTCAAATCTACCATTATACGAAAGTGTACTTTCAGCAATCATGAGGAAAAAATGCCTATGGTAAAAAATATTTTGAAAAAGAAATGAAATTTTGCTTATTGGAGAATATGTTTCATAAGTACCAAGAACAATTATGCATGTAATATTTCTCAGACATAAATTTAGAAGTACATTTTTAAAATTCAAATTTTATTTCAGGTTCCATGCTTTTAGTTATTATTAATCAGTTTTTTCCTGTAAGACTTATATTCATGAAACTTTTTTTCAAATTTAGTTTATTCAAGCAGGATCATGTAGAAAAAAGATCTCTTCGGTAATTGCTATTGTAATTTGCTTGTTTAAAAATGAAAAGGGATTTCTTTTTTGACCGGTTGTCGTGAATTTTTAAGAAAACAAAGGCATAAAAAAATGATAGTGTAATAAGAGTCTGGTAACAAAAAAAATTAATTTGCCAGTTGCATATGACAATCTTGTCTGTTATTAAAAGAATATTTCTTGTTTAAATTAAAGATGGTAATTTTAAAGTTTAAGACAGAGAGAATATTAAATATATTCAAATAATCTTGAAAACTTAAAACTATTTTATTCTCTTACAGCTAGGAAATAGTATCGAAACATGATTTTATTTATGTATATACAAAAAATGTCTATTGTTAATATATTAAAAATTATGTCTTTAATTATCTTCATCTCTTAGAATACATGCATAATATTGATAAGTATTTATAACGTTATAATAATTCGTAAAGAAAAAACGATTCCATGATAAGGAGTTAAGGATATACTTAAACTAAAATTCTAACTAGAACCTTTCAGGAATAATTTTGCATAAATATTCATTAAAAATATTAATTCGGTCATGGATGCACCTCATTTCGATTCCTCCTTGTTATTACTAACATTTTGATATAAATTAGTAAAGCAAACTACTAGAATAAAAATCTAATTAAAAATAAACAAATCTGCTTTAAACTATAAAAAAATCCTTTATATGTTCAATATATCTTATTTAATAATTAAATATAATGTTTTTGTAGCTTCAAGGAAAATAAGAGAATCTGTTTATAACTTATAGTGTTAAAAATTATTTCGTAAAACACTTGTGAAAGGATGTCTCTTTTCTACAGCAGAAAAAAAAAATTATGATCACTGTCAAGCTCTAGACAGAACATACAGGAATCCAGAAGTCAAATTATAACAAATAAATATATTTAAATAGCTTAATTAAGTCGACACGATACAGTGGTATTTTACCTTCGAAGTGGTATATTTCCTACTGTGGTATATTCCCTACAGTGGTATATTCCCTACAGTGGTATATTCCCTACAGTGGTATATTCCCTACAGTGGTTTGGTTCCTTCGAAGGAAACAAACATAAGGAAGCTCTCAAACTTTAACTCACCGAATACTGTCTACATCGAATCCACTAATTGTCTCTGATCCGGGTTTCCATTAATAGGATCAAGGAGATTTTTCAAATCAAGAGAAAATTTATCTTATTAGTGGGTTTTTCAACAGCGGCTTGTGACTTTATAACATCAGCGAGACATTACAGTGGACACGGATTTTTAGAATGCTCCAGAGATTTCTCTTTTGGCAATATTCAAAAGTACGACTACGCAATTTCGTGTAACGGGATGACCGATTTCTTAGCCAAAAAGGGAACTGCCTCATTGAACATTAAGCCCTTTCATTCGAGGAAATTCCTGATCTGAAAGTGCTTCAATTCTAGATTCGAAAGACGACTTCTCCAAAGGAACTCTATAATGTCACGGTGAAGGCATATATCTCACATCCCTGGACCATCCAAAGCGAAGGCGGAGACTCTATTACGTCGTACTACCAGACATGACTGTTTGGCCCACCAATTCCATCACCTCAACGGCTGTTTTAGACTTATTGCATGCTGTGTAACTTCCAAGAGGTGATTAACGTAGATAACCTCTCCCCAAGGCCTAGCTTTTTTGTTTTCCTTCCTCGAGTATAAACGCTACTAGGAGGCGAGGGCCAGTGTTTGGAGTTATAGCTTTTGTACAAACTTGAGCCTTTATTTTCACATTTGTATTTTGTTGTATTTATTTTTTCTTTGTTCATTTTCTTTGCTTCTGATATTGTAACTTTCCATAAGAAATATGAAAAAAAAAACAGTTGCGAAATTTGGTGACTTAGCGAGAATTTTCGCGACAAACAGTTCCAAAATCTTTACAAGTCGCTAATCTAAGAAATCTGATATCTAATAACATAATTAAGCCATTTACGTGCAACAAAATCCAATTTTGTATAAAAATTAAGTAACATAATATAAAAATGAGATAAATATAACATAATACAAATTAGTAATATTTAAATCATCTACATATTTATAATATCTTGACTTAAGTAGTTAAAGTGCTTTCCTCAATATTATCGTCGCATTGAGTGATAAAATACGATCACTAACAATATTAATCCAAGAATTTCAACGATATAAATCTCGGTTTTTAAGTTTTAATTTTTTAATTTTCCATTTTCCGTAATATATTATTTATTTTTGACTTACACGTTTCAAGGGGAAAATATACAAAAAATATCGATTATTTCATGTTTGAACAAAAATACTTGTAAAAATTCAATGTGAGAAGTTATAAATTTAAGAGAAGTAAGAGAATCTTATTTCTATTGCATAAAAGATAAACAATGTTCAAACTGAACCCAAAGTAGCCTAGTTGTTGGCGTCGGCTTTAGATGCTGAGGATGCCCGGACCGAATACCGTAAAGCGCCATTAAAATACCTCCGGGTCTAGGCCGATTATGGACGCGTTAAAGCCGTAAACCGGAAAGTCCCTATATAAAGTCAGAGAGGGTGGGAGAGAATATGATCCCCCCAGGTGTTACCCCTGGATGGGTTCGGTCAACGTGAAGAGTCACCTGGCTAAAAGAGACCCAGACCATTGTGGTGGAATTATATACCGGAGACACACCTCTTAGCCCGCTTGTCTATATGGGCCTGGTCTGGAATACTTGCAGCCAGAAGCCATACGAAACAAGTACTAAACTTAAACTTCGAAGGCGTTTCATTTTAGAAATTTCCTAATTCTAGTCATCTCTTCTGCGGATCATTTTACCAGCGTCACTCCTCATAAAAATTGCACATATTAAAAGTTATTTCATATCTTTTAAAACATTTTTCAGCCTATGTTATTTTACTAAAATTTTAAAAGACTGCAAACTATACGCAAACAATTAGTTCGCATTGAATGAATTTTATGATGAAAGAAACCTAAGAAATTATTTTCAAAAGAGATAGCGTTGATAAATAAATTGACTCAACATAAAACTGCAACAAATGGCGACAATTCTCCATTCTGTGTGATTAAATGAATTTCTTTGTTTCATCTGCTTTTTCCTTTAATTATTTTAAGATTTTTCCAATGCATTTTGAATAGATAATGTGATATATAACAATATATTTCAAATACTTCTTAACTTTTAACTATTCGCGTTCAAAAGTGTTACATGTAACACTGCTCAGACATGTCGTGAAATTGCAACTATATAAACCTAAATAAGTTTTTAAACTGTAAGTGAAACAAGCTAGGACTAACAGTTTTAAGGCGGTCCGAAACACAAAATGAACCAAAAAAGGATGAAAAAATATTTTTTTAATTTTATTTGCTTAGAACATACTACGCAGCTTTTCGAATAAAATAACCCTAACTGAATTTTTCTATAGTAATTACAAAGGCAGATACAACATTATTATGTTGTACTGTCTGATCTTATTCTCTTTATATATGTTATTTAAACATTTTCTTTTTTTGAAAGGATTTTTTTTTAAAGATTTGTTATCTTTAAATGATATTTGATAGATCTCAAATCAATAAAAAATTCCTATTAGGGAAACAATTATCAAAATTATTGTACAATTTCAAATGCTTAGAGCAATTGTTTGAATCGACTGACGATAAATTGCTGTAAGTATTTTATGTAGTTAAAGTCAGCAAAAACTATACTTTTACTTTTTTATATATCTGAGAATCTTTTAAATATAAATTCAAAGCAACAAGGCAAACTAAAATATTTTTTTTTTACTTTGTTTACATCTTAATCTATTCCAGTGATCTGACGTTGTGTTAAAATTGTGTTTATATTTAAAGAAAATCTCACCTTTTGATGTATGGGACTTGACAAAGTTTTTGGGTAAATGTTGAAATCTTATTCAGACCACTACCAGTCTTTATTACCAGACTAAAGGATATAAATGAAACTTAATGAGGAATAATCAACATATTTTCTTTATCATCAGAGAAACTGAACACACTCTCAATAGACGGTCACACCAGTAAAGTAATACAAAGTTAAATCTCAGAAATCTTGCATTCTGTAATATAATCTCGAGAAATATACTACTTAAATGTGTCTTTCGCTTATCTACATAAATCTTCTACGAATAGTAGCTTAGAGAAAAGGTTAAATGAAGCATAAAAAAACTGCTTCATTGATTTGACGATCGCTTTTGATTGGCGAGTGGTGAATTCTCACGCATTTCTCAATGCTACTTCTAAATAAAAGCGCTGAAAACTCGGATGACGTATTATTGGCAGTTCTTGGTCACAATAGATGAATATTCAAATGAGTAATAGTAAATGATATGAAAACTGGCAAACTATTAACAATCTTAAAATGAATACTTTGGTTCTGGGCCAGGGTTTTACGCTTTCTTACGCAGTGTATGGTCCTCTCCGGTCTTCCTAATTTATTACAAGTGAATCTAAACAAACGGAGTGCATTTCTCGAATCATTAGAGGAATTCAGGGCTGAATATTTTCTTTTTTCTTTTACTATTTTGTTATACAACCATATTAACTCACTTTAGATAGCATAAATAATAATGAAATCATGTGGGAAGACTGCAGTGATAATAAACTACTTAAAAGCAATTTTCTACAAAGCAATTGGGAAGTGCATGTAGGGTTCAAAAAGCTTTTGAGCGTTTATGCTAATCTGCTGTGTAATGCGATTTTGATCACTTAAAAATCGAAGTGAGATATTGCGTTTTCTCGGCGTTGTTTGGGTTTTTAAGTACTACTGAATCCACCTGATTTCGTTGCGTTTTACTAAATTAACGAGTTAACTTATGAGGTTTCTTAGACTACATCATACTTGAAAATTACCATACTTGTGATATCTTGATGCTGTTCAGTATGTGGTTTTGTAAGGCATACGAATCACTGGAGCCGAGAAAATTATAGTAGTAATAATAATTATAAGATAAAAAGAACTTTTTATATACCATGATTTTAAATATTTTGCTGAGTCATATAAACTTGACAATTCTATGTATTAATAGATACTTTTTAAAATTTTTTTTGATGAATTATCCCATCAACTTGAAAGAAAATGAAATTAATTGGAAGTTAACTTGCGTTTAACTTTTCGTTCCCGTTCCGGCCAATAGATGGTTGCACCAGTCTAAAAAACCAAATTAACTGAAAATAATTGAAAATAAATTTAATTCTGCTTAAAGATGGCTAAAAGTATTAAAAATGCATTGTCATCGTGTTCTGACCTATTCTAAAAGTTTCAAATGTCTAGCTAGTCGGGAAGTTAGGTAAAAATCGATTGCAAGATTTGTACTGGACAAACACACACTCGCAAACAAACACACAAACAAGAAAGCAAGTTAATAAAAACATTGTAAAAATAGATTTAAACGAAATCTACTAAGGTAGAATAAGGGCCTGGGGTAGCCTAGTTGTAGCGTACTGGTTTTCTGTACTGAATGTACTCGGATCGAATCCCTATAAGCGCCATTAAAAACCTTCGTGCCTAGGCCGGATATGACCATTTTAAATCCGTAGACCGGAAAGTCCTTCTTTGAGGTCAGTGGGTGGAGAAGGTATGACCACTCCTCCCCCCCCCAGATATCACCCTGGGATTGCTCAGTCCAAATTAAGGTGGTACCTGGCTAAGCCGGATTCCGACCATTGTGGTGCCATTATAAACCTTAAGCCGCACCTCTCAGTACTCTAGTCTGTATGGAATACATTCAGGCTAGGGGGCAAGAACGACAGCAATAACAACAAGACATAATATTCACGTTAAACCTAACAGACTTAGACATTTTTGTCATTGCTTGTTTGTGTGTCAATTTGAGTGTGTGTTTGTCCAGTGCAAATTTTGCAATCGATTTTTAACTAACTTCCCGACTAGCAAGGCATTTGAAACTTTTAGAATAGCTCAGAACACGATGACAATGCATTTTTTTAATGCTTTTAGTCATCTTTAAGCAGAATTAAATAAATTTTCAGGTATTTTCAGTTAATTTTGTTTTGTAGACTGGCGCAGCCATCTATTGGCCAGAACGGGAACGAAAAGTTAAATGCAAGTTAACTTCCAATTAACTTCATTTTCTTTCAAGTTGATGGGATAATTAATCAAAAATATTTTTACAAAGTATTTATTAATACATAGAATTATCATGTTTATATGATTCAACAGAAAATTTAAAAACATGGTATATAAAAAGTTCTTTTTCTCTTGTAATTATTACTTTTAAAATACTTTAGTATACAGTCCGTATCTGTTATTTCCGAGCTACAGAGCCTTTGTCTGGCCAGGGACGGATTTACATATTTTTATGCCCTAGGCCAAAGCACCATTTTGCGCCCCCTTCCTTCCATTTAAATTTTTGATTTATAACATTACATTTAATATACAGTAAGAGTTTTTGAAACATATATACTTAATAAACATTTGAATAACATATTTTTAATAAATATGTTCTACATAATTTCTTCTAATTTATCTAAAAATTACAATTAAAATTTTTTTCGTCGTGCTTTCGCCCATGAAAGTTCTTCAATAGTTTCATTGAAGTCAACAGATCTTGTTAAATCTGCTTCAACGCAAAGAAGTGCCAAGGCATTTAGTTTGTCTTGTTGCAGCAAAGATCTTAAATGATCTTTGATTCTTTTTAGAGCAGAAAAAGATCTTTCTGCAGAGGCATTTGTGGCATGTGCACACAAACATTCTCAATGCGATATCAACATTTGGATACAATGTTTGTAATCCACTTTCACGTAGCCAATTGCAAATTGCCAAGGGACTTTTCGAACCAACGCTGCACTCAGTTATGTGAGATTTTAGATGTTGCAGTTCATCACATAATGCAGGCTCCAAATCATCTTTAAAAATTGCCTGTAATTTTCTTCCCTCTTCTTCAAGCTCAGGAGAAGTCAGTGACCAAATTTTCGTAATTCCTTTAAATTTTTCACCGAGCTCTCTATAAGCTTGTGACCTCTTCTCAAGCTCTGCTTTGAGTTTGTCCACAATCGTGAAATAGGTATTAACTCTAAAGCTATCACGCCCGTTTAAATTAACTTCGCCTTCACGTCTTTCGTCAGCTTGTAGTTTTCTGAAAACCTGACGCTTTTCATCACGCTCATAAACTTTCTTTTCAGAAATATCCAGAGCTTTGTTTTCATATGTATCAAATTGTTCTCGCAGTTCTAACAAGAACTTTACGAGTGACTGAAGAACTGTGGCAACTTCTGAAATATCAAGTTCTACGTTTTGTACATACTTATTGACTTGGTGAAGTCTAATCAGCACCGTTCCCCAAAACTGTGCAATGAATACTGTTTCGAGCCTTTGCAACTTCGTTAGTAAACCTCTAGCTTCTGCTCTTGTTCCTGATTTTTGACTTTCGTCACTTCCAAAGTATTTTAGAGCTTTTATGACTGCAAACCAATCTTCTTTTAATGCTCTGCAAGCATCATATCTTGCCGACCATCGTGTCGTGGAGAGGCTTTTTACGGTAAGGGTGCTATTTTTCTTGAATGCTTCCCACTTCTCTGTAGACGACGAGAAAAAATTATAAAGTTCTTGGAGCAAATTAAAAACCGATGTGGCTTCAATGCAGCAAATCTACAGCATGCGTGCCCACTAAATTTAAAGAGTGTCCTGCACAAGGTATGAAGGAAGCAAGAGGAGAAACTTCAAGTATCCTAGCCTGAAGACCGGAGTAAACACCAGCCATATTAGCTACATTGTCATATGATTGACCACGACATTTCAAGATATCAAGGTGGAGATCAGTGACAGTCTTAGTAACAGCTTCAAACATTTCATGGACTTTGTGGCCAACGTTAGGTAAAAATTTTATAAATCTCTCAACAGGTTTCCCATTTTCTTTCACATATCGCAAAACAAACGACAGCTGATCCACATGCGAGATATCAGGAGTTGAATCAACAACAAGGGAATAGTACTTTGATGTTTTAGCTTCATTAGCAATATTCGTTAGTACTGTTTTAGCTAGGAGCTCTATGAACTCATCACAAATAGTAGATGAGAGATAGGATGTCTGTCCACTACCTGGATTCCCGAATTCCCGGATGTGATCAGCCAAAAATGGATCAAAGAAATTGTCTCCAACATCAGCATGTAGTTACCATTATTATTAGAACCAAATATTTCAATTCGACCTCTAAATGGCAAGCCACGCGAAGCAAGAGCTTTAATTACTACAACCACTCTGTGTAACACATTTCTCCAGTATTCAATTTCTTCATCAACCATTTTAGTTAGTTGCAGATCGATTCTTCCAAGTTTAGCTCCTCTGTTTTAAAATTAGGACATTATTTCTATGACAAACCGAATTTTCGTGTTCCTTCAGTCTAGATGATACGTTTTTCCAGTCATTAAATCCATTTCTTACAAAAGATGATTCAGTCTTTGTACCAGAATGGAATAAAAGACAAGGTCCGCAGAAGACACTTCCTTTACTTTCTGAATATGCTAACCAACCTCGGTCTTGCGTATCACCGTTTACTAGTTTGCGGGTAAAGTAACTACCATTAAATGACCAGCCTCTATCGCCGTATTGCCTCTTCGACTTTGAAAAATCTACATTTTTATTCTGATTAAGACCATATTGAGATACGTAATCACGTAAGTCATCGTTGATAACCCAGTGTGCTGGATCTGGATCATAAGAAAATCCTCGATGCTGTTTGGTAGAAGGAGACTCTGATGTTGAGGTCAGCAGACGTTCAGTGTGTAGAAGCTTTTTTTTGCTCCCCATTCACGAATTGTGCAGCTTCTATAACTTCCTCGCTATTTACACTACGTTTTTTCATTAGAACTTCATTTTCTTGAAAATCTTCAAATTTTGTTCTCGTGACTGAATTTGACAGTTTTCATCGTGAGAAGATGATAATAACCATTGTTTGAAGACTTCGCTGCTTTTCTCTCTATCCTGCATTCTCACTTTTGCTTCCTTTCTGTAGTCTGACCCACATTTTCGTTTTTTTGGCTGATTCATTTCCACTCCTGAAAAAAAATATTCTTTTGTTAAAAAAGAGAAAAAAAGCCATGCCAGTTGTAAGAAGCTTGATTTAAGGGCTCGTACACACGTAGAATAAAGATCTCTGTAATTCTTTTCCCATCTTTTTCTTTCTGTTTAATTATTCGTTTATCATTTGGTTCGTTGTATGAATATTTATTATTTTCTTTATTTTAGTTAATTATGTTTTTGCAATTTCAGAATCGTCCATAGATTAAAAGTTAGTCCTCTGATCAAACAATTTGGGACAGCCGGTATTAAGACTTTTATAGTATATATAGTAAAATAAATTCTTGAAAAAAGTCCCCTACGAAAACATTTTCTTGGAACAACCTTAAAACGTTAAAGAAAAAAAAGAAAAAACTAATGCTTAGGTTTCCTAGGAAAGCGGTGACGCTATATAGCGACCGTAACGTAGTAGTGATTAGAGTCACTAAAATATTTTTATATGCAAATCAGAAAATGCTGGTTTTTTAGAGCGTGTTAGTTTTGAGTATAACTTGATATACGCATATTCACCATACTTCAAAACCAATGTCATTTGATTTGCATATAAAACGTTTTAGTGACGCTAACCACTGACTGCTACATTACGGCCGCTATATTACGGCACCGCTTTCCTAGGAAACCTAAGCATAAGCAAAGAATAGAAGTAAATTTAATTACGATGCTTTTTATCTCAGCATTTGAAAATGATTCCTGGTTGTTTCAAATATAGACGTCGTGCCGTTGGCTATGAAGCAAGAAACATTTTTAAAACTTTCTTTTAATTTAAAACAAATCATTGAAAAAAGTATAAACAAGTAATATATATATAAAAAATTTTAAAGTCAATTCCTACTTAGGTCAACAAAGAAAAATTTGAGTGTGAACTAATAGTAGGAATTGAAAAAAAAGGATTGCCTGCCAGAACCTTGCCTACTGTGATAGATTAGGAGGGGGGAAAGAGAGAGAAAAGGTTTGTCAGGTTGAGGATTCGATCTCGCAACCTACAGGACGGGAGAAGCCCGCGATACCGCAGTGCTAACCGTTTACACAGTAACAAGAGGGAAATTACTATTCAAGAGCAAGAAACGCTCTAGGTCTAAAACTAAAATTGATTAATTAAATTTAATTAATGAATTAATATTTGAAAAACTGTATTAACATCAAGTGTCATCCACTACAAGTTTAAAAAAATGTATTTGAACTTGAGTGGATGAATAAAAAGTACTTTTATTAACGATTGAAAATTTGAACAAGATATATATTGAGAGAGTGTGAACTAATAGTAGGAATTGAAAAAAGTACTGCAGACCTCCCGTCAGAAGAGACCTGGAACTGGTTTTACGGTTGCTGCCTCGGGGAGGTCGATTCTCGAAATGAGGGGTCGGGGGTAATCAACACCCCCATACCATTTCACGCGGAAAGTATTTATCGCTCTTTAGGTATTAAGAAAATTATGAAGGTTTTAACTATTTAGGCTTTAAGAAAACCATCGTATGTTTTGATTTCTATTTTCATGTAATCAACGTATTTTGAAACTTTCAACTCTGCTTCGCACTACTTACTATTTCACGAAGTAATATGAGGGAGTTTCATAAATCCTCAATAAAATTTAGAGTCATGTTTACTTTTATAAATACGGGATCATACAAAAATGTATTATTATAGATGCAGATTTCTGGGTAGTTGGGTTTTTGCAATTGTTAGTTTTTTCTTTCGCTATAGGAGACGCGTTCTGTTTCGGTAATTTTGTTTTCATTTAAAGTAATAAGTGTGGCCAGTTATATTAATAACTGATGCAAATATAAAACAAATGGGCTTTCAGAAACTAATGGCAGCAAGAATAAATGATAAAAATGGCACTACTGAAGTGTTTTTAATGATAGATTTTTTTTTCATTGCATGTATTGTACAGAGTTGATTACTATCAGAGTTTCGGCAAATTCAGTTTTGGGATTTATGTAAGGCGTTTTTACAAATCTTATTTTTTACAGAACTTAGTTTTTATTTGGGATATAACTGGTTGGTTCTAGAAATGAGGGATTAAACATAAAACGATTATATAAGACCTTAAGTTATGGAAAAAGTTTTTAAGCCAGATTTAATTTACAGAACAAATATATCTACAAATAAATATTTCTGAATTTTTTTGTCAGCAAAATAATTTATGATATCCTCATGCTCTGTTTTAATATCCTCATGCTCTGTAGAAAGTATTGCAAGACTGTTTCGTCTCTACTGCGATATTGTTGGATTCAGGTATATTTTAATTAATTTAATATAGAAAAGCTTCTGCTCCCGGTCCCTATTTGGAAAGCCAGCAGCCCTGTTATTCGTAGCGAGGAATTTTAGAATTTTTATGGGTTTCAAAAATATTAAGATGGAAGAATATTTTAATGCTTCCATTTCTTCAACCAGCATATCGAGATATACAGCTGCACAGTTTTTATAATAATTGATCACAATTATCCCTTATTATTAATATAAAAGTTCATTTTATAAGGGAGATAAAATGCATTTTTGCTTTTCAGTTAAAATTGATTGTTACATGTTTATTCGGTAGTTTAGCCTAAACAATAAAATGATAAAATTGTTTATCTTTAATTGCTTTTGCAGTTATTATATAAAATATCAATATTTTAAGAATTTATCTCAAAACACAACTCCAGATAAGTATAAGAAAAGGTTACTTTACTCTAACAGAGATCGCTTCATTTTGGCAATTCATTTGCAGAGGTTTAATTTTAATTAAAAAAATATACTTTGGTTTAAAAGACCTTAAAATATGATTACAAAATATGTATATATAATTTTTTTAATGAAAACTAGTGATTTTTTAACATATATTACCCTAGGTTTTGGGAGGTAAACTTGCTCCGGAACGTTATGTCCTTGTTTAAAATAATATTTGAGTTTAGACGAAGGTAGTTACGGATTTCCTTCCACATTGTTTAAAAGCTTAAATTTTTCCATTTAAAAACGCAATCAGAAAATTCTAACTTAAACATAGAATATTATTTTTAGAACATATTTTTATACATTGACAGATTTTGTTTTTATCTAAAATATAAATTTTAGAAGGTATAGAGCAATTTCCAAGCAAACTTTAAAAAGTATTACATTCATTTTAAGTTACTCACTAGTTATTAATTAAAAGAAAAATTTGAACAAGAAAAAGCATGAACAAGAACTTAAAAGTGCTGCAAAACAATTGAACTAACAAGCTAAAATCAATATAAAAGCAAAATTCTCATATCTGTATTAATTGACAGAAAGATAATTATATCGAATAAAAATAATTTATATTAAAAAATAGCAACTAGCAGACAAATAAAAGTTCAAAATAAATATCAAAAAAGTTAAATATTTCTCTTTAAAAAAATATTTTTAACTTTTACATTTAGACTAAAAGTATAAAAGACCCTTAGCATTAAATGGCAAAAAATTGAACTATTTAAACAAACATAATGTACTTTTAATAACTTTCGTATCTAGTTCTAGATTCTTTTTTCTACTAGAGCCTCCTGTAACACCCAACACGAGACTTTTCAGTCAAGACATTTCATCCCTTTTCATAACGAAAAGTTTAGAGACCCCAGCCCAGGTTTAGCTTTACTTAACCAAATTAAAATCAAGTACACTCATTAAAAAAATTAAACAAAATAATAGTGATAATAATAATAATAATAATAAATAAATTTTTCAAAGAAAATCAAGTTAATATTAAAAATAAATTAAAACTAAACTCACCTTATAACTGTTATTATTGAAGACTTTAGATCTGGAAATTGTACTATAGAAAAGGTGTTTGTTTAAAAAAGCAAGAAATGTTCATAGGTCCAGATGAAAAAACTAACTGAAATAGTAGTAAGCTCACAACAGCAATTTATATTTTGTATACTGCAAAAGGTTGACAAAGGGCCCAGCCCTTTAACGCCTTCGGGCTCCATCCGTCCTCTCCTTCCTTTATTCCCTCTCAATCGGGATCGGTACGCGGTCCCCATAGATGTTCACGTTTGGGAACTCTGATTTGCCCAACTAATAGTTCCTCCCAGGGAAAAATTTAGAAGAACAGACAAATATTTCGGTTCCCTTTGACAAAATTAACTGTCTCTGTTCTAAGACGACCCATTCAGTTTGCAGACGCTCTGACGGTTTCCATATAATAGTCCATTTTACTTTAAAGAAACACCTTGCACAGAAAGACACCCTAGTCTGGTGTTCACACAATGATTCTTTCACCTTTTCAACAGTTTCAAACCTGGAGAGTGCCATCGTTCGTTATACCACGCTCCTTTGACAACAGGACGGCAATTACTGGACAGATGACGATGGGTTGGGAGTTTAAAAACCATTAGTCTTCTTATCGGACTGCCCCCGGTCTGAAATCTATTTTTGGAGGAAAAAGCGAGGTCTGTTTGCTCTTTGTAAAATGTATCGAAAGATACAGCGGAAGTTGTCTTTTGTGAGGTTCAAGTCTGACAGCTTTCTGCAATCATTATCCCTTCAAATTGCAAGAATTCTTAACCTGCTTCTCGTTAACTCATAATGGATGTTTGGGAAAAGAATGAAAGAAAAAGAAGGAAAAAATAATTAGTCAGTTGACGAAAAAGTTATTTCAAAATGCGTATATTGCAAATAACATTTTTAGAGATACTAAGAATATATAAATAAAAATGAAAAAGAAAAAAGAATTGAACTTTTTTGTTTTATATCGATAAATTTTTTTTTAATTTGGTTGTTACTTCTTTTAAATTTACGCCCTCTAAACGGCTGCGCCATAGGCCATGGCCTAGGTTGGCCTTATGGGAAATCCGTCCCTGTGTTTGGCTATACCTTGACTGGTTATATCATCGTTTTGATTACTTTTTTACTTAGTGGAGAAAAGTTGCAAAAGAAAACGTGATTTAAAAACCTGGTAGTTTAAGTTACATGTTTTATTAAATTACACACAAATGTAACTACTTTTCCCATTCTTGAAAATACATGCAGTAAAAAGCATGTTCTTTTCGAAGTAGCTTCGTTCAGAAAAAATACTTTTTAAAGTCTAAAAGTTTACTTAATGCGATTAAGCGAGAAAACTAACATAAAAAAATCATGACTTGACACAATAAAGGCTGTAAGATATTTTCTTTAAAAAAGAAGAAAATGTGAATTTAATAATATAAAAAACATGAAATTATTAAAATATTTTTACAATATAATACTGAGTTTAATGAAGTGTGTTTGAAAAGAACAAAATGACCCTTACAAAATCTGTCATAAGACGTACCTGAAGAAAATGAATTTTCTTTTAATATTTCTCTCAGCTCGGGGCTGTGGCTTTTGTGATTAAATTAAGTTTGACTTCCCGGAATAATTTTTAGGAAGTGAGTGACATTTACTTAAGTAAAAAAATGATTCTTGGAAGTCTATCTAATAACAAGAGTAAGACTTAGCGCAAAATTGGAAAAAAAATATGTAAAAGAAAACTTAACTGAAAATAACCTTTAAACTTTAATATAAAAGAAAGATTATTTAAAAGAAATATAAAATGACAGCCGTTAAATCGCTATGAAGGATTGAATTTTAAAAGTATATTTTGTTATGCCTGATTACATATTAAAGAATGAGAACGAGTTCTCTTAACTAATGTAAATAGCTAATATTTTAAATATTCTTGTTTTACTGCACAAATGAATTTTGGACTTAGGGGTTGTAAATTCCTCATCTCATTAAAATAATTAAGATTTCAAAGTAATATGCGAATATTCCTTCACTTTAAAAGTCTGTTTAAATAAGGCATTTCTAAGCTCATTTCGGTATTTTATACTGTCATGGAAGCTCTATTAAATATGGAATTTAAAAATGCTAATTCTCAAGATTTTAACCATAAATAACTTATTTAAACAAGCTAAGCTTTGCGTAATCGTACCAGGGAAAACCATAAGTATTGATTCAAGTTGGTTTTACAAAAGTTAGAAACGTAAATCCTGTGGAATTTTCCATCAGAATAAAACGGGATATATGAATGAAGCTCAAAATAAAGTCTTCTTCTTACTTTGAAAAATGTTTAGAATAACCGGAAAGCGGTAAAAATTTAAGCCAAAATTCCCGAATTTTCACTTATCGTACTTGTTTATTCATGTGTTTTGCGTTGAATTTTTTAGCCTTGAAAATCATGTATAAAGGAGCGACTTAATTCGAAAAACTATACATTTTCCTCTACTTCGATTGTAGTACTTCGATTGTAGGAAATCGGAATTAGCCCTGAAAATTTTTTACTTCTATTAACTAAGGTAGAACATCGTTATTTATTTATATCAAAGAAAGCAAATTAAACCAAACTCATTGTCTACCTCGACTTTAAAAATTGCAAATTATAAATCAAGAAATGTAATTTAATAATAAAAAAAACTTAGAAAAAATTAAATTCCTCAGAATTAAAATATGTAGAGTTTTAATTTAAAATTATAAATGTTTATCCTTCAATTTACACGTTCAGTTATTCTTGGCTGTTTATTTTATGTAATATCATGTATTAACAAATTATCGAAAATGCATTTATATGTAGGATAAGACATAGATGATTTATTTCCTTTTCTTTAAAAGAAATGTGTATCATGAAGCAATGTTTCGTCTGTCACAAAGGTTTCCATCGCAAGTTTCGAGGGAAAGAGTACTTCACGGGCTTAAACCTGCACAAGCAGACATTTTAAAATACGAAAATAGTTTACATTTTGTAACTGGCTTAGTCCTTCGTAAACAAATTGCAACTGAATGTACAGAATCAAAAGGACAAAATGACAGAGATTTAAAATATCCTTCGATTTTCCAGCACTCCAGTTAAGCAAAACTGAACGTTAAAGTGTAAATTGAAGGCAAAATCTTTTATTGTTTTACATGAAACCACCTCACGATAATTCTTTCGATATTTTCATTTTTTGCAAAACTTTTTTTTTTAATATTAATACATGATGGCATGGGAAATCCTCTCTTCAAACCGCATGTTGCAAATTTTTACATGTTTATTTATTGCAATTAATTTTGAATTCTGAAACTGCATATTTTAAAAAGAAACAAAGAAAATGTTGAAAACACATATACTACTTTTGGTTAGCTACGTATTTATATAGACTCACCCGGAAAAGCCTCCATGGATGACAATGCGAATTTTGTGTAAGAACGATTTTTTTTTTCAAACGAAGGTCGGAAAATTGAAGGATGGCTTACATTGACTTTCTCATAAAAGGCGACGAGTATAAGATTCCGATATATATAATTTATAAAAGCATTTTTATTAAGAAAAGTTTAGTAAGAAAAGGTAATATGCAGTCAAATAAATAAAGGGAAGTTCTTTTAAATTTAGATGGTATTATAATTTTTTCTCCATAATTCCAGCTTAAAAAAAATTATAATATATGCAAACTAATGTCTGCATATTTATACGTTCATTTCGTAAAATAAATTTAAAAAGTAATTTATATTTTAAGCTGGGAACAAAAGGAAATATTAATATCTCTAAAGTAATATAGAGTTTATATGAGATCTGAAGAAGTGGAATTTGGTTTCTTTCTTTCTATATTTTGTAATACTTTCTACTGAAGATTTATACTTAAGCTTCTTTACGCTATTACATTAGTCTTACTTTTGTTAAATTGAAGCATTATAATTTTAAAGATTATATATTTTAAGAAGGATGTGTAATATAAAATGTAATAAGGCATAATACAATGATCAATAATACTTTTTTGTGTGACGTTTGTATGAATAATATGACTAATTTCCAAGAATGACAAATTCGAGACGCGAAAGATTTATCTAACTATGATTAAAATTTTAAGTCTTAAGATTTATTAAATAAGAAAGTCCTATTACTCGTAACGATAAGTCATTTCCATTGAAATATACAATTCTTTTCGATTATATATACAGGGTGATTCTTTTTAAACTGCCACTACTCAGAGCGATCTGTAGCGTGATCTATAAGCCGGAATTCCATCAAAATTGATACTGGGGCTAAGGACGACATGTGAAAGAGTTCCCATGAAAAAAAAAATAGTTCCAAAATTCGCCGATAGAGGAAGATATGGCGCTTTTGTTGTCAGCGCACCCGAGAATTTGCATGAAAGGCAAGTAAAACATCAAAATACAAATTCACGTCTATGTAGTCGACAGCAGCGCCAGTATTTCGGACTATAAAGATGGGGGATGAAAGTCAAAAAAGTTGTAAGTAAACACATGAATAACAAAGAAAATTCCCTACAACACCACTTTATTCAGCAAATTCACGTCTCCCTCCTTCAATGTGACCACAGTCCTGGTAGACGACACATTGTATCCTTAAAAATACGTTCTCAACGCCCATGCGTAACATTTCACAAGGAATGTTCATCAAAGTCAGGGATATGTTGTCCTTTAGGGCCGCAAAGTTCGAGACTCCACCAAGATACACCTTAGACTTTAAATAACCACTCAGAAAGATGTCACATGGGTTACGTCCGGGAGGGAAGTTGGCCATGCCAGTGGAAAAAAAGTGACTGATGTCCGTTTCTTCTGTAAAGCGAAGGCGCAACAGATTCCGCACCGATCTTTATAGCCCAAAATACAGACGCTGATGTCGTCTACGTAGTAATTAATTTGCCATTTGGTGTTTTACTTACCTTTTATGCAAATTCTCGGCTGCTCCGGCATCGACAGCGCCATGTCGTCCCCTATCGATGACTTTTGGAACTATTTTTTTTTCACGGAAACTCTTTCCCATGTCATCCTTACTCCCTCTATCAATTTTGTGGAATTCCGGCTGATAGATCTCGCTACAAATGGATCTGAGTAGTGTCAGTTTAAAAAATATCACCCTGTATATATATGCTAAATTTACTAAAAATCAAAGAATATACTAAAGATCTTGACAATGGTGATTAAATTTGTCAAGTAAATAGTCTACCATATTAATTTGGTGTACATAAGAAAAACCTCCATTCAAATAAACCTAGAAATTACTTTTTTAACTGGTGTTTAATAATTTTTCACTCAAAAAGCTAAATTGTAAAAAAAAATATATCTGTAATTTGGAGACAGCTTATAAGAGCAAGCTAAAAAGGATGTGAAGAATAACAAATGCAGGGATGTTGCAAAATAATAAATCAGTGCATGCTGAAATATCGCATAATTATAAATTAGCCACAAATGGAGTTATTTGAAATTAACTTTTCAATTTTTACTGTATAAGCAAGAACCATCATGAGATACATATTTGACAAAATGAGATTTATGAAGCATTTAACACTTAATAATTAGCAAAATCAGTGAAATAAAACATTTCATTGTTTTCCAAGTAAAAGATAAAAAAATCTTTTAAATACATTTCAATTTACTGATAGTGAAAAAAATATAGAAATTTCCGCCTCTTTGTAAATAAAATTAATGAAACATAAACTTTTATATACTTAAATACTTTGAAACTACATATATCGCAAAAACAATCAAAATACAAAATCATACATTTTTATTTATAGACGTTTTTATTTGGATGCTGACGTATTTTAATCCTCAAAATTTATGCACTCACTCCGTTTCCTCTCCTAATCACATAATACTGCTCGCGAGAGTCATGACTTACCAAGAAATATGATAAACAAAAAAAAAATCACCCATAGCAAATTATAGCCTTTCCAACTCGACTTTCATCCGTCTCCCTAGATCATTATCTTCATTTTTCACGTAACCACTGGGATAAAATAATCCCTTCGTTCTTTGTTTCCTGCCGAGTATTTTCCCTGGAAAATCCGCTGAAAGGGAATTTATTTTTTGTCTTCAAACGTTACGCAGGCATGGATAATCAGAGACGAGCTTTCAGCGTTAGCTTAATGAGGATTAAGGGATGAAATCTCCTGTCTTTTTTTTAATTAGGGTGTATCTGAAATATTACTAGTTATGATCAGAAAAGAAAACTGAACTGATCATTATGCAAGTAATTTTGACTGAACGTTGTGGTAGTGGAAAATATTCTTAGAGCCTGAAGTAATCTAATTTAATATAAAATGTTTTTGAAAAGAGATGAATTATGTTTATAATTAAAGTCGCTTCAATTATAGTTAATTAATTTGAATATCATGTAACGGGTCAAAATAAAATTGCAATTATTAGCTTCTATTGACACTGAGTTTAGTACCTTAATAACAGATCAGTTATAAATAAAAAGGAGAATTTGTTTAAAATACGAACTACAGGGAATATTTGAAGCATATAAGAATTTTATTGTAACTACAAACCGCTTAGAAATGTATAATATGCACATGAAATTTGGGAATGGTTGGAGAAATAAAAAATAAAAAAAATTCAGGTAGTCTCTTCTAACGAAATTACCGCGGGTTAGTAACGTAGGATTACTTATCTTTGCTTACCTCTTTTGTATGTATATATGTTCGTATATATATATATATAGCTGTTTTCGTAAGGCTCGTCTTAATAAACCAAAAGCGAAAAAGTCCATTGGAGAAGCATCAGGGGATTTTACAGGTATTTCTTTAAATGGGATACACTTTATTCCTGTTTCTGATTCTTTCTTTGCTAAATAAGCGGCAGTTGATTTAGATGTATGACTAGAGGCTGTGTCCATATGAAGCTCAACTTTATTAACGTCCTTTCCATATAAGTTTGCATTTTCTTCTTCAAAAATTGATTTTAAAATATTCTGCTGATAGTAGAATGAATTAATTTTGGATTTACTTGAGACTTTTTGGAATTTTAAATTCCCGTTGTAACAAAATTCTGGAAATATCATGAATCCATTTGGGATATTTTTTCTACACTGACGAAGCCATTTCGTGCGGTCATTCCCGTCCGTTGAGCAATAGAAAATTGATCTTTTTTTATTACAGTCACTTAAATACACCCATGCCTCATAGAGTATTACCAAAAATTTCCATTTTTCAGCAGTTTTGTGTTTTTCATATAAATTTTTACTATTTGTTTTTCTTTCAGCAATATGCTTTGTCAAAAGCAAATGTAATGTACGTTTAAACATCTTTTTTAACTTCAAATCTTTATGATGGATTTTACTTACAGTGCCAGAAGACATTCGTAGCTTCAATGCAATGGATCTTTGAGTAGGCGGATTTTCTCTTAGGATCAGAGACTTCATTTTCTTGATATTGACCTGCGTTCAAACAGTCCTAGGATGAGTTTTCGCGGTCATGTTTTCATTTTTACATTCAGTTAGGGTTTTTTTCCTTTCAAATTAAATATATTATAAATACCTATTTTTTTGAAATGCCATAACAGCGATTTTCACACCGTTTTCTTATTTGTTGATACGAATATTTCTCCCCGGAAAACGCAGTTACGTAACCTTCGAGCCATCTATCGATTTTAGAAGCCATTTTCAAAATAAATATTTTATTTTACATTCTAATCAAAACAAAACATTAGAAGAAGATTATTCCGAAGTTGCCAAATTTTTATCTCAAAATTCAAACGACAAAAAATAAATTCCAAATCGTTCCCATAAAGTGCGAACGACCTTCCGTATATATATATATATATATATATATATATATATATATATATATATATATATATATATATATATGTGTGTGTGTGTCAATATATTGACGCATTTTGATACTTTTCTGTTTAACCGTTTGCTGCTTACACAAGCGATGCAGACTGGGTTTGGCGCACTGCCAAAATTATAACTTGCGACGACGGATGGTTTTAGCGTCTGAAATTTTGCTTTCCGAAGGACAGTTATGGAGGAACGTAATCCTACATTAAAATAGTGTTTGTGGAGATACGAACATTTGCTGTATACATAACTGTAGATAAATAGAGATTGCCATAAGAGGGGAAAATAAAATTTTTTCGTTATATAAAACTTTTTCGTTATTTTGTATCAGATTTAAAACATACATATACAGGGTGTCCCAATAATTCTTGAAACATTTTAAAGGTAGGAAAGAAATTTATATGCATTACCTTATATAGAGTTTTTTTTTGGGGGGGGGAGGAGGGGGCAATGAATTTTAATATGTTCACCTTTTGTGCCACGAAGAACATCTAGTCGGTAATAAATCTCAGCCCCTTTGCATTCCGCAACATATGTAATTGCAGCAATTATGCGTATTTTGAGTTCTTCAGCAATGTACACTTATGTTGAATAAACTTTGTTTTTGACAAATCCCCGAATAAAATAATCAAGAGGTGCAATATCTAGAGATCGAGAACGGCACTGAATGGGACCATCTCATCCAATCAACCTGTTAGGAAATTCCTCATTTAAAAAGTCTCGTACAATAATACCCCAATGAGGTGGTGCACTGTATTGTTGCCAAGTGATTTTGGGGTATAAATAGGAAATTAGTGGGAAAGCAAAAATCTTAGTCATGTCTAAGTACATTTATTTTGTTACCATCTGTTCGTGGAAGAAGAATGATCCAGTCATATCATGTCGTCTTCGGACATGCTCGAACTCGCACATTTTTGGCGATTATCAAGGACACTGCCATATTCCAGAAACTTTTAATGCCAAGCTAAGATGCTTTTATGACTTGACGGATCTTTTCCATATTTCTTGAAAAAATTTCGCCGCACTTGCGTAACAGATTACGTTTTGAAATACCAGCCAATACATTTTGCTTGCTCTGATGGAGTAGTAATTTTACAATCTTCGCTCTCACGGAACAACTAAAGCCGTATGCTGAACGTTTCTGACACAGAAAAATATCTAATATACACTCAAGAGCCAAAACATTATGACCACCCCTACATTTTGCAATGAATTCGCCTGGATGACGTGGAAGGCACGTGATCAGGTGGAAGTGGTATTTAACTGCTACTGGAGAGTCTGAAGAATCATTCTTTCACTTGCTTCTGTGTGTGATGGGAAAGGTGCGGATCTAAGCGACTTTGATAGAGGGCAGATTGTAATGGCTCGAAGGCTCGGAACAAATATTTCCGAAACTGCACGACTCGTGGGTTGTTCGCGACCTACAGTTGTTAGTACTTATGCAAAGTGGATGAAGGACGGTGAAACCAGCAGTAGACGACATGGT
The DNA here is from genome assembly GCA_907164885.2 of Dolomedes plantarius. NCBI lineage: Eukaryota > Metazoa > Arthropoda > Arachnida > Araneae > Dolomedidae > Dolomedes > Dolomedes plantarius. The sequence goes on along the minus strand of OU015498.1, from coordinate 151,141,096 downwards.
GTTGGACGTCCACACGCTATCAAAGAAAAAGGTCATTGGAGACTGTCACGCATGGTGAAGCAAAACCGGAGCCAGACAGTGGCTCAGCTGACATCCCAATACAATGCAGGGCCAAGTAGAATAGTATCGCAGCACACTGTTCAGCGGACACTGTTGGATATGGGGCTACTCAACAAACGTCCCACTCGTGTGCGTTTGCTGACCAAGCGTCATCGCCAACCGCGCCTGTGTTGGGCCCGGGAACATCGCGACTGGTCCATGGATCAGTGGGAGAGAGTTGCCTGGTCAGATGAATCACGGTTTGTCATTCATCACGCCGATGGCCGTGTCAGGATACGCAGTCTTCCAGGCGAACTGTTGCTCCCTCAATGTACAGTAGGTCATACACAGGCCGGTGGTGGCAGTATTATGCTTTGGGGGACGTTCTCTTGGGCGTCTCTGGGACCCGTAGTTGTGGTAGAGCAGACCATGAAAGCTACAGGGTATATGAACATCATTGCGGACCAGTTGCACACTTACATGGCCTCTGTTTTTCCAGCTGGAAATGGAATGTTCCAACAGGACAACGCCCCGTGTCACAAGTCTAAAATTGTGTTGGAGTGGTTCCAGGAACATGATGCTGAATTCCAGTTAATGTCCTAGCCGCCTAACTCACCGGATCTGAATCCGATAGAACACATTTGGGATGTCATGGGACGGCAGCTCAGAGTTCAAAGACCACCAATTCGCAATACCTCGGATTTGCGTGACCGTTGCTTAAATATCTGGTACAATCTGTCTCCGGCCATCTACCAAGGACTTGTGGCATCCATGCCAAGGCGGGTTGAAGCTGTGTTGCGCGCCAAAGGTGCGCCAACTTGTTATTTACAGGTGGTCATAATGTTTTGGCTCTTGAGTGTATATAGTAATACAACTGTGAATTTCCAGATCCTATTTTGTATACTTTGTTTTGTATAAATTTTTAAAATGTGTCGCGGTAATTTGGGGCACCCTGTAAAATTTTAATAAATATACATCTAAACATTGGGACGCGCTAGTGAGGTGAATTGAAACAAGCTTTGTTTCTGTGCATCGATTTGATAATTAACTCTTAACGATTCCTCTTAAAAACATTTTGATGCAGAATCTTATAAAAGTTAGCTAAATTCATTTTTGCGCTAATCTTACGGAAGCTAAAGGTATATACGAGGCATTTTCGAAAATTAAAGATACAATGCCGCATACTCACTCTAAAAAAATTTAATTGATTAAATGTACACAACAAATTACTCACTGGTTCATGCTTTATTTTTCGACATAGTTGCCGCCATTTTCAAAGCATTTGTTAAGTCTGGGTACAAGCCTTTGTATACCACAGTCATAGAACTTTGCTGCCTGTTGTCGGAACCACATTTCAACTTCAATTTCGATCTCATCAACGTCGTGAAAGTTTTACCTGCAATATGTGTTTTCAGGTAAAGGAATAAGTCCTTGGGTGCAAGGTATGGGAAGTAAGGTGGAAGATCTAAAATTTTCCATTCAAAACTTTTGAGTAGTGCTTTGGTTTGAAGCGCTGTGTGAGGAAAAGCGTTGTCATGCAGCAAGCAAACTCCTCTTGTCAACAAGCCCTTGCGTTTAATTTGAATTGCCCTTCTGAGACGTCTCAAAGTCTCGCAATATGCATCAGCATTTATTGTGGTGCTAGGAGGAATGAAGTCAACCAAAAGAATGCCTTGTCTGCCCCAGAAAACAGAAGCCATGATTTCTTTGGCGGGGATCCTGTATCCCACATTTCGCGGGATTCCGAATTGACGCAGACATTATAAAGACGTGCTGCTCAAGCAAGACTCACCGTAAAAATAACAAATGACCACGAGGGGAAAGCGATATGTTCAAGGCTACAGTCCGTGTTGCCAACGGGCTAACAAAAACTTTTCCTTTGATACTATCGGTGAAGTATCTTTACTTTCCGAAAATGCCTCGTATATGCAAAACAGTTCCGTAACTTACTGACTGTTTGACTGACTGACAGATCACACACAGACCAAACCGCTGGACCTAAACGGCTGACATTTTGCATGGCAATTCTTCTTATAGTATAGAAGTGTACTAAGAAAGAATTTTGAAAAATTCTTCTTAAATTTTTTTAAATTAAATTTTTAAAAGGTTTTTTTAACATTTTTTAAAGTTTGCATTTAAAATAATAATCTGAGGGTTATAAAATTTATATCACGAGAAAGATTATGAAAATTCCTTTACAATAAACACTTTTTCGAATCTATATCTTACTTTTCTGATTTTTGGGGAATTTTTAAGTATTAATTTTCACCATATTTTTATTAACTCGCTTTCTTGTTTTAATACTTTTAGCCCTCTTTAAGCAGGATTGAATTCATTTTCAGTTAATTTTGTTTTGTAGATTGGTGCAGCCATCTATAAACCGGGACGAGAGTGAAAAGTTAAACGCAAGTTAACTTCCAATTAACTTCATTTTCCTTCAAGTTAATGGGATAATTCATAAAAAATGTTTTTAAAAAGTATTCATTAATACATAGAATTGTCAAGTTTATAGGATTCAACAGAAAATTTGAAAACATGGTATATAAGAAGTTCTTTTTATCTTGTAATTTTTAGAATTTAATTTATGAAATGCTGATCACGTGGTTTCTTTTCTTTTTTTGATACTTCAAATTAATTTTGCGTCACGTGCATAACAACGAAATAAATTGACAAGAAAAATATGAAAATATGGTAAAAGATAAAATTCAACCACTAGACCAATTGAGATGGAAATTTTTTAAGAATTTAATTCAAACTAGTATGTTTTATGGATTTTAAACATACAAATTTAATTGCATGCATTGACCGTCGTATTTAATTCGAATATTTTCTTTTACATTATTTTGTCTATAAAAATATCCGTTACGATTTTTCCATAAATATATATATATTTTTGGCATTAATTGCATACATTGACCGTTGTATTTAATTTGAATGTACTCAGTATAGACGCACAGGTATACAGCTAGTATCTTTTATACATACACAGCTACACATAAATACACTTACTTGCTCAACTAAATATGGCTTTTTATATTTTAAATCGAAATATGAATGGAAATTGATTACTTTTTATTTCATACAACATAAATTATTAACTTTATTTTAAAGTGAAAAATTTTAAGTTATCTATGCATTAATGTCTTACATTGTAAAGATTGTTTTCGTTTCTCTAAATTAAGCTAAAAATCATTACGCATTAAATTTTCTAGTTTTCATTAGAGAGACATTTTATATATTTATCATGAAATTTAAAACTTCATTTCTGACATATCTTACATCTAATTAGTAAAAATTTAGCCGATGTTACAATGATTTAATTCCCTAGTATTTCTAATATTTTCCCAAAGAACCAATAATATAATTATCACTCTGAGGTCGTGAAATAATCAATGCCACATTTATATGACCAAATCAAAATGGCTATTTCGGACATCAACTTGTTTGGCACTGATAGCAGGAGCCATAACAATAACTCAGTAACTAAACGACAGCGAGCAGACATGCTATTACCGTGAATGGTCAGGGAAGTTCGGAATAACGTGTGACGGAAATAACCGTTACTCACAAAGGAAACGATACACAGTAGCCATCTTATTTGCGTTGCCAGGCCAAGGAAGTCGGAAATAAAGCGCATCGGATGTAGGCTTGTCTGTCACGAAAATGGCGCACATATTATGGGGTCTAGTAGAACTTCTGCATCACGCGCATGACCGAGCAAAGGTAATATGAAACGGATTGAAGGGGACTTAAGGTTTATGTTCAGCGTAACTAGTTATGAACTTCGCTTGGGAAATGACTTTGAGATATATATTTTTGCTCCGATGGGTTGAACAAATGTTTATAAAAGGAAATTGTTACTTAATTCTTTACTATGCTTCCGTGAAAAAAGGTTAATTTAAAAGTTCCTTACATTGTACCATTTCACTCAGATAATTTTCCGTCATAACTTTGAACCGTAACTCTTTGCTTTTCAGAGTAAATTAAAAAAATTGATATTAAATGTAATGTAATAGAAAAACACGCTGAATGATAAACTTAAGGTTTATGTTCACCTTAACTATTTATGACCTTCGCAAGGGAAATAATTTTGAGATACAATTGTTCACTCGTCTGTATTAAACAAATATTTTTTTGAAAATAGTTATAAAATTATTTTCTCTGATTTTGTGAAAAGGGTTATTTTAATAAGTACCTTACATTGTTTTAATTAGATCACTGTACATGTCAACAGGCGACTGTTCAAACTGGTGAAGCCTCTATGATGGTATTGTACCGTAATAACACAACTAGTTAACAAGAAAAACAAAACCTTATTTCATATTGATAAGACGAGGGGCAACACATCACAAAAATAGGCGTGGAACACATCACATTATAGGGTAGGTGGGGGCAAAGGTTTGCAGTTTTGAGTTTTGGGTTTCTTACGGGCATCCGTTAGATCCTATCGCCCCAAAAAGTCACTTGTATTGTAGTTAGGTATCCCCTCTACCTTCTATAAAATAATGAATTTTTTCCCGAAATATTTAGTCACCGAATTTTTAATTTTACCAAAAGACCTGTTTGCGAACCTTTGCCCCAATCGGTGGGGCAAAGGTTCGCACTGCAAACCTTTACCCCACTCGTTGGTTTCTTACTGGATAGGCATCGAAAATCACAAATAGAGTTGTCTAAATAATTTTATTTCACATCTTGTAATCTTTTTAAAGGTGTTACATATATAGAAAATCACAAATTGAACAGGTTAATCTCAATAAATTTTTTCTTAAACTAAAAACTTCAAAATGAAATATCAACTATTAACACAGAAAGTTGAATCTAACAAAGAAATTCACAAAATGAAAAGGGGTTAATCTCAATAATTTTTTTCTTAAACTAAAGAACTTCCAATTAAAATATCAACTATTAACACTATCGTTATATTATATCTTAGGCTTTACTCATTCTTTTAAAACCCGTAAAAATTAAGCAAATTAAGGGGATGGGGGACATTACAAAGCAATTTTTGAAATTTTTACCTCAGAGATATGAAATTGGGCATAAATATTCATTAAAGTAAAACTATTTCAAACACCTTATAAAATTTTATAAATATTTAAAATTTTATTTTTTATATTTAAAAAATTGAAATTTTTATTATGTTTTTTAAAATGCTCCTTGCGATCCAATTTTTAACCTTATCCTTAATTTTGCATTTAGATTGCTTATACATTTTGATCAGGGTTATGTTTTGATTTGTGCTTTCGTTGAATAATTAATTTTTAGGAAATATTTTTATACTTGTACTCTGAATTCTCGTGAAATGTTTGTACTTTTCCACACTTAAGTTAAACTTTGATAATATGAATGATGTCTAAACCTGAAATGGATACATAACTTTATTTTAATGTATAAGAGGAGTCTTTGTAATAAATGTTATAAAATTTCGTCAAAAATTGTGACGCAAGGAGCATTTCAAAGACTTGCAAATCTGGAAATTACTCATTTAGAGTTTTTTTCCCTAACCAGACCTTCGAAGCTTATAATGTCTTGTAACAACATTTAATTCCTTTATCTTGTAAAATAGGTTCAGAGCTATTTTATTTTTGTGTTGTACTCAATTATTTTATTTTTAATTTATGGATTTTCAAGCATTTTACAAAAAATTTTCTGATTAAAACAGGCAGTTTTTATCGAAAACCATAATTTTTTTTCAAATTACAAAAATGTGAATTCCCATTAATAATAAAAGACGTTGTTAATAAGGATTCCTAATGAAAAGAGGACATGAAACAAATGATAATAGTTCGAGCGGCAAAGGTTTGCACTGCGAACCTTTACCCCATAACTACTGCAAACCTTTGACCCATTTCGTGCTGGTTCTGTTTCTGCAGAATGAAAGCCACTATATTTGAGTTAACCCAAAACTTAAGGTAGGATTTGAAAGGTTATTTACCGCCCTAACATGCGAAAATAAGCCCAAAACAGTTCGTGAGTTTGAGTGATGCTCAAAATTACTCAAAATTTGCAAAAAATTACATTAAAAGAGACGAAAATAAACTTACTTCATTTTCTCTGCAAAAGGGGGTCTTAACTCCAACATTTTTTACGAGGCAACTGACTGGAAGTAGAGGAATGCATTGCCTACCCTATTCTTCCTAAAACTCTTCCCGGTCATTTTAAAATGTATGCGCGAACCTTTGCCCCATGCGAACCTTTGCCCCCACCTACCCTAACTGTAGCATAATAACGCAGCTACTCATCAGAATCGAAAATGATACTTCTTTTTGGTGACTCACCGAAAGCCCGAATTCCCGGGAGCCCGAATTCCTGAGAGTCCGAATTCCGAATATTAAAAACAAAACAAATATATTTCTTAAAAAAGGTGCTTTAACGGTTAACACTAAAATAAAAGCATGATTTATTAATATAATAAATAATACAAAGCAATGCCATACAAAACAATAACCAACAGTAGATATAAATGCTTGCAGTGTTATTTCTTCGTTAATATAGTCACGTTACTTTTTCATTACTTTTCAAATGCTTTTTTCACTCTAGTTGGTTTATTGTCTGCATCCAATCATGCCATTTGATTCTCAGAATTCTTATGTAGGATTTTTACCTGATTTATGAATTCATAAATATTAACATGCGATTTTCCGATTGCACTGTTTAAGGCATGATGCCAAGCTTCAATATGATTCGTAGAGCGGGCATCGAAGTTACTATGCTGGTTCCATACTTCTGACGTAAAAGAGGCTGAAAATTAAAATATTTGGGATCCTTATTGTATGTAGGTATGTAAATAAATTATACAAGTTTAGAATTACCCTGATTTATACTTATAATTATGTATATTTACCACCTGTCAACTGCAGCTGCAAATACAGGATTCGGGCTTACAGGGATTCGGGCTTCCGGTAGGTAACCCTTTTTTTTTCACTGAAGCACGAACAACCCTTCTTTCTCTCTCCGTACGTTCGATCCGTTTTCCTACTTCAGTTCAGTTCGCTAGAATCGGTGATCCTCTCATTTAAAAGCCTCAATCCGGGTCTCGATCGGGAGGTCGTCACAGTATTGAGCGTGTGCAGTTGACGTGATATGGGACCCCTGATACGTCTCGAGAAGACTCTGACAGGTGACGGGTACATAAACATCCTGTCCGATCAGCTATACCCATTCATGTCCATTGGGCATTCCGACGGACTTGGACAATTCCAGTAGGACAAAGCGATGCCTCACACGTTGAGAGTTGCTACTAAGTGGCCCCACGATCACTCTTATGACTTTAAACACTTCCACTGGTCACCTAAAACCCCAGACATGAATATTATTGGGCATATCTGGGAAACCTTGCAACTTGCTGTTCAGAAGATATCTCTATCACCTCGCACTTCTGTAGATTTATGGATTGCCGTTTTACAATTGTTACTTGTTCTGTACTATGCTTTTGTGAAAACAAATTTATTTTGAAGGCTATTGTTTTGTTTAACGCAGATTTATTTTTATCATAACTAGTTGGTACCCGTCAAAACATGACGGCTGGATAGTAAATAAATGTACGTATACACAAATTATACTCAACATATTATTAGCAAAGGTTGAAAATCATAATATTAAAAATAGAGTAACACACTTTTAAAAAATTACTATTGAAAGCAATAAGAAATATGGTTACTCAAAAGCGAGAAATGAGTATCTTGCAAACATAATTAAAAATAAAAATTGCAGGAAGAGATTCCTCGGAATAAACAAATTAACGTGTTTTTGCTGCGTCGTGCTTAGTAAGTATCTATAGCCAGATTTAAACATCTCACTGAGCATGCGCAGAAACAAATTAATGCATTTATGCACCTCTTGCTTAGTGATTATCTAAAGCTAGATTTAAACATGTCACTGAGCATGCACGGAAAGCAATTTTAAATTGAAAAAGAGTGCTAGTTACTAGAAATCGCGGTTAGAAAAACCAAATTTGGCATATATATAGATTAAAATATTTCATTTAAGTCAAAAATGAAGTAAACTAATGCAGTAGTTTTCTCTCACGGACTGCCCAAAGAGTTGGCTTGGCAACTTAAATATATAGACTAGTCGATACATGACGGTTAGATAATAAATAAATGTACTAATACACAAATTATAGTCAACACATCATAGTCAAATGTTGAAAATCATAATGATGTGCAGAAACAAATTTATGTGTTTAAGCGGCCTCGTGCTTAGTGAGTATCTAAAGCCAGATTTAAAAATGTCACTAAGCATGCGCCGAAAGCAATTTTTTTTAAAATTGTAAATTATCACTCATTAAAGAGAGCGAAATAAACAATTTCCATGAAGTTTAATCTTATATTTCACAAACACAAATATCATAAAAATAAAAATGACATAGAGAGATCTAGAGAGACTCCTAAGAATAAACGTGGTTCTCATTAAAACATGTAACTGAACATGCGCAGAAAAAGTGATTTTTTAAAGACAGATTGAAACATGCCACTAAGCATGCGCAGAAATCAATTTTTTAATTGTAAATTATTGCTCATTAATAGAAATTGCGGTTACGAAAATCAAATTTGACAAATCTACAGATTACAATCTTTCGTTTAAGACCAAAATGAAGTAAATTGATGCAATAGTTTTCTCTCACGGACTACCCAAAATGTCGGCTTAGCAACTTAAATATATAGATTCTGAAACATAACCGTTTATATTTCAGAAAAAAAAATGTAAGAAAACTTCTATTATAAATAAGATCAATATGATGTAGTACATGCTAAGCACATGCTAAATAATATTCTTAAGGTTTATATTCATCGAAACTAGTTATGAACTTCACGTGGGAAATGACTTTGAGATATATATTTTTTTGCTCAAATATGTTGAACAAATAGTTCTAAAACTAAACTGAGACAAAATTATTTACTATGCTTCTGTGAAAAAAGCTTATTTTAAATGATCCTTACATTATTTTATTGCAGATAAGTTTCTGTTATAATTTTGAACCATAAGTGTTTGCTTTTCAGAGAAAAGTTAGGAAAATTTTGATATGAAATATCATGTAATAGAAAAACATGCTACATAATAATATTAAGGTTTATGTTCTCGTTAACTAGTTCTGAACTAGTGAGAAATGTCTTCGAGGAATATTTTTTACTCTATGCTAAACAACTATATCTTAAATAAAATTCCTAAGTTATTCTTTACCATGCTTCCGAAAAAAAAGTTATTTTAAAAGTTCCTACATTATTTTATTTAACGCCGATTAGTTTCCGTCAGAATTTTGAGCCATAAGTGTTTGCATTTCATATAAGATTTAAGATAACTTTGATATTACTTATGATGAAATAGAAAGATATGCTGAATAAATGTCTTAATGTATCTAGTTATGAAGTTTGCTGGGGAAACGACATTGACGTATATATTTTTACTCTGATGTGTTGAAAAAATATTTTTGCAATAAAATTGCAACTTTACTATTCTTCTATGAAAAAAAAATGTTATTTTAAAAGTTCTTTTATTTATTTTACTTCAAATAGATTAGTTTTGGCCATAATTTTGTGCCATAACTCCTTGTTTTTCACAGAAGATTTAAGATACGTTAGATATTAAATATGATGCAATGTTAAAAAAAAATACTAAATAATTATCTCATACTGAATATTTTCTCACAGCTATACTGAAAAAAAATTCAAATTCAGAAAATTGGAATTAATTGATTCATTATTGAATGTTAAAAAAATCTCAGTTATCATTTTGACGGACACACAAAATTAATCTCTATAATTTAAATTGCTCTCGATTAGGACTATGAGCAGATTCTTATTTCTTACTTTAAGTATAAGAATTATTTAAACACCTACTGTATTTCATATATGAATATATATATATATGTATATATATATATATATATATATATATATATATATATATATATATATATATATGTGTGTGTGTGTGTGTGTGTGTACATATATGCCCGCCCACATATAAAAATGTAAGTGAATGCGAGCATAAGTATCTGTCAGTTTGTTTTATAATTAAGCAAAGCTTATAATTCTCGATTTAAGTCACATATTTAAATTACAAATTTAACAAAGACCATCTTTACTTAATTATTCCACAACGGTCTCTTTGATCATTTAATCACGAGTCTACTAACTATTTAACTAAGAAGAGAACGTATAGTTGTCTGTTAAGTTCTGAAATAGAAAGATAATTACTTAGGTTTAATTAGAGTTTGAGACCACAAGCATCATCAAACATTACTAGTGATGTTCATTGATGCGTGAAGCATGTTTTTAATACCATAATCTTCTATATAATAACAGCTGAAGGTAAACAAATGTTAGTTTGTTAGCAGAAAACGGGGACGGGCTAATCTCGCGAACCGAGCATAGCAGGATATCGACTGGTACCGATGGACGCGGTCGGACGAGACGCGTGCACTGATACCATCCTCAACTTTCAAAACTTTAAACTTTTTAAATTATTCAATTAAAACCGCCGAACTCAAAAGAAGCGGGTAATAGAAACATGTCATTCCGGGTGGGCCAGCTCTTTTCCGTTTCGCAAATTTCCACTATTTTCATGCACGCAAAATTAAACTTTTCCGCCCACCAGTCGACAATTTTTTATTTCCATGTGTTCTATAACTCTTCATCTTTAAGGATATGCACATTTTCAAAAAGTTAAAAATGTTTTTCACTGCAAACGAAGCTTTTTCCCCAAAGCAATTTTCCGAATTTCACGAAATTTTGATGGACAAATATTTCGGTTTTCTGCACCTATTAATGTCAATTTTATAATTTATCAGCATTTCCTAGATGTTCAGCTTCAAAAATATACCAAATACATTTAACCCGAGAGTAGTCGCGTCTTTATTTAGAACGCAAGTAGTCGCGTTCGGTCTGTTTGCCGCCGTTATCATTTGGCCGAAAACAGAGAGGGAATATGTTGGAGTTACTAGATTATCGAAAACGGAGCACATAGGGAATCAAAATTTTGATTGAATTTGAAAAGCTACATTTTACAACAATTATTATTTATTTAATTTAAGTTTATATTCAATTGACATTTACATAAAATATTTTAATAATTTTTTTGCAAAATATATTGAAATAATAAAAATTAATAAATATTTTGACAGAATTTATAACGATACAATGAATTACTAATTAGATAATAAATTTTCAATTATAAATTTGCAATCGTGCTGGAATAAATTATTTTGAAGGACGGAACCGCAGTAATGTTGGTTTGGACAGTGCAAACAAACATTAGGCACTAGGTTCTATACAAACTATATTGCTGACAAAATTGCTTTGTTTTCCGATTTTGCTTTGCTGTGCAAAAACAACACCCTTCAGTATTTTGAGATCACACAACTTTTTGTCGGTGCTTCCTCACAAAATTCACAGAAAATGCCCTGCCGAGAAATTCTCAGAAACCGGGAAAGATGAATGGGAAGGGGGGGGGGGGAAATGACCTAACACAAGTGGTACAGATGTGTTTCACGCACCTTTTTCAATTTGGCGATTTTTTTTTTGTTTGGCGATTTTTTTTATTTTTAGCGATTTTTTTTGTTTGGTCTGGCAGCCATGCGATTTAGCGTGATGTTTGTTTTTTTTTGCAACCCTGAATAGGTGTTGTGGTATTGTGTAGTGTTTTTGGAAGTTTAATATACCGGTGTTCGATATTTTTGTTGGCGTTTCATAGTAGCGGTTTAGGATTTCTGTAATGTTTTTGGAAGTTTAATGTCTTTGTTTTTTGATATATCTGCGTATGTTTTAAATAGATGTTGCGGATATGTGTAATATTTTCGGAATTTTAATGTCTTCGTTTTTTGATATATTTGCGTATGTTTTAAAGTAGCGGTTGAGCATTTCTGTTTAGGTTTTGAATTTTAATATAGCCGTTTTTAGATATATTTGCGTATGTTTTAAATAAGTGGTTGAGTATTTCTGCTGAGGTTTTGAAGTTTAATACAGCTGTTTTAAGATATTTTTGCGTGTTTTAAAGTAGCGGTTGAACATTTCTGTTTAGGTTTTGAATTTTAATACAGCCGTTTTTAGATATATTCGTGTATGTTTTAAAGTAGCTGTTGTGGTTTTGTGACATGTTTTTGAAAGTTTATTATTGCCATTGCTAAGTTTGTTTTGAATTTATTTTTATATTTGAGTTGTTATTGATATTTTGTGTATATTTGTTATTTTAAGTGTAAAATGTCCACGTAGGCCTGTTTTGGCGACAAGTTGGCGACAAAATTTTTTTTACGAGTATTTGGCGTCAAAAAAATTTTGTCGCCAAATTGTCGCCAAGAGAGGTGCGTGTAATACATCTGTTCCACGCAAGTGATCGCAAAGCGGTCGAATGGACCGATTTCAAGTTTAGAATGCAATAAAATACTGAGAAAGCACAGGAATGACTTGCAATTTTACTACACAAAAGAGCGAACAGTCAAGGTCAGCTAAACAGAATTTCTCCATTGTAACTTTAAGGGGAGAGGGGTTAGAGGAAGATTACTGATTTCGGAGGCAAAAAGACCGACACGCGACTACTGCCGGGTTAATAGAAAAAATGTTATCATTCTAAAACAGCGTACTAACAAAACTCACTTTTGAAATTTTCGGCAATGATCGCCATTGTATGTTAATGTAACTTGAATGCCGAGTTCGTAATTTTTCGACTTATTATTTTACTCACTAATAATTCCAGCAAATTCGTGAAATTTATTTCTAATTAATGAGGAAGTGATGAGGATTCTTCCGCCACCAATTTTGAATTCATCAGAACTGTCTTTCTATTTTTTTAAGCGTTTTTTGCTCCATAAGATGTAATGTTTACATTCCGCCATGTTGTCAAAAGGAAAATAACCAAATGCCAAAATAGTTGAGAACGAGTCATTTATTTAATAATTGAAATCCAGAAATAATTTTAAAGCACCAGAAATAATTTTAGTTTCAGGAAAGAAGTTAAAACCTTTAGAATTTTTTTCTAATAAGGCGAAACGTCGCAACGTCACTGGCTACATCAGTTTTCGGTCTACTATAGATCACGTGATTATCGGGTGGCATAAAACAGAAGCCGTTCTAATGCGTTTGCATGTGTTTTTGGACGATACCTTCATTTTGAGTTTATTTATAAAATTCCTCATATTAGTTGTATGTAACAGGTATTTTAACACTTTTTTTTAATATTTCGCAAGGTTTAAGAGAATATAGTCATTCTTTCGTTGAGAATGATTATTATTATGTTCAGATATGTATAGATATCAGGATAAGTTACTTCAGGCCAGCGTCTTGCATCATAACTCCAGTCTTCCTCTGTCAATAATTACGGGTCACATACTGAATAAACCTTTCAGGGCAGTACCTGAATGTTTCATTTAGTGATATACCTTTGTTTAGTTACCATATCTAAAGACTGCGTAATCTGAGAGCATTTTATTCAGCAAGCTGTAAGAATGCTCATTGAACGCCATGTTAAATTATGCAATTTTTTCAACTCCTCGTCAAACAAGAAGTAAAATCTGCAAGAGTTGAGATGTGACATGCTGCGAGACATTGCCCTATTGAATGAGCTTCTTTTTTTTTAAAAAAAAGCAAAATTTGAAAACGGAAATTTGAAAGAATTATTTCAAAAGCCAAAAACCAAAATTTGAAAAAGGGAAATTTAAATCATCATTTCGTTTTTTAAAAATTCTAATGTATTTTTAAAAGTGATTAAACAGTTATCAATCTTTAAGAAATAAAACCATTTCATTTTAAATCGAAAAAGCAACACATCGGGTTGCCATTCTTGAAGTAATGTAATAGCTGCCTGCTCATCTTTAGGCAAATTCCATATTTTAAAATCCATTACGTAAAAATACTGTCCGATTTTCTGACGGACTGTAAATTCATTGCAATTTAAAGTAAGCGTATTAAATTACGGCATTCCATGAAGTTTCGTTATCTCCATGACCACGAAAATAATATATCTTATATCGTCTCTTGATCCTTGAATCTCGAGATTTGCATATTTTAATATTGTAATTTACCAATCATTAGTGCCATTATATCGCGTTACTCTTCTCTCGCTGCGGGGATTTTTAAAAATGCGCCAAATTGGCGTCAAAACGATTGTAGTGCTTATAACGGAAAAGTACCGTTTTTACGTATCCAACTACCTTTAAAACGTCGATTTGGTTAATTCCCAATATACGGTGCCCCTTGTATTTCACTGCATTGGAACCGCCATCTTGGTTCCGTCTCCCGTCGCCAATTTGGCGATGGGAGACGGAACCAAGATGGCGGTTCCAATGCAGTGAAATAATATAAATGACAACATGCAGAACTTTCATTGAAAATTTATACAGAAAATGAAAAAATGAAGTTAAATAAGGGCAGTCGATTTTATTTTTTTTAATTTTTTGTCGCCCAAGCCGAACGCGTATTTTTGGAACGGGAAAGTCCGAAAAGTCCCAAAAATATGCATTTTTTAAACTGTACGACCACAATAAAGCACAAAAACACACAAATACAAAAAAATGAAAGCTGATAAATAATGAGAAATTTATTGTGTGTGGGGGGGCTGCCGCCCTCCCCACCCCCCCGCTAAAAAAAAAGTCAGTATATTGCAAATAATTCATTTAAATAGTCGATTTTATTTTTTTAAATTTTTGTCGCCCTAGCAGAACGCGTGTTTTTGGAACGGAAAAGTCCGAAAAGTCCCAAAATTACGCATTTTTTAAACTATACAACCACAGAAAAAGCACAAAAATACACAAATACAAAAAATGATGAGAAATTTGTTATGTGTGGGGGGGCTGCGGCCCCCCCAACCCCCCGCTAAAAAAGTCAGTATATTGCAAATAATTCATTTAAACAAATATAAAATACATCTTGGTTAAATATATCAGCAAGTAAAAAAAGAAAGTTCTGCATGTTGTCATTTATATTATTTCATGTTAAAATTTTAAAAAAAACCACTTACCGGTTATTCACTATCGGTATAGCTTCTTTTACGTTTTGTTGATTTTTCGGTGTTTTTCGATACACCCAATTCGTCTGTAATCCAAGAACACGGTGTTTTTTTTTACCCATAAATAAGTTAATTTTAAAACCATAATTAAATCTAATTTACTCGCTTCGAACCGGGAACCACATCTAATGGATCTTTTAACGCAATGTTCAGATCTTTCCTCTCAGTTATAGTCATTTGCAAATTACAATTAAGACAATAATAAATATTAGCTATTAACTCAACATAAATACAATAATCTATAATAGTTCTCTTACCCGCATTTTGTAAATCCCGAAAAAAATCCAAATCAACCCTCCCATTCGTAAAAGAAGCCATACCTCGTAAATAAATGTACATCCGAACGCTGGAACTGCAATCCCGAAAAGAACGGTTTATTTTTTTGAAACAGGCGCGTTATATAAAATCCAGATAACCCTCGTTTACAAGTAAATCACAAGCTCTGATTGGCTGCTAATTATTCAAATCGGAATCTAATTATTCTAAACGGAACTATACTATCGGAAGCTTTAACTTAAAAGTATTTAACAACACAAACCACATTTGGCATTTTATCGTCAACTTGGCAAAAATCTAAAAAACATCGCCAAAAAAATATCGCCATCTTATTGAAATCGAGAGCAACAAATGGTTACCTTAAAAGCATTTAACAAACACAAACCACATTTGGCGTTCATCGCCAAATTGGCAAAAATCTAAAAAATCTAAAAAACTTATCGCCAAGCTGCGGCACCGTGTATTGGGAATGAGCCGTCGATTTTAACGAACATTCCGAAAGTGATTTTATTAATTTTCTTAAAGATTTTAAATTTGTGTTTCTAAATCTCCTTTTATTTTTTCTGAATGATCATTAGAAATGAAATGAGAGCGATTTAAAGGTCAGCAGCAGATATAATTTCAATACAAGTTGAAAAATTTAATTATGTTTTCTGAAGAACTCATTTTTCATAAAAAAATGCAAATAAATATTGTGATATGTCTATGAAATTTTTCACGTATGTTTTTGTTAATATTTATAATGCAATGAACTACAGATTTAGTTCTATGTATTTTATTTGTTGATTTATAGCTGCATTTATAGAAAATCTCATAAGAAATTACTAAAATTTTACATATAATTGCATATAATGATCTGTAATTTTTTTAGGTTTCGCGATATCGATTAGCTTTTAGTTCCTTACACTCAGGAGGTACTTATGTACATATGAGAAAAAGAAATTGTTATATGCATAATTTTTTTTCAGAGGTAGAGCCGTTTTGTAAAAATTTGATGAATTTCGACACAAATTCATAAATTTTGTTAAAAGTTGCACAGTCATGGTGTATTTTTTCATCATTTTAGTGTTTTTGTGTTTATACCCCTTCGAAAAATAAGACAGAAATTGACGGAAGTATTTTTTTTAAGTGCTCCGAAGATAGTCGGATAGCGTAAGCCTAAGTGCCGCCGAAAAAAATGGCGTCGCTTAGGTAGGTTGCATTATTCTGAGTTTTTCGCCAAACGCGAAAAAAAGTCAGAAACCGAGCCAAATAGCGCCAAGCGGCACAGGATACGGAACTCTTCCCTGTCTTTCTATTTTTTAAGCACTTTTTCCCCCATGAGATTTAATATTTTGATTCGGCCATGTTGCCGAAAGGAAAAATTATTAGTTGAGAACGAGTCATTTAATAACTGAAATCCAGAAATAAATTTAAAGTACCAGAACTAATTGGTACAGCTTTCGCAGACTGTACAGCTTTCGCCCTGCCAAGTTTGGCGATTTTGTGTATGGCGGGGTAACCGTTCGATTATGGCGAAATTTTTTGGTTGCCAAGTTGAGGCAGTTAAGGCGCCAATGTTCTGGCTCCTGTAAATTCGTGACATTTTTATCATGTGATTATTTCGTGACGGATGCATCACGTGATTTATGTTGACCAATTATGGGTATTTAATCGTTTTTTGTTGTTGCTTGAATTTGTTTGAAAGTTTTTTGACTGTGAATTGTTACGAGATTTATGATGGCGGCCATTTTGAGTGTAAAGGATGTTGTTAGTAAATACCAGGCGAAGGTTTCGGGTAATGTTAGAGGGCGTTATTCTTGTCATAGATATACGGAAGGGGTGGTAAATGAGTCACTTGTACATGGGTTAATCATTCTGATCGAATGATATTTTTCGAATTCTTGTGGGATTTGAAGTTTTTAAAGCCTGATATATTGTGCGTGAAATGTGATTTAAAAATGAAATTAAGAAAAAAGAATAATGTTTCTGATGGGTATGTTTGGGTGTGCAGAAATAAGATCGATGGGAAGGAGTGTGGTGCGCAGAGAAGCTCACGGTTTGGGTCTTGGTTTTCGTGTAGCAAATTGACAATTGTATATGCATATGTATATATATATATATATATATATATATATATATATATATATATATATATATATATATATGGGTAGATAGATAGATAGATAGAGGGATAGAGACAGAGAAACATGCAAAAATATGTATAGAAACTAATGCCGAAAAAGTGTAACAATTTTCCGGCAGATTCTATAAGAAATATGCGTACATCAGGAGCTTATTTTTTTATGACTTTTCTTCACAAAGTCTGAGGCCCCAATCCGCCCTCCCTAATTGGGTATTTATTTATATAGGTACTGGACAGTTTATTAGGCCAATTTTTTGTCAGGTTGGCGCCAAGGGCGGTGCATCTGAGAAAGCTGTTCCAAATAATTTTAGTTTTAGGAAATGAGGAGTTAAAAGATTTTGAATTTTTTCTAATTGAATGAAATTTTTTGTTAAAAAAGCAAAATTTGAAAATGGAAATTTGAAAGAATTATTTCAAAAGTCAGAAACCGAAATTTGAAAAAGAGAATTTTAAATAATTATTTCATTTAAAAAAATTTTAATATATTTTTAACAGTGATTACACAGCTTTTAATCTTTAAGAAATAAAACCATTTCATTTTAAATCGAAAATGCAACACATCGGGTTGCCACTCAGCTAGTATTATATACGTTGCGTGAGAATAAATTGAATATTCGGATTTTGACATTTTGCTTTTTAAAAATTGGTGGATTGACAAAATTTTCGAGTAAGAGTATGAAAACATAAACGAAACTTACAACAAATCATATATATATATATATATATATATATATATATATATATATATATACAGTATGCCCACTAAAGTCACTTCCCACCCTCTTAACTTCGGAACGGCTGCTGGTATATTCATAAAAGTGGTATCTAGGTATAGTAAAGTAGACATGCGCTACTGAATGAAACCACATACCGCGCCACCTGGTGGAAAACTGCGGTGTTAGCATTCCTATCTCGAAAACGGAGCGAGATAGGGAAAAAAGGTGATTTACAAAGTTGTAGAAAATCTTCGATTTATTACGAAAAGATACCTTGCAGACATTAATGAGAAGAATAGAACGGTTAAAACACGCATTTATTTTTTCGTGATTTCCTACATTGTGACGTGACAAAACGATTTGAGAAAGAAAAAACAACTAGTTATAACAATATACCTTTATTTGAGATGTTCAAACTTCTCACCGTCATTGCGATGTCGTGTTTTGCCCGAAAGATAATCATTTCTCCTTCCGTTCATGTTTCGTAACGTCACAGTGTAGGAAATCACGAAAAAACAAATGCGGTTTTTAACCATTCTATTCTTACATTAATGCGAACATTAATGTCCAGAAGGTGTCTTTTTGTACTAAATCGATGATTTTCTGCAACTTTGTAGATCACTTTTTTTCCCTATCTCGTACCGTTTTTGAGATAGGAATGCTAACTCAGCAGTCTTCCAACAGTGGCGCAGTAGGTGGTTTCATTCAGTAGCGCATGGCTACTTTACTATACCTAGACACCACTTTTATGAATATAGCAGCAGCCGTTCCGAAGTTAAGAGGGTGGGAAGGGACTTTAGTGGGCATACTTTATATATATATATATATATATATATATATATATATATATATATATATATATATATATATATATATATATATATATATATATATATATATATATATATATATATATATATATATATATATATATATATACTGCTGGCCCCTGTAAATGCAACACCCTGAAGGAAACATGCAAATAACATGAAATTTACAACATGCATTAGCGGAGGTGAGATATGCAAATGATTAGAATTTCAGCGCAGACGCACATCACGCGCGCCTGCGGCGCCACTTCAAAGCGCTATTTAAGGCTTGGAGATTTCGACGATTTCAAGTTCGGCAATTGTGTTTTTCTTGTGTTTTTTTCAAAAAAAACGATCAATTATGCCTCGTCGAAAACAGCGATCATCTTTTGATCAAGTATCCGAGTTCGACAGAGGAAGGATAGTGGCCTACCGAGATTGTGGATTATCTTTCAGGGAAATCGGTAGTCGTGTTGGACGAAACCAAACAACTGTAATGCGGATATGTGATCGTTGGATGCAGGAGGGTACGACGGACCGGCGTGTTCGATCGCATCCACCTCAGCGCACCACTTCACGTGATGACAGGCAAATTGTGCGCATGGCAGTGACGGATCGCTCAGTCACATCACGAACCATAGCACAGCACATGTAGTCTGTAACGCATCATCCAGTGTCTGCGCGTACCATTCGACGCCGTTTACAGCAGAGTGGTCTGTCCGCAAGACGTCCATTGCTGTGTCTACCCTTGACGCAGAACCACAGACGTCTCCACCGCCAATGGTACGATGACAGAAGGATGTGGACGGCAGAATGGAATGAAATTGTCTTTACTTACGAGTCACGCTTCTGTCTGCAACACCACGATGGTCGCATTCGAGTCTGGAGACACCGTGAAGAGAGGATGATGAACAGCTGCGTTATGCACCGCGACGCCTGGTCCTGAACCGGGTATTATGGTATGGGGCGGTATTGGATATCATTCTCGCACACCTCCTGTACGCATTGCCGGTACTTTAAACAGCCAGCGCTACATCTCCGAGGTGTTGGAGCCAGTTGTCCTTCCTTACCTTCAGGGCTTGCCCACAGCCATATTTCAACAGGATAATGCGCGACCACACGTGGCACGCATTGTCCAACGGTTCTTCTTCAATCGCCAGATTGAATTGCTTCCCTGGCCGCCAGCCTCTCCCGATCTTTCGCCGATAGAAAACATGTGGTCCATGGTTGCTCTACGATTGACCCAGATTCCATCCCCAGCTGCCACAGCAGATCATCTTTGGCAACGTGTGGAAGCTGCTTGGTCTGTTGTACCCCAAGAACTCATCCAAAGTGTCTTTGAATCAATGCCGTGGCATGAGGCAGCGGTGATCTCCAACAATTTGGGTGGCCAGCAGTTTATATATATATATATATATAGTATATTAAATATCATGCCCTCCATTTTAGCATTGAAATTCTCTTTCTTTAATCCTATCCCCAGTAATATTAATTTATCGCTTTAATATCCTTAGCCACAGAAATTCCCATGAATCGCATGTCTTTGCATTTTATACTTGTATACGTTCGGATTCTGGAGTGGGTTCACATCGCGAGCCACAAAATCTGCTGGCCCTACAAATAATAATCACGTGCCTACCTCGCCCTCGCGTTTAATATAGAAAGGTGATATTATTCGGAGCCGTCCTTCTCAAATTAACGGATGTACTTTTGTTGCTCGAATAAACGAGTCGGCTCGACTGCTTCCAAATTCAATTTAATTATTTTGCAGGCTGAGTCTAGCTCCAGCCATGTAAATAAGAGCTAGTTTTCCCTTTCAAGTTATAATTAAAGGACATGATGTAATCTATATATATATATATATATATATATATATAGGGTAAGTACGCTGTATATGAGAACCCTTTTGATTTTCATACATAACTAGAAAAGTATGTGAGGGATTATACATTGCTGGCCCGCCAAATTGCAACACCAAGAAAGACAAGAGATATCAAAACAAAATTTATTTTGTAGATAACATGTTGACCAAGTATCAAATGATTAAATTTATAGACTTCTGTGATGTGTGGTTCCTGCCAAAATCAGTAGCCAGAGTAGCCGCCATTGTTGGAGATCACCGCTGCCCCACGCCTCGGCATTGATTCAAAGAGACTTTGAATGAGTTCTTGGGTTACAGCAGACCAAGCAGCTTCCACACTTTGCCAAAGTTGGTCTGCTGTGGCAGCTGGGGATGGAATCTTGATCAATCGTAGAGCAACCATGGACCACATGTTTTCTATCGGCGAAAGATCCGGAGAGCGGGGCGGCCAGGGAAGCAATTCAATCTGGACGAAGAACCGTTCGACAATGCGTGCCACGTGTGGTCGCGCAACTGGCTCCAACACCTCGGAGATGTAGCGCTGGCTGTTTAAAGTACCGGCAATGCGTACTACAGGTGTGCGAGAGTGATATCCAATACCGCCCCATACCATAATACCCGGTGCAGGACCAGTGTGGCGGTGCATAACGCAGCTGTTCAGCATCCTCTCTTCACGGTGTCTCCAGACTCGAATGCGACCATCGTGGTGTTGCAGACAGAAGCGTGACTCGTCAGTAAAAACAATTTCATTCCATTCTGCCATCCACATTCTTCTGTCATCGCACCATTGGCGGTGGAGACATCTGTGGTTCTGCGTCAAGGGTAGACAAAGCAATGGACGTCTTGCGGACAGACCACTCTGCTGTAAACGGCGTCGAATGGTACGCGCAGACACTGGATGATGCGTTACAGACTGCATGAGCTGTGCTATGGTTCGTGATGTGACTGAGCGATCCGTCACTGCCATGCGCACAATTTGCCTGTCATCACGTGAAGTGGTGCGCTGATGTGGATGCGATCGTACACGCCGGTCCGTCGTACCCTCCTGCATCCAACGATCACATATCCGCATTACAGTTGTTTGGTTTCGTCCAACACGACTACCGATTTCCCTGAAAGATAATCCACAATCTCGGTAGGCCACTATCCTTCCTCTGTCGAACTCGGATACTTGATCAAAAGATGATCGCTGTTTTCGACGAGGCATAATTGATCGTTTTTTTTGAAAAAACCACAAGAAAAACACAATTGCCGAACTTGAAATCGTCGAAATCTCAAAGCCTTAAATAGCGCTTTGAAGTGGCGCCACAGGCG
Source organism: Dolomedes plantarius (assembly GCA_907164885.2). Lineage (NCBI taxonomy): Eukaryota > Metazoa > Arthropoda > Arachnida > Araneae > Dolomedidae > Dolomedes > Dolomedes plantarius. The sequence goes on along the minus strand of OU015498.1, from coordinate 151,118,956 downwards.
CGCGTGATGTGCGTCTGCGCTGAAATTCTAATCATTTGCTTATCTCACCTCCGCTAATGCATGTTGTAAATGTCATGTTATTTGCATGTTTCCTTCAGGGTGTTGCATTTACAGTGGCCAGCAGTGTAGTACCACCTTGATATCCTTTTAGTGCTTATATTTTACTACATACAACAATGACAGAAAATGAAAATAACCTTACAATTTTCTTGTATAAAATTACAAATTCAAGTGTTCCATTTTTGGGGGTCTCAAAAGAGTAGTTCTAATATGAGATTCCCATTCTACAATTCTAAAAATGAATTAGAATTACGGAAAAGTTCGCAAAAAAAACAAAACTGTGCACAATAATTAGATAACAGTTACCTATATACACTAATAGGTGAAAAAGAAAAGTGATATTTTAAAGAAATTAGTTGGTTTACACTACAGGTTTTGTTTACTGTTTGGTTTTAGATTCAAACGTTTCACATTTATTACAAATAAAAATTTCGTCAGCTCCACAATCCTCATGGGCCCACCTGAAATACCTTCTACACTGACGCCACTGCTCTCCCCGTTTGTCTTCTGAAAATAAAAAAACCAAAAAAAGGCATTCAGCGTCGTTTTCCTCAATGCTTTCATCACTGCTGTCATGCTGGAGAGAAAGATTTTCATCATCCTCAATTGAGCTGAGATCATCTCTCCTATAATTAGGCTTATCCGTTCTCTGTTATTTAACTCTGTTGTATTTTCATCCATCCTTAATTTTCAACTTCCTCTAGGAACCCCTTTTCCTTTTCCATTTCCATTTATTGTTTCCTTATCCTTTTCTTTTTATCTTGATCTATTTTTTTCCTTTTTTATCCTTTGATTCTTATCTTTTAGGTCTATTCCTTTTTTTTGTAGGAAACAAAGATTTTTTAATATCCTGCATTTCTTTTATTAATGTTCTCTGTCAATTTATTTTTATAGGGCGATGATGTGATAATATCGACTTTACGGACCCAACTTGGTTTCAATGTGTTTTTCTCAGGTAACGGAGGAAAGGGATTAAATTGTTCGGGAGTGACTAAGAACTGCTTTGAACTTGTTGTTTGATCAATACCTTCCACATTGTCACTACTGCTACATGGTTGTGGATCTGCAGCTTCAGAGGGCAGCAACATGGCTGTAAGAGTGATGAATAAAATGTGATAATATAATATATATATATATATATATATATATATATATATATATATATATATATATATATATATATATATATATATATATATATATATATATATATATATATATATATTTATATATATATATAACATTAAAAACCCCATACCATTTTAAAATCTAACATTATTCTAAATTCCCTTGGGCGTACGAGCTAAATTTCGCTTTTGATTCTAAGTTCTAATAACCTCGAGAGAAAATATTAAATGCCTTCCTTTTTCAAACCTGCGCGGCGTCCCCCAACATTTCATATAGGCTCTGCGCAGATTACATAAAACCACATGTGACTTATCGAAAACAGCAAATCCCTAATCGCTATCATGATCAAATGACAAAATTTATATAAGCCGCCTGAACAACAAACCTGTGCACTTTTTGGATCATGTAACTTGTAAGGTATACACAAGATTCGATTCACAAGAATCGAACTTTTGAGTGAATTAAAGAAGCTGCTTCAGATATGCTAATTTTGGCATACGCGCTTAGTATAAATACCACGCAGCGTCATTAATGAAAAAAAAAGGAGTTGTTGTTAAGGTTGAAAAGGTGTTATCCTGCGCTAGTGCTTTACGGGCCAGAAGTTTACGTGGCAGTACTGCTGGTTTGACTTACTGTTCGTGAGTATAAAAATATATTGTTCTTGAAAGCTGTATTTACATTCCGTACAAGTAGTACCCATGCTTATTGCTGTAAAAGCCAATTATATGTGCAGCGAATTCAATAAACATTATTTCATGTATAAACCGTGCAGACTATACCCTGTTTTCAAATCAAGTGCAACAAGGTTCACAAGGTTCACAAGATGCTGGACCCTCGGGGGTCACCAACGAAGACCGTCCTCCCCCTACTCACGATTCCGGTGATAACCTGCATGAGGGAAGCAGCTCCACTCCTGCACAGGAACCCCGGTCAGGAGTTAAAAGAAAGACTCCCATGACTTCTCCATCGTCGGCGCCTGACTCTCAGCCGTTCGAACATCCACGCAAGCGGGGGAAGCAGACGCAAAGGAAACGAAAGATCTCTGCCGCCCAACAAGATCCTCCTCCCAAGAGACCTCCTGTCCATCGTCAAGCCGGACCAGCGCCTCAGGACCAACGACCTGCTGCACGAAGGATGCCCACACGGTCAACGAACCCCTTTACTAGGACTGCGACCATCAAGAGAGGTTCAGCGGATTGGACAAACTGGTGCAGTGAAGTTGCTGCATTCATGAGGAACAAGTCTTGTATCAATTCTCTTATTCTAACTCCCACCCTTTAATAAAATCGAACCAAATTGGTTTGAAATTCCCCAGTGTATATACTGTGTAAACATTTTGAGGGGAAGGGGTGAGCCACTGAAAAAAAAAACGGCATACTGTTTTATAAATTTTTGAAGGGGACATGTAGTGAAAAAAAATACATTCTAACTACAGATAACAAACAACTAACATACTAACTTCGCAAATCATAACACATGTACATTATAAATTGGGGGAGAGCAGATACAGTCAAGAAATGTCATGCTGTGCAATTGTGTTGTCACTTTTAATTAAAATAGATATTTTAGGGCGCAGTTGGCCAGCCCAGTATCCGCAACTCTGCAAATCCACTGTGTAATGGTGTCACCTGGACCCTTCGGGGTTAGTTTTGTAAAATGGTAGTGGCGTTTTTCCCCCACACAACGTGTGGAAGGTTTTTTTGGCTTTGCCACCCATTATGTAAAAAGTCAGACCAGCACGCGTTTTCAATTAGTTAACTGAAGCCGTTCAGACCTCAGTTACCTAATTTTTTTTTTCGAGGGAGGCCAGTGTAAGGTATACACAAGATTCGATTCACAAGAATCGAACTTTTGAGTGAATTAAAGAAGCTGCTTCAGATATGCTAATTTTGGCATACGCGCTTAGTATAAATACCACGCAGCGTCATTAATGAAAAAAAAGGAGTTGTTGTTAAGGTTGAAAAGGTGTTATCCTGCGCTAGTGCTTTACGGGCAAGAAGTTTACGTGGCAGTACTGCTGGTTTGACTTACTGTTCGTGAGTATAAAAATATATTGTTCTTGAAAGCTGTATTTACATTCCGTACAAGTAGTACCCATGCTTATTGCTGTAAAAGCCAATTATATGTGCAGCGAATTCAATAAACATTATTTCATGTATAAACTGTGTTTGTATATAATTCAAATAGAGTGCTACTTCAAATTATATACACCCAAGTCTGGGTAGAAGTGAGCATAGATTCTCTATAAACTGCCTTGGGCAGACGTAATAAAGTCTCCTCTTAATAAAGTTTTGTGATGCCGTAACTTGCAGAGTCGTCTATTCTTCAAGCCACGACTACTCTTCATCCCCTGTGATGTGCTGGACGCCCATTCTCTCCTTGGGTTGTCCAGTATGTTACAATGAGTCGGGGAGGATTCGAGCCTCTGTCGTGAAGATGTCCAATGGATACTCCAAGAGTTTTTTTTTCCTTTTTTTTTCTTTCGACTCGGAAAAAACTATTTTCACTCATTTATTACCCAACTCTTAAAAAGGAGGAACGGAAGGTTATAGTGCTGCTCGAGGGAGTTCATCATCTATTTACGTGAAGCCGTGGGGTGCAGGAGATATATATTTTTTTCCCCTTCTTTCTTCTAACGACGAGGATTCTTCAACTGACGGTCGAGGCGTGCACTGCTGAGGCGAAAGTTTTTCTCTCCTCGCTTTTTTCAACGAAAGTAATGACAGTAAAAGAGTTCTACAGTTCGTAATACTTCTGCATGGATTCTTCTGCCAAGACGTCATCATAAGTATTTTGCTGCAGAACGGTGTTTTTCAAGATCATTTTCCCAAATCTTCATAAAACATTAAACTGTCTTCAGTCGTGCAACCGTATGCAGAGTTGGGACAACATTCCTGTGAATTTTAGTCGTTTTTTTTTTCTTCTCGTCTCTCTCCAATGCACACAGGAGTGCATTCATTACGGACTGTGACTGGAACTTGAAGATATTTCTGCTACTACACGACCACTCTACAAGTTTCTGTGTCTTCTAAAAACTACCCGTGTGAGTGTTTGTGGATTTAAATTCATCGCTCTTCTATCCGGATTTCAAGACTTTCTTTTTGCCGTGTGACGACAAGGGGCTGCGGAGTTTTAATTTATCACGAATGTCATCAAAGAGTGTAATCACCGCCAGTTCAAAAATCATCGATGTGTTCTTATGTGTGAATTTAATTAAGCCGGTATGCAAGCCCTAGCGCTGTACCGTGAACAAAAAATAAAAATTTGTGCAACCGAGAATTTTACAGTAACAAGACAAGCATCACATGACCAGGTTGTATGTCTCCCATCAAAAACTTTTTTAAATTGTTTGGTAAACGGTGATTGTATGATATTATATTCTTGTTTTTAATTGAAATATAATTGTGATATTGTGTTAAACTTATAAGATGGAAGATAAAAATATAAAGACAGAAATTCAGGGGGAAACAACAGAAAATAATAAAATTGGGACAGAATGCAAGGACCATTTTCAACTTGAAAATTTAGAGAGAGAATTCAGGGATTTTATTCCTTTTGACCCAGAGGGGGGAATGAAACTACAAAAATGGCTTGCCTATATTGAGCAGAAATTTTCCCAAGCAAATGTTCCAAATGAACAAAAGATAAAATGTATTTCAAAATTTCTCAAAGGGAAAGCTCTAACGATTTTATAAACTTTTGCCTAGACATTCAAGATTGGACAGAATTAAAAGACACTTTGCAAGAATTATTCTTTGAGGCAGATAGCGTGGAATTCTCTGAATTTTTCAATCTGAAATTTGAATATAATGATGACTTAACCAAATATTTTCATAAAGAAATTGATGTAGGAAAGAGATTGGGGTTATCACAGAAGTTAATACTAGAAGGCCTAACACAAGGCCTAAATGCTCAAATGAGAATTACCATAGCTGCAAATCCTCCTCAAACCACAACAGAATGGATAGTGTTGGCTAATAAGCTAATCAAAATAAATAATGAAGGGAACAAAGCTAATCAAGGGGATCGGGATAACTTTTTTAACACTAGATTTGAAAATAGGAACCAATTCCGACAGAATTATTACAACCAACCTCAAGTTCGGATGAATTATAGCCCACCTCATCAATTTAGACAAAATTACTCTTCTCAGCCTCAATTTAGACCTAATAATAATCAACAAACTCAGTCTAGACCTAATTATAGTCAGCAGCAACAATTCAGACAATGGCAACCCAGAGATCACAAGTTGAATAGAAATTTTGCACCCAATCCCAATAACCAAATTAATCACCACCAACAATATGCAGACTTATCATCTAGACCCTGTCGAAAATGTTCTAACTTTGGCATAAGTAATGCTTACCATTGGGAACAGACTTGCTCTATTAATGAGAGATTTGATAAGATGTCGGTGTCAGACAATAAACATCATTATGAGGAACCTGAATTTGAAAGAGATCAGGCGCCAGAATGACAATTACTGTCATTGAGGGGGGACGATATCAGAAATAATGGGGTTGACAAAACAAAAAGACTATATGAAAATGAGAAACATAATTTTTTAAATTGTGTGATTGACACTGCTTCGACTATTAGTCTGATGTCACAAAAACTGGTCAAGCAATGTCAACTGAAATGTTATTCAAGTTCTCCAATTAAGGTCAGGCAAGCTGAAGGTGAAATCTTAATTACAACTAAATGTGTATTAACTTTGAGAATAGGGAAAATAATTAGAAACATTTCTGCATATGTTTTGGACAATGACTTGCCTTATCTTATTCTGGGACTTCCTGAGTGTAAAGAGCTTAAATTAGTAATTGATTGTAACCAATTGTGTGTGTATCAAAATAGAATTTCTTTGAAAATGGTTAATATTTGTGAGATAAGTAAAATTTCATTACACCTACAAAATAAATGTGATAATAAGCATGTGTATAATAATAGTAATGTTCATGAAATTGAAGTTTCTGATATGTTTAACCCTTATGAAGAGAAATCACAGAAAGAAAATGATATTTTCTGTATTGATTATGATGTAAATGACAATTTTAATGAAAACTCTGGTGAAATAAAAGCAGAAAGTACTCCAAATTATGAAAATATTGACATTAATGATCAAATCAAAAATTTAGATGTTGATAGGGAATTAAAGAATTTATTGCACAAAAATAATAGACTGTTTTCAACTAACAAATATGACATAGGCAAAATAAGGATGGAACCCCAAAGAATAATCCTAAATTCTGATTTACCAGTGAGTCTAAGAGCATACAGAACTTCGCCAACTGAGGAAAAAGAGATCAGGACCCAAATTAAAAATTTGTTAGAAGCAGGAATCATAAAAGAATCACATCGTTCATACTCAAGTCCTGTGACTTTGGCAAGAAAGCGAAATGAGGGAAAAACTAGACTTTGTATTGATTTCAGAAAACTAAATTTAATTACTAAGACAGATGCAGAACCATTACCCAGAATTGATGATATTCTAGATAAATTAAGCAGAGCTAATTACTTTTCAACTTTGGACCTTACCTCAGGGTATTGGCATGTACCCATCCACCCAAAAGATACTGAGAAATTGGCATTTGCCACTACGTTTGGCTTATACGAGTGGCTAAGACTTCCATTTGGCTTAAAGAACGCCCCTGCAATATTCAATAGGACTATCAGGAGAATTTTAGATAAATATAAAGTTAACTTTGCATGCCACTATTTCGATGATATTATAATTTTTTCAGACTCCAAAGAACAACACCTTGAACATTTAGGGATACTATTTAACATTTTCAAAAAAGAGAATATCAAGTTAAAATGAACTAAATGTACTTTTCTGCAACAACAAATTAATTTTCTTGGATATAATGTAACAAATGGGAAAATTGCCCCAGACAACATTAACATTGAAAAGATAAAGTGTTTGAAACCACCAACTAATGTAAAAGAACTCCGAAGATTCTTGGGCACAATAAATGTGTATAATAAGTTTATTCCAAAGTATGCAAAAGTAAGACATCCATTAAATACATTATTGAAAAAGGGAGTAAAATGGGGATAGTCAGACAAGTGCCAAGAAGCTTTTGAGGATCTTAAGAATATATTGATTTGTAAACCAATATTGCAATTGTATGATGTAAACAAAGACTGTCATTTATTTGTGGATGCTAGTAAACATCAGGTTGGAGCTGTTTTAAAACAGCCAGGTGAAGATGGGGTGTTGCATCCCATAGCATATCACTCTCGTGTATTAAAGGACTATGAGGCAAACTATTCTATTACTGAACTTGAGTGTTTGGGAATTGTGCACAGTTTAGACAGGTACTATCATTATCTCCACGGGAAAAAGTTCACAATTCACACAGACCATGCTGCCTTAGTTTGGCTTAAAAATGTGAAAAATCTTCGAGGTCGACTTTTTCGCTGGTCATTAAAACTAAGTATGTTCGACTATGAAATTAAATACCAGAAGGGAACTACAAATATTGAAGCTGACATGCTTTCAAGAAACCCTATTCTAGAACCTAAAACCCAAATAAATCATTTAATTGAAGTAAGAAAAATTGTAGAATTTCAGAATAAACACAATGTACAGGGACTTAAATATAAAAAACTAAATGATGTAATCTACATGAGAAAGAAAGGATTTTTAAAAATTGTAGTACCATTTTCATTGAGATTAGAAATTTTAAAAAGAGCCCACGAGGACTATGGACACCCTGGAATAAATAAAACAATGCAATTACTTACACCCCAATATTATTGGCCCAAAATCAATGAGGACATTAGTAATTATGTTAAACATTGCCATACTTGTCAATTAAACAAAAAGAAAAGACAGAAAAGGTTTGGATTGCTGCAAGAAGTACCTCCGACAGACCAACCCTTTGAGTGCTTAAGTTTAGAAACAGTAGGCGGATTTAATTACTATAATTCCACAAAGAAATATTTACATTTGATAATTGACTATGCAACGCGTTATATTTGGGCTTTTCCATCAAAAAGCATAACTACTGAAACTTATACAAATTGCTTAAAACAAATATTCCAAATTCAAACACCAAAAAAATTGCTAACAGACAGAAATGCAGCTTTTACATGTTCAAAGTTTAGAAGATTTTTAGAGCATAATAATGTGCAACAATTACTTACATCGAGTCATCAGCCACAAACGAATGGGAAGGTAGAGAGGGTAAATCAAACAATAATTACTAGATTAAGGTGCAAAGTACATAACTCAACAAGCAAAACTCCTTGGACAACCCTATTAAATGAAGTAATTAATGAATACAATCATACGCCTCATTCAGTCACCAAAATGACCCCAGCTTACCTACTTTTTGGAATATTACCTTATGAACCTCATGTTAAAAAACAAGATTTTTATCCTCAGGTGGATGAGGCGAGAAAATTAGCTAAAGAAAGGACAATTAATTACCATAATAGGAATAAAGTAAAATATGATGCACGTTTTGTAGAATCTAAATTTAATGTTGGAGATTTAGTGTTATTCGAAGAATTTCACTACCCTAATACAAGAAAATTAAGCTCACCCTATTCTGGACCTTACACTATTCTAAAACAAATGTCAAAAGTTAATCATGAAATTGATAGACCAAACTTTCACACTAAACGAGATTCTGAGATTGTCCATGCTTGCAGATTAAGATATTATAATGCACCAGAGAACTTAAAACTACACTACGAATAATGACAAACATTAGATCCATTTTTTTTCTTTTCTATGTGATGCTTAACATCATTATATATTTTTTAAAATTGATATAATTAATTATGTGTTGTCCTACTAAAGATATTTAAAAAAAAAAAGTCTAGCTTAAACTTTCTTCTTAAGAATACTATTATATGTGAAATTTTTTTTGGATCTCAATTTAAACACCGACTATGACAACTCTACTTTAACCTTTCAGTAAATTTTCTATATCTTGAATACACTTTCCTATCACCCACTCTACAAGCGCGTTGGATGTCGTCCCAACTGTTTAAGAACTTTTTAAATTTTTTTTACCATTTGTTTTTAATTCATCAACTCAGTCACTTAAAGTGCTGAAGATCATATGCTTGAGTAATGACTAAAACAGGGCTGGGATGGTCACTCCTTTTGTCCTCCCATTTCTATATATTATACTCCCACAGGTATGACAACTGCACCTTTTCCTTTTTCTCCATCTTTGTACTATGCAAGATGCTGTTTATCAATGCAGTCATATTCTGTCGGAAATTTACGGTTAGTCCACTGTACGGCTAAAAGACTCTTCCTCCTTATTAGTCAGAGAACAATAGGGAGAAAGAAAACCCACTTGTTACACAAACATAAACACAACCCTCACTACTTAGAGATAGGATTAAAGAATTTGAGACTAAGAGTTTGGGTAACACACATACAACAAGGTACCTTCAACACAAAAAATTGGATATCCCCGTAGAATTAACCCATTAGTGCCTAGCGTCCTTTTAAAAGGACGCTTACATAATAAGCTCTAAATCACTGAATTTTTTATTTTTTTTCGATCCAAATAGCAGAATATCATGATAAAGAGTTGTATTTCTTATTATCCATCAGTTGGTAGCACTACATTAATGTTCTATTTCTGCTTTGAGGGTCTAAAGTCAGAGTTAGTCGTTTTTTAGGTTTTCAAAAGAGCGTCACACAAAAAGTAAGTTTATTTTATTGTTTTTCAATGTTACGAAAATATTTTATGCTGTTATCACAGTCAATACTCTTTTCTTAAATATGTATTTTTCAAAATTGTTAAAATTATTTTTTAACACTGTTATATTTTCTTTTGCGTAGCGTTCTATATATAGGACGCTAGGCACGAATGGGTACATGTTTTTCTGACCTGTTCCGCTATACGAATGCGTCTTTTTTTCTCAATTTATGATGTTTTATTACCATAGAGAAAAGGAAATGCTATTTATTTTCAGAAAAATGATGTTATAAATTATTTTTATAAATAAAGATTATTGAGTATTCCTTATTTATGAAAATAATTTAAAAATAAATGTTCTGTTGATTAAGGAATGATTAAAAAAATTTCTTATTTAAGAGAAATATTAGCCTCTTGATAATGAAATGAACATATTAACAAATTAGCCTCTTAAATACAAAAATTTTAATCAAAGGATGTGTTCTGTATTTAGTGATTTTAAAAAATAAAGAAAAATTACGAATTACATAAGTAATTGTCTGGATTTTTTAAAAATATGTGAATTTTAAATGTCTATAATTTAATAAATTTTAAGAATTTTGTCTTTTAATCCAAATTATATTTGATCTAAATATACTGAAATGAGCAATCGATAAGTTTTAAAGCTCTTATTTATATTTTTGTTTTTATTTTAAGTTTGAATGTGGAGAGGCATTAGCTTTAATGGCAGAGTTATCTGATAATGATACATTCCATGAAGCGGATATTTATTTGGACCCACCATCTAATAAAGTTACCGATGACTGGCACTATAGGGTTAATAGAACTAAAAAATGTCCACATGGAGATGTTAAATCTGTTAAAAAGAAGAGTAGGGGAAGTTTTGATTTTCAGAACAGCAAAAATTTTAAAATGGTTCGGTGGAATGACAATAGTGTCGTTACTTTGGCGTCTAACCATTATGGTATTGAACCTGTAGCTCAGGCCAAACGCTGGTCGAATATTGATAAAAGATTTATAGAGATTGACCAACCGTATATTGTGTCTCAATATAATAAATTTATGCGAGGTACCGATCAAATGGATCAAAATCTGGCACAATACCAGTGTTCCATACGGTCTAAAAAATGGTGGTGGCCTCTGTTTTTGTTTAGCTGAGAAGCATCAATCCAAAATGCGTGGCTATTGTACAGATTATGCCCTTCTAATGACAGTAACAGAATGGATCTCCTCCACTTTAGAAGAGAAATCTGTCAGACATATTTTTCTAAGTACAGTAAGAGACCAAATAACAGTCTGGCTGCAGGGAAACCAAAAAAAAAAAACTTTCAAAAAGAGTGTCTGGTGATGTCCGGTATGGCGGAAAAGATCATTTAATCGTTGTGAATCCAAAACAGATAAGTGGCAAATCGCTGTGGCAAAAAATTCACAAGAAAATGCAATAAATGTTTAGTTGGATTGCAAGATAAATGCTTTGAAATCTTTCGCACAAAATAGCTTGTATATAAATTGTGTAAAAAAAAAAAATTACGAATAGCTTTTTTCATTATTTTGTATTTTAATAAGCCCCTTTTATATGTAAATTTAAATATAAAAGTGTGTAAAATTTATCATAAGACATAATTTATTAAATTTGTGCCTTTTAAGCCATTATTTTTTACATTTTCAGCTTTTTAAATTGTTTTGATTTCTTTTAAATGATTAAAATACAATTTTAAAACCTTGTGTTTATTTTATTATGCATTTTTTCGCAGAGTTCCATTAGTTTCATGCGTTTATTTATCTAAAAACGACATTAAAAGGAATAGTTTTAGAAAATCTAAGGGTTGAAGTGTTTGTGTAAAACCTGTACCCTCCCGTGCCTAGCGTCCTTTTTATAAGACGGTAACATTATTTTGAATAAAAATTAAAATTTTAATGCAGGAATTTTTTTATTATTTTTTCAGTTCATTTTGCACCTGTACGAACATAATTAGGTAAAGAAAATTAAAAAATTCGATGTTGGGCATTAATGGGTTAAAATAAGTGTACACAAATGAATAGTAAATAAATAATTTGAAAATAAAGTGAAAAGTATTGAGAATAAATAAATAAAGTTAGAATAAATATGAATAAGTATAACTAAAGAATATTGAATAGAATTTTGGAATGAATAAATATTGTAGGAATAACAAATGAATATTGAAATGAGAATAATAAGAAATATAAAGGATATTAAAAAGAGATTTTTTTTTTATAAGTAATATTGAAATAAAGGAGATAAGGGATATTAAGAAAAAAAAATAATGAGAAATATAAAGATATGAAAACTAGATAAAATGAATCAGAATTGATATACTGAGAACTCGTACACGATTGAGTTATTTGAAAAATAAAATATGTTCTGTAATTTTTATATACAATTGATATATTTGAAGTGTGATTTTATTAAAACTTGTGATTTTTATTGAAAGTGTGATTTTTATTATAAACTGTGATTTCTATTATGTAACTAAAGAACTAATTTTCTTTATATGTAAACAAGTCGAGATAATGTGATGTTTATGCATTCTACGTTTGTGAAGCAGAAATAACACAGCACTAAAAAGACTGTGATGTTTTTTAATTGGTGTATTTTCCTCAACATACTAATGACTGTGAAAGGACTAAAAATGTTGCACTGATTCATTTTCACATAATTCATTACAAGATAAGTAAATAAAAATTTTTTTTGGACTCACTCCATAGTAGTGAACGTTGAGGAAGAATTTTTGAAATTTTCAACTTGTTAATTTTCAACTTGAGTTACTTAATTTTTGTTTGTTTTAATATTTTTATTACTATCTTTTGTTATTTTGTATTATTCAAATCGAGATGATGGTAGATATTGTATTAAATGTATGTTTCCAGTGAAAATTTTTGGTAGTTTACAAATTTTTGGTTATGTTAATTGATTTTTTTTCTGAGATTGTGTTGTGTGGGGAGGCGCCGCCCTGATCAACATTGTCTTCAGTTGATGATGAATACATTTTTAAATTTAATTTTTTTTTCACAGCAACAATATAAAAAATTTACGTAATTTACAATTTTCTATAGTTGATCATTAATTACTATATATTTTTTGTTTTTATTGTGTTCATAAATTAGTAAATCATTAGTGTATTTTTGTGTATTCAATATTGAAATGTGCAATGTCTTGCCATGTGATCATCATACTAAATTAACTTAAAACATATGTTCCTTTTCAAACTTTTCCAAATTTGTGGTCGACGCCCATTTTCCTCACATGGTCGGGTGAGTCTGTCCTCCAATGCAGCAATTGTTGGTCAGCCTCTTCTCGGACGGGGGGGATATTCTATAACATTAAAAACCCCATACCATTTTAAAATCTAACATTATTCTAAATTCCCTCGGGCGTACGAGCTAAATTTCGCTTTTGATTCTAAGTTCTAATAACCTCGAGAGAAAATATTAAATGGCTTCATTTTTCAAACCTGCGCGGCGTCCCCCAACATTTCATATAGGCTCTGCGCAGATTACATAAAACCACATGTGACTTATCGACAACAGCAAATCCCTAATCGCTATCATGATCACATGACAAAATTTATATAAGCCGCCTGAACAACAAACCTGTGCGCTTTTTGGATCATGTAACTGCCTTGGGCAGACGTAATAAAGTCTCCTCTTAATAAAGTTTTGTGATGCCGTAACTTGCAGAGTCGTCTATTCTTCAAGCCATGACTACTCTTCATCCCCTGTGATGTGCTGGACGCCCATTCTCTCCTTGGGTTGTCCAGTATGTTACATATATATATATATATATATATATATATATATATATATATATATATATATATATTAATATATATATTTGTGTGTTTGTATGTATAAGTAAAAGCATAAGATATATTTTTAACATGAAATCTGTTTTAAAGCTACCTTTTATTTCTCGCAAAAAATATTTTGAATCCACTTTATTTATCTTCCAGTATTTGTTTACAATCCCATCCATTTTCATATTTTATCCTAATTTAAAAGACAACTTCTGCAGATAGTGCCGGAGGACATTTAGATGTTCATCTCTAAACAAAAGAGATAATTTTCCCATAAACCTTGTGTTTGAGATCGCATCTCCTGCGAGTAATTTAAGTGGGTAGCGGTGCCATTATTACAGGGAAATCACAATCGAGATAAAGTGCCATAAACAGAAGATGAAATGGGATGCATTTACATGTGAAATCAGAATTGAAAATCCTAAAAGCAAAAGAGGATAATTCAAGGTAAAATATGTTATTTCTATTTGAAAAGTCTTTTTATTTAGATTATTTGCCTTCTGCAAGGCCATTTAATGACGAAATTCAATGTATCTCCATATATAATGATTTACATTTGTGTTTTTTACTTATAGAGAAGAAGAAAAGCATTGTTTTATGCATTATAGTGTGGAAAAACACAAGAAACATTTTGCATATTTCTGTCTTTTTTTTAGTTTTAAAGAACAGTCATCAAGTGCAAATAAGCTTTGATTACACTTGTGATACACAAGTGCCTCCGCATTGGAAAAAAAAAAAAAACTATCATATAAATTACATATCATATAAATTACAGTCATGACCAATATTTGTTTAAGATATATGAGTCAGAACTGAAAACATCCTGTTTTCACTTAACTAACAGGAAAGTATGAAATTAATAATGTTCAGATATTTTAAGCAAATATGGCAGAGCTTATAAATATGGTTTCAGTGATTTGCAAGTTGTAATGAATATCATTGTTATCAGCATGTTATTCAGTTAGCAGGTTAAACTACTTCGGCTCGAAGAGGATAAGATATCTGTGATAAAAAGGGAAAATGCCATTTTCCATCGCTTTCGCTTCTGATGATGGCCGAATGGCTAGGGCGCTGGCTTTCGGAACCAGAGTCTGTGGATTCGAATCCCATTCTTGGCATGGACGTTTGTAGCCGTTCGGAATCGGCTTTAAGCAGTAGGTCCCGGTCTAATTAGCCCTCGTGTAGCAAAAAATGACCGTAGCGCTCCAAACCAAACCAAACCAAACCAAATCTTAGGAATTCAGGTCACAATTTTATCTTTTCATAGGCACCTATACTTAGCACTCCCAGTACCTTTTCTGACAGGTTTTATTTTGAAAAAAATTTTTAGTACTCTTGTAGCTCTAAAAAATGTTTAACGACAGCAGATTTGTCCTTCATATAAATATATCTTGGGAGGCTTTTAATGTACTAATACTTTCCACTCTTTTTTATACATTCTTAGACAAAAAAAAAAAGACGCATCAAGAATGAATTATCCGAATTGGACGAAAATCGGTAGATGTGATGTACATGTACAGAAAAACAAATGCTTAAAATTTGAGAAAAATTCAATGATTTATTCAAGAGAAAGAGAAACTTTCTCTTGAACTTTTTTGACTTTTTCACGAAGGGAAAAAGGCAATAACGCGTTGGTCTACCACTGGCCCTTATGAAAGCAGTCATTCGACTTGATATTGACTGATAGCGGTAGCGGATGTCCTCCTGCGGGATATCGTCACAAAATCTGTCCATTTCGCGCGTTAGATCGTCAAAATCCCGAGCTGGTTGAAGGGCCCTGCCCATAATGCTCCAAACGTGCTCAATTGGGGGGGGGGGAGAGATCCGGCGACCTTGCTGGCCAAGGTACCGTTAGGCAAGTACGAAGAGAAACAGTAGAAAATCTACCCGTGTGCGAGCGGGCATTACCTTGCTGAAATGTAAGCTCAGGATGGCGTGATATGAATGGCAATACAACGGGACGTAGAATATCGTCGATGTACCGCTGTGCTGTAAGCGTTACATCGACGAAGCGGATGACAACCAAAGGGGTCCTGCTATGAAATGAAATGGCACCCCAGACCATTACTCCTGGTTATCGGCCCGTATGGCGGAAAACAGTCGGGTAGGTATCCCACCGCTGTTCGAGGCGTCTGCAGACACATATTCGCTGGTCATCGGGGCTCAATTCGAAGCGGGACTCATCACTGAAGACAATTCTACTCCAGTCAGCGACATTGCAGGTCGAATGTGCCCGGCACATTTGAAAATTGGCTTGTCGGTGTACAGAGGTCAATGATAGTCGGCGCAAGGGAGCCGTGAGCTCAGTCCCCCCCTTCTCTGAGACTCCTATGAATGGTCCTTGTGATCACTGAAGCACCAGTTGCATGTACCATCGATGATAATGATAAATATGGGGCTGTGAGTACCACTCTATCTACCTGAGTACACGAAATGAAATTCGTAAAGAATTTAAGATCTGAAATCGAAATTTCTCGTCTTTAATATCCTGCCAAATGTGCAGTTAAGATGCGTTGTAGCGTCACATGTTCATTCATTGGCAGCTAAACTTTTAAAATCTTGCATTTCCTGTCGAAACCTGTATGCTTATCAATTGGTGCCCAATTTGCATTATACCTTCTTGGTGCGCCTTTTTTCTGTCTATCATCGCATTTAAACAGTCGCGATAGCGGCGAGTCAAATTGCGGGAGGTGGGGGTGGGGGTGAGGCGAATGTATAAACAGTGTTCTCGCCGTTTCTTCTCGCCAATCATGGTGCTCGCTTCGGGAGCGATTTTCTAGCACGAGTCAAAGGGGCGAATGGCGCCAGATGTCAATTAGTGTTCACGGATTCACTTTTCAACTGGGTGACGCAAGCTCAAATGACAACAAGAGGCGTGAAGGTGAGAACGGTCTTTAGTGTCGATGCAGGAGCGTGACTAATGTCTCGCAAATGTCTTGCAGGTGGCGCGATCGCGAATGTGTAAATGCAGCATAAGAGTGTATTTTGACTGGTATTTTTGGATCTTTCGATGTTTCTTGTGTTTTTTTTTTACTCCGCGGTTTCTTCACCTTGTGGAAGTCACCCTTTGTAGAGGTTGTAATCCACAATAATCCAGTAAAATAATTTCAGGAGGATTTTTGTAACAATAACAAATTTTATTTATTAACGTGGTTAAGAAAAAATACAAAGCAATTAAAATTAACAGGTATGCGAACGAAATTAGACCAACAGGGGTGAGCGTACTGTCCAGAATGAGCTTACTGCTTGAACTACATGAACTACTCGAACTGTTGTTGCCAAATTCTTTTTCTCTATCCGTATCTTCGTGCGTATCTGCCTATGCACAGTGTTCACGGAGTAGACGCCAGCCCATGTATCCATATGCCAATGTTCGCTACCTCTGACATCTGGTGGCACTGAAAATAAAGTGTTCCCCACAACCTTTTCAGCTCTCCGTTGGTAATTTCACATTTCTCACCCGTGTAATAGCAACATTCCCTGATTGGTATATTATCTTTCTATGCAGTCATACTGAAACGTGTCCTTGCTGCTCATTAGGAAGATAGCTAGTTTGTTTTCGACTTTAAAATTGAGCTTAATTTACCATTATTCTTTAATATTATATTAAAGTTTTCTACTTCCTGACAGTTTTTTTTTTTTTTGGGGGGGGGAGGGCTCATTATTACTAGTGTTTTATAAATGCTCTATTTACGCCACTTGTGATTTGACTTGTGGAAATTCAATCCCATATAAAGAGCTCCTAGTCGGAAGGACGTTCTTAAATACCAGATTAGGTTGACCCTAAAAAATTTAATTACAAGTGCAACAGTTTTTTATTATCGATGCTTTAGTACATGGTGTTTTCGTCTTTGATATACAGTGTCTGAGAAAAATCTTTATTATTCTAAAGCAGCGGTTCTTCACCGGTGATGCGAGAGAAGGTTCTAAATTTTTAATGAAAATTATAGCCTAACCGCTTATGGGAAACATGTCTTATTCTCTTCGACCTCACTCCTACGACTGAGACTAGAGAACATTACCTCTGCTTTCTCCTTACCGTGTAAGGGAGAAATATTTGTACTTTTAAGCGCATGCGTCAGTGTAGTACTTAGTGTAAATGAGATAATTATAAAGAAACAACAACAACAACAACAACTTAGGCGTTAAAAATGTAGGTATTGCTTATATCTGTGTTTGCTATGTAAAACTTGTCAAGTCCAATATCGTAGTTTTTAGAAAAACGGGATTGAAAAAAACACGGCTTTTGTAAATTTAGTTTTTTTTAAGTTTAATTTTTATTTTTTTAACAGCTAATTTTTCTAATTTTATTTTTGTTGAGTAAAGAATATTAAGTTCTTGATTGGGACATAACCTCTTTAACACTAACATGTATGTGTTTTGTTTTACATATCCCAATCTTTCCCTGATCAGAAAAAAAATATTTAGGAGTGAAATTGGACTTAACTTTCTGTACCCTGCAGTAGCCCTTGATTTCTCCAGCATGCCTGGTTTGATAACTTATTTTATCTCGTTTTATACTTAACGCCCTTTGCACTACAAACGCAGATATATAATAATATAGTATGTATTGTAAATGCAATCATTTTTTAAGCAATAAAAATATTATCTTGCAATAAATGTCTTTTCCGAATTAAAAGAAAAATAGTACCACATTTTCAAAAGGGGTACGAGAGCATATTTTCAGATTCAAGGACTATTAAATAGGTTTAAGAACCACTGTTCTAGAAATGTATAGCAAAAATACGAACAGGTCAAATGAGATGCAGTTTGCGACAAAAGAATGAAGAAATCTCACAAGCTATGTCACAGTACCTTCAATGGAGCTCTACGTGAGCTTCGTGAGTAGCACGAAGAATGTTGAGTCTGCAGTCGATTTCCCGCCAAGTGTTTTTTTAACATTCGAGGTGTAATAGTGAGGATTGCGAATTGTATCAATTCCTCTAAAACAGAAATATCAGAAACAGGTGTTCGATAAACGTCTTTAACGTAACCCCACGTAAAGAAATACAGTGGAGTTAGCTACGAGGTAAGCAGCTCCAGGTGTTAACCGGCTCTTGTGCTTAGCAGGCCCAAAGTTTACGTAGCAGAACTGCTGGTTTGACTCTCTAGGTTGTGAGTATTGCGAAGTGTAGTTTTATTGAATGCTAATATATATTCCGTACAAGTAGTACGTATGCTTATTGCTGTAAAAGCAAATTCTAGATGTGCAACAAATTCAATAAACATTGTTTCATGTATAAACTGTGTTTGTATCAAATTCATATAGAGTGCCACTTCAAATTATATACACCCAAGTGTGGGTAGAAGTGAGCTATACTGTACAAATTTTAAAAGGAATGTGTTTTCTAAGATTTTACTGAGCACTTATTAAATTATTTCACTAATTAATTCACTGAATGTATATATACAGAGGCTGTTCACACATTTTTTAGACGATGTATATTGTATTCACAAAACTAAATTACATAAAATTCTTGTGTTTTAAATGTTCTATTTGACATCCCTTATTATGAACTATCTTTCGACACCGCAATTTCCGGGATAATAAAGCCTTTTAAAGTGTCAGAAGAGTTATTCTATCCCATTCCTCCTGAACAGCTTTCCAGAGACCTGTAAGGGTTTTGGGACGACGTTTGGATAATGCAGATTTTAAAAGTCCGAAAGCACAAAAATCCATAGGTGATACATCGGGATATTTAGTAGGGATATCAGTGAAGGGTATGGCCTTGATATTAGTTTTTTGTTCCATTTCTTTTAGGAAATTTACAGTGGATTTTTATGTGTGACTGCTAGCTTTGTCCTGATGGAGTCTCACAGATTGATGGCACTGTGGGTAAAGCGATGGTATTTCATTCAGAAAAATTGACCATAAAATATGTTCCTGGTAGCATTTGGAGTTAATCTTAAAATTTTTTTCCACTCTCTTTATTTTTAAGTTGCCATTATAAGATAAACTAGCAACAATCATGAATCCCTTAGAAAAACTTTCTTTCGATTCTTTGAACCATGTACTTAAATTTTTTCTCCCCTTTTATGATAATAAATGGCTCTTTTTTTGTTGCAATCATTTAAATACACCCCTGTTTCATCTATTGTGACAATAGTTTTCCATTAGATAAGTATTTCTCATATAGAATTCTGCAGCGTGTCCTGCGTTCAGCGATATGATTTGGAAGAAGACGATGCACATTGCGTTTTTTCCCTTTCTTAAGATTTAAATCAAAGTTTATCATTTTGTTTACAGTGGACACCGAGCATTTTAATGATTTTGCAACTGTCCTTTGACTAGGGGGATTTTCTTTTAACATTAATTAATGTACCTTTGCAATAGTCGAAGATGTCCGTTTTTTCCTTGGATACTTGTTTGGAATTTTTGTCCTACTTGAGGCTCCAGTTTGACGTTTTTTTCCTTTCTTGTTAACGATATTACCTATCGATGCTTTAGATATCACAAAACCATGACTCTCACATCGTTTTTTGATAACGGAGTATGCATATTTCTCTTCGGAAAGAGCATAAATGTAGCCTTCGAACCACTGCTTTGTTAAAAACGCCAATTTGAATAAAAACACAACTTTCAAGCCGCAGACCATAATTTTGACTTTTAAAAACATAGTACAATTGCAATTATTTCTTTTGCAGCAAACGATTTTTTATTACCGCTTACCAAAATCGTCTAAAAAATGGGCGAACAGCCTCTGTATATATATATATATATATATATATATATATATATATATATATATTCAAATAAATACTCGTATTATTCTACAATTTCATATTTTTAAGTATTTTTTAAGTACGGAGAATTTTTTTCCTTGATGCGGCAGCATATATAGAAAACTAAGAAAGTGAATATTCACAATAACATTACTTTTCATTAAAGAAAATAGGAAAAAAATATTGAAATGACTAAAGTAAAGGTGTGTTTTAGAGTTTTAAAAATAGACCAGTACGCTACTGTGGTCTGTTTTGCCAACTGCACACTTTTACAAAGTTAATTTTAGAATGCACTTTCGTAAATACATAACCTTAAAAACCATGTGAAAATAAAGAGCATTTACATTTTAAAAGTGACGCATATTTCTCAGAATTAAATGATGAAATATCATACCTCCCAATTTAACTCAATTTCTTCAAGCCGAGAAGAATATCTCTATAAGATAATAAGTTTCCTTTACAGTTTTATTTTTGAGGCAGTCATACCCTGAACTTTATTGTGACGTCATTCTCAAGTGTCATGGAAACTGCAATAGAATTACGTTTCACATAAAAAAGCAATGCACTCATAATGACATGCTTTCTTCGCGTGAATTATTATGGTTTTGAATTTCCCTTCTCGGTGCATTTACTGCCTGAAAAAAAAGAGAAATGAATTTAAGGGAAACACAACTCATATTTAAACGTTTTTAAAATGTGAGTTAAGATTACATTTGAAAGTTTATGAAATACGAGAAATTTTGATATTTCAGAACCATCTTCAAGAAAAATCGTACTATTAATTTTTTGTTTTGAAGAGAAAATAAATATATCAGATTTATTTTGAGATTTAATGAAGTGCTTTCCAGTTGCTCTTCATATAAGAATTTCAGAAACTAACGATGGGATTTCAGGAAATTTATATATATATATATATAT
>OU015498.1:151032643-151092643 GCA_907164885.2 Dolomedes plantarius | reverse complement strand
ATTTTTTATATTCAGTTACAGTGAATCAAAAGATAACGATCGAAAAAATTTCGATTTTTTTTAACTCTTTGATTTTAAACATATTGTAGTACATTAAGATTGAAATTACTCAGATCGCATGCTTCAGAAATAATTTTAAAACGATATGTAATAATTTTTTTATGTGTGTATACACACGAATCTGTACTGTATGTTTGTTTGTTTCGGATTACATAATTTACTACCTTTTAAATATGGAGTACAACTTCCAATCTCACTCTTTTTCCGTCGTTCTTCACGGATCCCACCAGTACAACTACTGTGCGTCACTAACCACCTTTTGTTACCTAAGCATCAAGGACCCAGAACTCAAAGAAGAACCTCCTGGCTCTCAGACAAACACGTTTTATTATACATATACCACAACAAAAATGAATGAAATTAAAGATTATTATTATTTATAACTAACACCCTCGTTAGCATTCTAAAATACGCTCTTTGGTATTCATAAAGCATATACAGGTGACGCACCTGTGATCATAAGCGTAACATTGGAAGGGGAGGGGGTCGTGGCCCCCAATGACCCCCCCCCCCCCAACTTAACTATAAATGAATTAAGACGTTTACAGAAAGTTCAGTTAAAATCGGAAAATGGTAGGAAACTTTTAAGAAAGTTGGTTTTTTTCCCACTGTTTCAAGCTGTGAAACTGGAGATTCCGATTATATCTTTAAACTTAACATAGTTTTTAACAATGATTATGATCCATAACGAAAATTCGATGCTATTTTTTTATTTTATTTATATTCTATTTTTCCCATTGTATAACTTCTGAATACTTCTCAAACATCAATTCTATTGCTGATCAATTTTAAAAAAATCATAATATTTCATATTTTAAGGATCGTCCGGCAGTCAGTGCGCTGTGGAGGGACCTAACTGAATTTAATTCGTGTTCCCTCCTCCCCCCCCAAAAAAAAAAGTTAGAAGCATGCTACGTCTATGCCTGTGATAGCTACAGTGGCTTCCAAAAGTGTTCGTACACTTACGATTTTCAATGAAATAGTGATCTATCCATTAATTAAACTGAATATTTCAGAATGGGTATTTAATAATAAGATCTATAACACATATTTACAAGGTTTTGTATCCTGTATAAAATAGGGTATTTCTTATGTAATTTAGGTCGCTAATTTCGAAAATGCAATAAGTTTGTGTCTAGGATCCTTAAATTTTGAGATATCGGCAACATTTTATAAATGACTCAGAATATTTTCTATGCATAATAATGATATAAAATTTATGTTATAACAGTACAGATATGAAATGGAAAACGTAATTTTATCATAATGTGCATGTGGAACGTTGTAGCCTAACTTAGCTTTCAAAACAGAGAATGTAGGTCACTGCAAGGTGGCGCTTTGTATAGTGGGAGTCGTCGATTAAATCCGTTGAAGTAGCCAGCGTAGTAAGGTTTTAAACGACCTAGTTCAAACACGTGTGATTCATACCATTGTTTGTTTTCACTAATTCCAGTATCATAAATTTATCGTGCTTTTTAGTTTGTTATTGTGCAGTAATGGCAACAAGTAGGAAGTGTGTAAATTCACCTGATTCTTTCTGTGACATATGTGGTGAGTACACTTTGAAATCACAGAAAAAAACTTTATCAACTCCTTTGATAAAATATGCATATGAATATTATTTTGGTTGCAATATAGGGGACCAGGATAAAAACTGGGCTCTCCACATTTGCTGTGGTACGTGTGCTGTATTACTTAGTTGTTGGTTAAATGGATAGAACAGATGCATGCCTTTTGCAGTTCCTATGGTTTGGAGAGTTCAAGTAGATCATGTAACGGATTGCTACTTTTGTATGACAAATGTTTCGGGTATGAAAGGAAAGCAAAGGAAAACATAGCGTACCCAAATCTTCCTTCTGCAAGAAGTCCAATACCACATAATGAAACTTTGCCTATTCCCAAACCACCTGAAACCATAGGAGAGATTGAGGAAATGCAAGTGGACGATACAACTGATGTAGACTACGAACCATACAAATTTCAAGATGAACCTCACATGATCAGCCAACCAGAGTTGAATGATCTTGCTAGAGACTTAGGCCTTTCTAAAGAAAAATCTGAATTGCTTGCTTCTCGTTTACAAGGCTGAAATTTGTTGGCGTCAGGTACTCATGTTACCTATTTTCGTGATCGTCATAAGAACTTCATGCAATATTCTGAAATGACTGAATCACTTAGTTACTGCAGCAATATTGGTGGATTGATTCAAGCCCTTGGCCACGAACACAAGTCAGAAGAGTGGAGACTGTTTGTTGATGTATCAGTCTTAAGTTTAAAGGCTGTACTACTACACATTGGTAACATTCACCCATCTATTCCCATCGCACATGCAGCACACATGAAAGAGTCTTATGAAAGCATGGATTTTCTTTTTGATAAAATTCAGTACGGAAAATACATGTCGAAAATTTGTGGTGATTTTAAAGTAGTTGGACTTATGTTAGGCTTATAACTGGGTTATACAAAGTATCCATGCTTTCTGTGTGAATGGGACAGCTGGAATAAGGATGAACATTACATAAAAAAGGTTTGGCCACCTCGTGAACATTTCATCACCCGTCAAAAAAATATTAAAGGCAAAGAGCTAGTTGACCCTAAGGATGAACTTCTCCCTCCTCTTCACATAAAACTTGGACTTATCAAGAATTTTATAAAAAGTATGGACAGAAAAGACAAAGGATTCAAATACATTGTGCTCAAATTCCCTCGAATAAATGATTCTAAAATTAAGGAAGGTGTTATTGCAGGTCCTCAAATTCGAGATCTCTTGAAAGATGAAAAATTCGCTCAATGTCTAAACAGAACAGAATTAGTTGCCTGGTCTGCATTCAAAGATGTAGTCACAAACTTTCTTGGGCCTTGCAGAAGCCCACATTACAAGACCATGGTTGACACCTTACTGTCAGCATACAAAGCTCAAGGCTGCAACATTTCCCATAAAATCCAGTTCCTTGACTCTCACCTCGACTTCTTACCTGCAAATTTAGGTGCCGTCAGTGATGAACACGGGTAGAGGATTCATCAAGACACATCGAAGATGGAGAATAGATATCAAGGTAGATGGAATCCGAATATGCAGACCGACTACTGTTGGGGACTCATTAGGGAAGCACCACAGGACATTTATAAACGTAAATCAAAAGCAATAGTCCTTGTTTCGTTTAACTAACGTTAGTAGAGTTTTACAGATGGTTTATAAAATTCCTTGCAAGATATGACTAGTAAGTTTTTAACAGCGTTCGTGAGTTATATTTCTTGTTAACTGTGCTCAGAATTTTTGATTTAGAGTAAACATACAGGAAACATTCTCCCTGAGGCAAGACTTTTCCGAGAAAGTTATTTTTTCTCCTGTGAAAGTGTTAAAATTTTACAAATATAAAATTTTATAAATCCTGACCACATCCGTATTAAAACCTTTATGTTAAAATTAGTAATGAAAAATAATCTAGGAAAATGCTTGAATTTAAAGTTTAAAAATAGCCAAGTTTTAAAATTTTTTTTTAAACATTGGATGAAAAAATCATTGCGATAGATGTGTAAGTAGAAAAAATAAAATGAAGTTTAATAAAATATTTTGGTTTCAGACAATTTCACAATTATTAGGCTTGAGTGTAGATGAGAATAAATACACAAAAAATAAATGACAAATAACAGTATAATATTATGGAAATGAAAAAAATGTAAATTAATAAAAATAAAATTATTTTTTAAAATGAAAATGGTACTTTGTAACTTCTAATATATTCTGCAGAAGCCACAGGGGGATTTCATATTAATTCATTTAACAATAACAATTTAATACGTTTCATAGTAATTTCCACTTTTATTCAAAACAAAATTATCTGGGGTAAAATGTCATAATATTTTTAAAGAACTGTAATATATCCCCGAAATTAATTTATTTACACTGGAAGTGTTGACGAAAGTGTTGGAAAACAACGAAAATTAACAACTACACATCGATTGTAAGAAGATCGATAGCCAATAGAGGCGCAGTCGAACAGGCAAGTGATTACCATGCTCAGAAGTTTTCAGCAGCTAGTTTAACCCCTTAACGATCGCATAATTTTCAATAAAACGGTAATAAAAGTGCTTATTTTTTTCGGAGGATTCCATTTATTTCTTGATCTGTCATATCTAGTTTAAAATAAACCATCCCCAATTACATTTTAAATAGTCTGGTGCTGCCATCTGGTATGCAAAATAAGAAATAAAATTGTTTCAGGGTACATGAAATCTATTGTTTTAATCTTTTTGGTGTGTTACTTTTGGACACTCGAGCCCTGCAATATCGCGGGCACGAGAAATAGAAGGAGAAAACTCACCCCGTAATTTTCACGGGAGCGAGAAGGAAGGGGTTAACCGCTGCATAAAAACAAACTGAGTTCAAATTACTTTTATGACAAAGAACTTTACACGAGACGGCCTATAATTCGTGCCCGTATAAACATTAGATGAAATGAAAAAAAATGAATGAACACGCCCTCGTGGCTTGTAAACGCTCTCACCAAGGCATATTTGTGCATTTATTTAATTTTCGTCTACTCTAAGTTTTTTTTTTTTTACCGCGATTCATGAGAGAAGTTAGTTCTTTCTGTATAGGGCGGGATTTATTGCACTTTGTAAGACACAAGTCGACAGTGTCTTGCTGAAGATGCCATAAAATGAGCGAAATGTAGGTACATGGCTGCTGGGTGCGCTTGTGTACTCAATAAAACGGCTGAGACCATAAGAAAGGATGATAATAAAAATGGGTTTTAATAGTCATTTATCATTGACCCAGTAGAACACCATAATCCCGGCTTGTTTATACTTGGAAGAAAGGGGAACTTTTCTACTATAAGGGCAGTCCTCATGAAAGTGAAACTTCTGTATTAGCGGCAGTGTTTAAATACTCACAACTCTGTGTTTGCCTCGGTAGGTGATTTTGCATGTTATCAGAAAACTGTTATCATCGTAGAATGTCAGTGTACTTTTGGCAGGTGATTAAGCAAGGTGAATACGAATGGTCGTGACAGGATTTCGTCCAAACAGTCCCAGCTAGCAGTTATTCGATTTTTGATTGCAGAAGTTGTTAGTGGAGCCGAAATTTATCGTCGTATGAGGGACGTTTGTAGGCATAAGTGTCTGACACGGTGTACTGTGTTCAGATGGTTTAGTACATTTCGCAAAGACCGTTAGAGCATAGGACATGCCGAGAACTGCTAGATTACGCTTGGCCATCACTATGGAATGGACTGCTGAGTGGAAAAGATTTGCTGTGGGGCTTTCGGTGGGAGGTCATCAACCAATACAATTAAAGCCCCAACCTATTTCTCTACTATTACCACATCTTCGGCTCACTGAAGAAGGCTATCAAGGGTCGCCCGTTTGCTAATAATGCGAGGATCCAGGAAACCGTGTAAGACTGGTTCCGCAGGCAACCACAGACGTCCTTCGCTCAGGGTATCCGAAATGTAGTGACTCGCTGAGACACTTGCTTGAACCGACAAACCATAGCGGATAAGTAGATCAAGTATCACTGCTACTTCCAGTATGTTACAAATTCTAACAAACAAACCATTACAGTGAAAAAAGTCTTACTTTCATTTGGGCTACCCTTATAAAGCCAGAGAATGTGATAAATATGATCGTGGAGACATCATGTTAAACCAACATACACTGCTGCATGTCTTCAAGAGAAGGTCATTGAACTTATTGAAGGTCATTGAAGATATACAAAAGAAAAGTCTCATCATTGTATAAGATTTTTTAAGAGTTGATTTTCATCTGGTAATCTTTTATGGATGCTATACTCTTTCGTATAAAGCTAAGTTGATTGGTATAAAGTAGATACACTGAAGGGATTAAGTACTCAGTTAAATCTTCCACTGAAACTAAATAGAAAACATAACAATTAGTATAATCCATTCTTCAATCCGCCTACATTCTGAAGGTGTCAAAACTCCTTTAGTCCAAGACTGAAACTTACAGCCTGAAGTTATTATCAATTTATCTATGCCATATTCCTTTGTAACACCAGATATAAGGTTAAGGGTTTTAGAAATTTCAGAATTTTTATATCTTTCATTAATATTTTACTTACTTTTCCTTATTTAGTTCAAAAGTGATATTAAGAGATTGACATATTTGCATTTGTGGCCTTATCAATTCTAATTTCAAATAAAACAAGTAATACAAAATAGCCTTGGCAACATTCAACAGAAACAGAAAAACATAATGAATTAATGAGTAATATCTTAGTGCATATTTAAAGTATTAAACAGTATATTTTTATGTAAATCTTTTATTAATTTGTTCTTACTATTTTTATTTGAATCTCATACACACACACACACACACATATATATATATATATATATATATATATATATATATATATATATATATATATATGTATGTATGTATAGATATATATATATATACACTCAAGAGCCAAAACATTATGACCACCTGTCAATAACGAGTTGGCCCACCTTTGGCGCGCAACACAGCTTCAACCCGCCTTGGCATGGATGCCACAAGTCCTTGGGAGATGGCCGGAGACAGATTGTACCAGATGTTTCAGCAACGGTCACGCAAATCCGAGATATTGAGAATTGGTGGTCTTTGAACTCTGAGCTGCCGTCCCATGACATCCCAAATGTGTTCTATCGGATTGAGATCTGGTGAGTTAGGCGGTCGGGACATTAATTGGAATTCAGCATCATGTTCCTGGAACCACTCCAACACACTTTTAGCCTTGTGACACGGGGCGTTGTCCTGTTGGAACATTCCATTTCCAGCTGGAAAAACAGAGGCCATGTAAGGGTGCAACTGGTCCGCAATGATGTTCAGATACCCTGTAGCATTCATGGTCTGCTCTACCACAACCACGGGTCCCAGAGACGCCCAAGAGAACGTCCCCCAAAGCATAATACCGCCACCACCGGCCTGTGTATGACCTACTGTACATCGAGGGAGCAACAGTTCGCCTGGAAGACGGCGTATCCTGACACGGCCATCGGCTTGATGAATGACAAACCGTGATTCATCTGACCAGGCACCTCTCTCCCACTGATCCATGAACCAGTCTTGATGTTCCCGGGCCCAGCGCAGGCGCAGTTGGCGATGACGCTTGGTCAGCAAAGGTACACGAGTGGGACGTTTGCTGTGTAGCCCCATATCCAACAGTGTCCGCTGAACAGTGTGCTGCGATACTATTCTACTTGGCCCTGCATTGAATTGGGCTGTCAGCTGAGCCACTGTCTGGCTCCGGTTTTGCTTCACCATGCGAGACAGTCTCTGACGACCTTTTTCTTTGATAGCATGTGGACGTCCAACACCATGCTGTCTACTGCTGGTTTCATCGTCATTCATCCATTTTGCATAAGTACTAATAACTGTAGGTCGCGAACAACCCACGAGTCCTGCAGTTTCGGAAGTACTTGTTCCGAGCCTTCGAGCCATTACAATCTGCCCTCTATAAAAGACGCTTAGATCCGCAGCCTTTCCCATCACACACAGAAGTATGTGAAAGAATGATTCTTCAGACTCTCCAGCAGCAGTTAAATACCACTTCCACGTGATCACGTGCCTTCCACGTCATCCAGGCGAATTCATTGCAAAATGTAGGGGTGGTCATAATGTTTTGGCTCTTGAATGTATATATATATGTATATATATATATATATATATAAATATATATATATATATATATATATATATATATATATATATATATATATATAAATATTATTTGCGTTATTAGACAATATGCTGAAGCATTTTTATACATTTTTCTGCCTCATTTATAGCCTCATTTGACTGATAATTTAATAGTATTTGAGAACTTCATTTTTGAGAATACCAAGTAAATTTTTTCTAACAGGGTTTTACTTAAAGGGATTTATTTTCTATCTTCAAAAGTTTTAAAGATAATTGTTCCATTTTGCAGAAGAGGGAAAAAATTAGTTGGTTACTTTTTACTAAAGAAATTTCTCTAACAGAGTTTAAATTTTGTTCACACATAAAATTTATACTTTATGATTAATACCTTTCTACTTTATTCATAAGACAACAGAATGAGTTTCTGTTATAAACATCTACCAACACTGAAATTGAAATATAGAAATTTGAATATTATAATCAATATAATCTTCAATATTAGGAGTTTAATGCATTTATATGTTATCGTAATTAAATTCAGAAATAAAAATGCTTATCAGTATTTAAATTGTATCGGAGAACAGATATGAGGTTAATATAGTTTATTTCGGAAACTTAATTCCCAATTTCATCACTTCAAAATCAATACATATTAGCATTAAATCTTTGTTTTAATTAGAAAAGTATTTCCTAATTAATTTGAAATTTAGAATTAACCTTGTTTGAATATAGAAAGAGGGGATCTTGAATATTATTGTTGATGCGCGGTTAATTACAATCGAATATAAATTATTTTCAACCTAAAGGTTTCTCCCGGAGTGAGAGGATTAAATATTGGCATTATCCCTTTTGACGGACTAAAATTTAATTAAAAATCGCCTTAAAGTACTTGAAATAACAATCTTTGAACCCTGTTTTAATTAAAAACTTTTAGAATTTATTGTTTATTGAATTGATTTGTTTGCCAGATTATGATTGCCGATACAACTTGCTATAAGCATTTTTACTTCGCTCATGTCGTGGCTGTATGTTTGTCTCGAATTAATGGAAAATGAATATTAATAAGTAATAGCAGTGGTTATCACTCATGCTAATTGATATTTGACAATGGAAATACTTATCTCAGAAAATCATTATTTTACTCAGCAAGTAAAGGTCAAATGAGATTGTCTCCAGTGTCATCTTATGTATATTCATATTATTGCAAATAAAAATTATCGATTGAAACGTGTCGTGATCTCCAATAAATTGAAAGTAATTACTATTCAATGAGACTGAAAAATTAACAATTAAAACTGATAATTGAATGGAAGACTTTCTTTTCTTTAAAGAATCTCAAATTACAAAAATGTAATTATGTAAAAAGATTTGAGTATAATTGCAGATGATGTGATGGGAGATAATTTCTGCATTGAAAAAAATATGTTATTTATGTTTCTTTTAAATAAATGTTTCTTTTTTAAAGTAAATATTTGTTTTTTTATATATTTACTACACATATTCTTGCAATTATTTTCGTAGAGATATAACAAAAACAGTGCTGCAACTGATATTCGGTTTCAGTTCTTTTTGATAGTTTTCGGGTTTTTATATTTAACTGCATTCCTCATCGTGTGGATTTGCATTCTATTAAGTCCTATTTTGCTGGACGATGGTCTTATGGCTAAGTCACTAGCATTCGGTACCAGAGTCTGTTGTTTCTTGTCCCACTAATAGCATGGGTATTTCAAGGGTCCAGGGGTAAAACCACTTTTTAGCCATATTTACGAAAATGAGTTAGCAGTGCCATCTTGTAGCTTAGAGAAATACTAACACCACGGGCATTCATATCTGGGGCAGAACCATTTTAACCCATATTGGACCACCGTCCTATAAATAGGACAGCTAATTAAACTTTATTTTAAAACATAATAATAAATATTTTCTGGGTGAATTTTACCATGATACCTTTAAAACAGACAGAAATGTAACATACAAAAAAAAATAGACAACCAAATTAAATTTAATTAAAAAGATGTATTTTTTAATTAAAAACTTTAAAAGTTGTCATTTTTTTAATCTGTAATTTGAGCATTATTAATTTATTTCATGGGAAACATCGCAGCGGTTTTTTTTAGTACAAAAACAGTGCTATTAGTGTGACTCAAAACATTTGCTCAAAAAATATTTTACGCATGTATTTTGTGTGTATTTACTAGGTGTCCTAAAAACAGGACAACGGTCCAATCCCCACCTACTTTTCTCTGAATCCGCATTGCCTTCATAGCTCATATTCCTTTCTTATCTCTCTATGAAACACCTGCTCAAACAACTGGACATAGCCAGATGACCCTAGAGGACCATTGTATTCATGCAAATAGGGTATCGGAATATAAACTGGTTCCCACTTGGAAGGAATTTTTCCAGTGCATATTGCATCTATATTTTTTCTGCTAAGAATTCGAATACTTTACTTTGAGTAATTCGTATTTGTAAAATGGCTAGTAAATTTTTAACAGACCCAGAGGCTCTGGAATATATGAAATCCTTAAGTGATGAGGAAATTGATGAACCTGAAATGGTTATCGTTCCTTCTAATCCAGATTCCATTAGTGATGAGGAAGAGATTGACGACTCTGCTACAAAATATGAAATGCCAGTAATGTGTCACCGGCTTGAAATTCAATATACCGCTGAAACAATTGAAATTTTAGCAAATGACAATGAGGAATTTCATCTTTCAGCAAAAAAAAAAACCACATTGGGTAAAACGTGAACCAAAATTTGAACTTTCAAGCGAGTCAATTCCTCTTCGAGAACATGAAAACATAGTAAGTATGGTTTCAGGAAAAACTCCCGTTGAATTCTTCCACATAATGTCTGATGGTATATGATATCTCATACTGTCGTAGAAACGAATCGGTATGTAGCGCAAAAAAAACCAAAAAAAAACTGTCATTCTTTTAACATCATTGAAAGAGAACTGAAATAATTTCTAGGTGTCATCTTGTTTAGCGGGTGTCATATTTTAACGCTGGAAAAAATGTATTGGGAAAATCCTCCAGACACTGGCACCACTCTAGTGAGTAACGTTATGTCCAGAAAACGGTACAATGGCATCAAGCGTTATATTCATTTTAATGATAATTCTGCAATCAACCTACAAGATCATTACTATAAAATTCGACCTCTTCTTGACAAAGTCATTGCCTTGAAGCAGTTTGGTTTATTTCTAGAAAAATTAACAATCGATGAGAGAATGGTGAGAAATTTTGGATGGCCCGGATGCAAGATGTACATGAAAAATAAACCCGTAAAATTCGGATACAAACTATTGATATTGGCATCTTACAACGGGTACACAAATAAATAAATAAATAAATAATTAACAACAGTGAAGTAAAATCTAATCATTAGAGGAGAAAAAGATAAACCGGAATGAAATATTTTTCTGATTAATTTACAACTTGCTGTGAACACGAATACCGCATTCAACAAAAATATTGATAACATTTTCTAGCAGAAATATTATTAATAATGATAATTATTTCTAAGAAGCAAAATTTTCTAGAAGTAAAATTGGGGAAATAACACATCTCTTCATTCAATCACGTAATGAAATTCATTTGACAGGGGAAAATAACGTTTCTCGCCGTTCAGGTAGCCTAAAAATTCAATTCGACGCGATAATAACTTAGACGTCGGAAATTAATACAAAATATTAATATGCATTAATAAATTAAAAGAGATCATGATTGCAAAAATATAAGTTGCATATTAAAATATTGAAAATCATAAACTTCATTTATCTTTATAAAAATTTGAAACACAAAACCAGAAACAAAATTAATGAGAAGGATGAACCTAGAACTCAGAAAGTAGAAGGCAATTTCGTCGTCTTCATCTGCTATGGGGTTAAATATTCAAATTCCGATCAACTCGAAGCCAAAAATTTTATTCTCATCTCCTTGAACCCGAAATAAATATCCCATCCGAAACGATAGATTTAAAAATGCGACTTCACTGCAACTTTTCAGCATTATAAATGATTGGAGAAGGAAAATCGGAAGCCGTCATAAGAAGGGAGATAATATCTAAATTGGCATTCTGGTGCACCGTATATCTGAAACCCTCCATTTCCTAAGATCCGAGAAGAGAAGGAGCATTTCAAATTTCCTCCATGACAAAGCGAATTAAACGGGAAGCTAAATCAAGGCTAAGTAACTCAATTTTCTGAGTCATTTCTCCCTTGTCATTTTTCTCTGGGTATTCATTTATCACGGAATCACACAGTAGGAAATTCGATAATGTCTTCCTTCTTTATTGCTGCTGTTAAAGGGAATCATCTGGATTATCTTCGCCGGGTATAGGTATTTGTTACTTATGTAAGCATGGGTATTACATGGATGACTTACAGGTTAATTTGGTGCCTGTGGAACTCCGATATATATATATATATATATATATATATATATATATATATATAAATATGGATGTCTGGGAGTGTAATAACTTTAGAATTATACCAAAGTTATTTCTTAATAATGTTCAGTTTTTGGTGGAGTTGCAGTTAAATTGCCCGGGAATATGGATGATGCGTGTAATAATAAAAGCTTCCTTAAACAGAGTTAATGGTGCATACATTTAATGCTAATGCGATCAAATCTGAAATTTAAATTTACGACGTATACCTCTGAACGCGTCCAAGACGTTGTGATGCAATGACGTCATAGTTTTGAAATTATGGTGTAAAGTTAGTTATAATTACGTTAAATAAAGATTATAAAGTGTATCTAAGCAGTAATTACTCCATTGCACTGCTGTCTAAGCTATTAAATATTCTATATGAGAATATATTGTATAGCAGTGCATGTTATGGATAAGCTAAAGATGTACTCAAGGTGATAAATAGAGTCTGAAGTATAGTACCATATCCATATTTATATTAGTATAAAATGGCTATTATACTACTTCATATTATAATATACAAGGTTACGTAGACCATATCGTAGCTTTAATAATAGTAATGCGAAGATAAATTTTAATTATAATCATGTTTTCCTAGAGTAAATATGGTAAAATTTTTGTAAATAAATCTGTCATTAATTTTTGTTTAAAGACAAACCAAATGCTATTATGTCGTCGTATTTTGCCATGAATTTTTTTTAATAACTATGAACAATTTAATTCTCGCAAACCGACTCTGCTTTAAAGTTTGACAAAAAGCAAAATAAGTACTCTAGAGATGTTTGTACTCACAATTATAAAACTTATCATTCATAAATTTACTTGTGAAATAGACTCACAAATCCTTTGAAGCTTCATGATCTTTGTATAAGATTCCAGATGTTTTATTAAAAATAATTATTTTGTTTTAATTGTCTAAATATACCATTCTTTTAACATTTAATACTCTAAACTACACGGTATTAGATTTGTCTGAATAGCCTAGTTTTCGTAAAACATTTTTTTTTTGCAACTAACTACATCTGTCATCAATCACAATACTAGCGAATGGTATAGTTTACATATTAATATAATTTATCAAACGTATACATTTATCACTCGACGAAATTTCGAGTAATGGAAAACACGAATATTATATGAGGAAAACTAAACTTAATTTTAAATTTTATGCGCATAAAATTTTTTGAGCATAATAAATGCTATTAAAACAAGTTCTCTCACACACTAAAAAGAAATTGTGTAATTCAGTTTCAGTGTTTCTTATGAAATCGTAACTGAATGGTGATATTACATATATAAGGGTTAAATATAATGATAATTTAGAGTGTTTCAAGTATTTAATAGTTGAAACACTCTAAATTATCATTATATGTATATAAAACATTTTTGTGTTATTATATCATTATATCCTATATAAAGCATTTTTGTGTACTTAAAATATATTTTACAATTATGGGCTTTGTTTCATTTACATGTTAATCATATTTGATGTTATTGAAAAGAATTTTGACTCTTCGTTGAAAATATTAAATCAAATAAAATCATTTTGAGTCATTAAAAATTTCATACATCTCCGTAGCTTTAATCTTTTGCCATTACCTAAATAAAAGAGAAAAGTTTAAAGTATTTCAATAATGAATGCACAAAACTGAATGATACAAGAAATAAGTTTTCCTGTTTCAGTATTCTTATACAATATTTCATGGAAATTACAGAGCAATAAAATAATCATTAAAATATAATGCATGACATGATTTAAAGGAATTACTCTAGAAAACGTCTTATGCTTTAATGCCTTAATTGTTGCGTACCTATACATTTTTGTCTGCTATTTAGCTTTAATTGCCGATGGCGTTTGTTAGGTTTTCACTTTTAGTAGAATAGCAGGCATTTACTCGACATTATATGAAATAAAATATGAAATACAGAGTAGTACTTCCTGAAATTATAGTTACTAACGTCATATCATCAGTTAAAAATCTAAAAGAATATCGGTAATACCCTGTGTCAGGGTTGAAAGCTAATCTGGCTCGATTATTCTTTGTGCATTTTTTCTTCTGCTTTATTAGGTATTTTTAGGTATTTATAAAGGCTTTAGCTTAGTAATTTAGGTTTTTATGAATTTTGTTAGGTGCAGGTATTCAATTAGGTTTATTAGGTATTTAATTTTATGAGAATAGAAGGTATTTACTAGACATTATATGAAAAAGTAAGAAATAGAGTAGTATTTTCCCAAATTTTTGTCAACCACGTCATATCAGCAGTTTAATTTCTAAAAGAATATTGGCAGTATCCTATATCACTAGTAAAAGCTAATCAGGTATAATTTAATTTTTTTGTTCTCTTTTCTTAGGTATTTTTAGATATTTATGAAGCTTAGGATTTTAGCTTTATATTTAGGTTTTGGATTTCAGGAATTCAAAATTAGGTTTATTAGGAATTCAGTTTTATGTGACTAAGCAGGTATTTACCCGACATTGTATGAAATAAAAGATATGAAATACAAAGTAATATTTCCAAAACTTGTATTCGCTCATTTCATATCGGCAGTTAAATTTCTAAAAGAATATCATGAATACCCTGTATCAGGAGTGAAAGCTAATCTGGAGCGATTTTATTTTGTGTGTGCTGTTTTCTTCGGTTTTCTTAGGTATTGCTAGATATTCAAGGAGGTTTTAGCTAAGCATTTCAGGTTTTTATTTACATTTTGATTTCAGGTATTCAATTAGGTTTATAAGGAATTCAGTTTTATGTAACTAATCAGTTATTTACTCAACATTGTATGAAATAAAATATGAAATACAGAGAAATACTTTAAAACTTTAATTTGCTCACTTCATATCAGCAGTTAAATTTCTAAGAGAATATATTTGATACCCTGTATCAGGAGTGAAAGCTAATCTGGAACGATTTTATATGTGTGTACTGTTTTCTTCTGCTTCCTTAGGTATTGTTAGATATTCATGAAGATTTTAGCTTTTTATTTAGGTTTTTAATATCAGGTATTCAGTTAGGTTTATTAGGAATTCAGTTTTATGTGACTAAGCAGGTATTTAATCAACATCGTTTGAAATAAAAAATATGAAATACGGAGTAATATTACCCAAATATTTTATTCGCTCGCTTCATATAAGCAGTTAAATTTCTAAAAGAATATCATGAGTACTCTGTATCAGGAGTGAAAGCTAATCTGGAATGATTTTTCTTTTTGTGTGCTGTTTTCTTCTGTTTTCTTGGGTATTGTTAGATAGTCATAAAGGTTTTAGCTTTTTATTTAGATTTTTAATACCAGGTATTCAATTAGGATTATCAGGAATTCAGTTTTATGTGACTAAGCAGATATTTACTCAACATCGTATGAAATAAAAAATATGAAATACAGAGTAATATTTCCCAAAATTTTAGTCGCTCGCTTCATATATGCCGTTAAATTTCGAAAAGAATATCATCAGTGCTCTATATCAGGTGTGGAAGCTAATAATCTGGAACGATTTTAGTTTTTGTGTGCTGTTTTCTTCCGTTTTCTTAGGTATTGTTCGATATTCATGAAGGTTTTAGCGTTTTATTTAGGTTTTTAATATCAGGTATTCAATTAGGTTTATTAGGAATTCAGTTTTATGTGACTAAGTAGGTATTTACCCGACATTGTATGAAATAAATAAATATGAAATACAGAGTAATATTTCCCAAAATTTTAGTGTCTCGCTTCATATAGCAGTTAAATTTTTAAAAGAATATCAGCAATACCTTGTATCAGGATTGAAAACTAATCTGGCAGGATTTTACTATTTTTTGTGAGGTTTTTTTCTGTTTTATTAGGTACTAGATTTATTACTCGGCTTCGCTCGGGATTCATTTTCAGTTATTAATTTTTTCAATGAATAGCCTCATGTTATGATGTTCTAAAGGTATAACAACTATTAAACAAATCAATTTCATTGTTTCAGAAATAAAAATTCCTTTATTAACTAATTATTTGTTATTTTAATACTTGCCTGTACACAGAATTTTTGGTTTCTTTTTTATCATCTGCGACAATGTATAATTCTAATTGATTCCTTTCTCTAGACATTCCCACATATAGCTGACCATGCGAAAAACATTCTTCTGTCAGATCCAGTCCAGTAACTTTTAATGACTGTCCCTGCGATTTGTTTATGGTTATTGCAAATGCGAGCCGAACAGGAAACTGTAATCTTTTGAAAGAAAATGGCAAGTCTATAGCAATGTTTGGAATTATGGGAATGAAAACTTGTTCCCCTTCATACGGTCCAATAAAGATTGTTGTCTTAATGACGTAAGCATTTAATTTTTTTACTGTTAATCTTGAACCGTTGCACAACTTTCGAGGGTCCAAATTTCGAAGCAGCATAATTGGGGATCCTACTTTTAATTTCAATTTATCTGGTGGACTTCCATTAGGGTTCAAAGAATTTCAAATTTTTTTCTGGATAGCTTGTGGCTTCATCAACATTCACTATCCCAAGCTACCTGTTCAACCTCTATATACTGAAGGACACGTTCACTTAGCTAGAAACAAGTGCGCCTTGACGCGATGATTTATATAACTGAAGTGAAATTGAAACATAGCAGACGATTTAGTTTTGAGAAAGAATTGCAATCATGAAATACGTCTATATTCTAATTAAGAAAGTCTAAAAGTGGCATTGAAACGTAGCAGACGATTTAGTTTTGAGAAAAAATTCCTAGCATGAAATATGTGTATATACTTTATCTATAATAATTTTCAGATTTGTTGTGTTTTAATGTTGAATAAATCACGTTTTTAATTCATGTCTATTTATTTTTACGCACAATGGCTTTGAACAAAAATACCCGTTGATACCGCGCACACTTGTTCTAACATAATTCTGGAATGGAACGTCGTAGCGGGATAAAAATAGTCACATTCATCCTGATTTTTCAAGCACATTAAACCATGTAAATTTAATCAAGGTAGGGCTCACGGTTCTCAAGTTTTTGTAACTCACACACACATACACACACGACCAATTTCCCGTTTCTGCTTTATATATAAGATTGTTAGACATTCCTAAATGTTTTAACTTAGGATTTTATTTCCGTTTTTAGCTTCAGGTATTCAGTTAGATTTATTATAAATCCAGTTTTATGTGACTAAGCAGTGATTTACTCCACATTGTATGAAATAAAAAATATGAAATACATAGTAACTTTTTTTCAAAATTTTAGTCGCTCAAGCCCTATCTGCTGTTAAATTTCTAAAAGAATATCGGAGAAACCCTGTATTAAGAGTTAAAGCTAATCTGGAAATCTTTTGGGAGTTTTCCTTCTGAAAAGTCTGCTTTATTTTTATTTCAATAAACCTATCTGACAATCAAATGCGGTCTAAGTGATTTACGGTTTCGGTTGAATTCACTCACTATAATTAATATGAAATAGATATTTTCTATTCTCCTTTATTTAATTTTTCATGCCTTTTGCTAGGAAAATAACTCAACTCTGAAATTAGCCTCGTTTTAAATATAAGTTTTTAAAAATGTCCCCAAGGTAAATAATGACGTCACAGTTTCACCGTTATGGAATTTCAGCGAAGTATTTCCGTAAATATGCACTTTGAATTTAATTTCGTATCAGTCTATATATATTTTTTGCTTATAATATCACACATTATCTTCCATATATCACTTCGGCTTGGAATATTTTTAAGGGAAAAAGGGTCAGTCTTTCGAGATTCCCCATGGAGTACTTTCGAAACCAATATAAACATATAGCGTAAAAGTAGGAAACCACTAGCGTGAATAAAAATATGAAACTTCGAATTCATTTAACTCTCTTTGGGGGTCTGCGGTATCTGAGAAAGACTTTCACATTTTTCAAAGGATACATTAGCAGCTTTTTGACTGAAATATAGGGGCAATGTATTTTTTTTCTATTATCCGTCTCAAGGACACCTAATCCTTACTTCAATTCGTTATTATTATTTAAGTTATTTCATAAATATTACATTCAGTTCTTTTTTTTCAATTTACAATTTTTTAAACGCAAGTATTTGATTTTTATCTAAAATTCAATTCTTCCTGTTTATGAGAATCACATCATCAGATTATTAAATTAGACTAATTTTAATCCATGTTTTACATTTTTCTTCTTTCTTTATATTCATTCTCTAGAATTATCTTATCTTTAATTCTCCTCAGCTTATCTATCATTTCCAAAATCGCAAAATTTGGCGTCACACTTATCAGTGAAAAAGGCATTATGATCTATCGTCCGAAACTTTGGATGATCAACAATATCTAGATTATCTAAAAGTTACAAAAATATCGTTCCATATTATTTTTCAATAATAAATGCTTAACATTGTATTTTAAGCACTTTTTCTTTATGATCAATGTCAATAAATCTAAGTACTCCAAAAGCAAGTAATGAATTAGGTATGATATTTGGTGCTTTGCATGAAAAAGAGTTTGATGGTAAATAAATTTATCGGAAATTTGCTTGACTATAAAACATTGACATAAGCCACCTTCCATTAAAACGGTTGACTACAAGAACATATAATGATATCAAGATATGGATGTAAAATGTCTCTCCTGCTCAGAGTCCCGAACAAAACCCCATAGAACATTTGTGAGACGAGTTAGAACAGAGCTTACACACCAGGGAACCACGTTCGAAATCTACAGATCGACATTCTTTCAGCAGGAATGGACACAAATACACATAGCAGTGTGTCAAAACCTTGTAGAAAATATACTTAGAAGGGTTGCTAGTGTAATTGCCGCACGTGGGGGACTATACTCCTATTAAAGCATGTATTTTCCCCCTTAAACCATCGCATCTTGCTGTCCGGTCCATTATTGCAGGGTAGTATATATATATATATATATATATATATATATATATATATATATATATGTGTGTGTGTGTGTGTGTGTGTGTGTAAGTAACATATCATGATGCTCTCTAAGGTTGCAAACTTCTATTTTTCTTAGTGTAATTGTCATGTTCTCTGATATATTTCCTCCTTCATGTGTCAATATGTATTGGACATGTTTAATGTTGAAGACAGAAAATGACATAGATCTCTAAAATGTCAGAATCCTTTTGTCATTTAAAGCTAGTTCCACCTTTAGAAAATCGTTTTCATGAATTTGTGATATCAGTGACAACCAAAGCTGGGACTAGAGTTCCGCAAACAATCAAGTCTGGTCTGAGTCTGCAGTGACTAATCAATCAATAGCGGTGTAAAGGAGTCGGTTAATACACAAATACTGTCAATCATCAATATAATTAATCTTAATGATTATAACTAATACTAAGGAATAATAACTAATATTAATGTTAATAATTTGTGGAACTATGGATAAAAATACTTAGGCTACTGTGTTCGTATCTCCACGCATGAACAAAAATTGTGATCAGATAAATCGTTCGAATAAAATATTTTTGGTGGAGAAATCCTTCCAAAATACGTTATGTCACGCATGCCTATTCTAGACTTATCTAGAATATTATATCATCCTTAATACTATTTTGTAATTCACGTAAATTTCATAAAAGGATGTCTCAGTTGTTATGCGTACATTAAAAATTCTTCATTAATTTAATATCATTTTTAATATCGAAAGTGTTTCTCGTCCACAAATATAACACAGTTATTTTAATCCAATTTTAAATATTTCTTAATAAAATTCTTAATAAAATCATCTTGAGAACTCTAAGAAATCTAACAACTTACAAGAAGTTAGCTTATCGATTTCTCTCCTTATTAGCCAAGTTAAATTGAAGAATAACAGAATCAGCTGTGTTTGAAGGTATTAATTATGATGTTGTCCTTTACAGCAATTTAAAATCTACTTCTTTCTGGATTACAGACTGTCCAAAGAATATGCTACGGTAATACAAATAGTTTTCTCTAAAACCTTAAACTGTCTTACTCGTTAGATTATAATAATACCCAGTTATTAAGTTATTTCGGAGGAAAAAAAAATTATCGAGATATTAAAAGACAACGAACATACTATTCAAATTTTTATAATCGTTAAGTACTTGTTGATTATTTTTAACAGAATATAAATTTATTATAGCAGAAAGGAAATATGTACTGTTAAGTTGAGGCACAAGCTCACGTATAATATAAAATTAAATTTGTATATAAATTTTTATCAATTTATTCATGCCTACATCAACTTATCCCATAAATTACAGAGTTTAACACTTTTAAAACCAAATATTTTCAAGAGCTTGAAAGAACTAATGATCCAAGAAACAATATTTTTCTAAGCATACATAATGTTTATATAGTATAACAATTTAACAATACATGTTTATACAATATATGTCTTTAAACATAAGTATTGTCTAAACGCTCTTTATTCTATACAAAATTAGGATATGAAACGTATGGAAGTGTGTCTAAATTGTTCATATAATAATAGATGTACTGAACAGATGTATTTATTCGATAAACATAATGATATGAATTATGAAGAACAGTGAGTTTTACAAGCGGTAAACATAACTCCATATAAAAAATAACAGAAAAACTCATTTTTAAATTTTGAAACTTGAGGATTAAATTTGCATTCACTGATTGTTCATGTAACTTATACCGACACAATTGAACAAGCGAAGATGTTTTCATATTGACGGAATCGGCGAAATCTCTGAAACTGGATATATTTGATAGTATACATGCAATGTTTACAAGATAAACATTTATTTCTGCTGTACTAAGGTTACTTTTTTAGTGCTTGCAGTTTGACTTTAATAAAACTTACAACATACAGAGATGGAATTGCTTGGCGGACTACGTTAAAAATTGATGGATACATTGAGTCCAGATATATGACGTATGCGTGATTCTAAGAAGTTGCGTAAAAAGAACCGGTTATTTTTTTGCAAGATGTTCACACACAAAATATATCAGTCAATGGGTGGCTATTTTGTCTGCGTCTAAATCTCACCTTTTCTTCCAACTAAATCACACTTTAGACAGTTATGCAGCACGTCTGATGTGTGTGCCGCCATCTGTCGCACAAAAGAAAAACTAAAAGTTCAAAGTAAGATTATCTATTCAAGATATAATTTATTCATTAAAAATTCTTGAATATGTCGTTCGGAGTCTAAATATTCACCATTTTTATAGTTATTTGATCTCGTATCTTGTCTTTGTAATACATGAGAGGGATTAAATGATTAAATTTCACAGCATCGCGAATGAAGTATTAGTTGTCGGAAGAGTTCCTTTGGATTGTAGCATTAAATCAATAGGGTACACCAAAATTATGTACTTTCTTTAGACTTTATTCCCTTATTATGACACTCGATAATTCCGGAATTTTGATCGGAAAAAGTTGACTCTATGGATTCATGCTCTGAGTACACGTAAGTTTCTGACACCAATATGTTCGTTTATTATCTTATGAGCATGCGTAGAAGAAGCAAATAGTCTCTGGTACGTGGTTAGACAATACGATTCCTTTGAGATTATATGGAACCTATATTCATGTTTTGTTAAACATTTGTCTCTATGACGTGAGACCTGCCTAAAGGAATATGGAGAGGAGATTTTGCATGCAAAGTGTGAGGTCTACCAGATGAAATTTTAGTGTGAGGTCTACCAGATCCCTATGGTTTCCTAAATCCTGTGACGATTTAGCACATTATCATGGATGGTTTGTTGTTGGTGGTATAGCAGTAGTCACGGTAGCTAATTTCATGTGTGCGGCCAATTGGAATAAATTAACAGGTCTACCTAGCTGAAGTGACTAGTATACCTACTGTTTTGCGTTGTGTATAAATATGACATGAGCATTCTGATTGAAATTAATAAAGAGATTTATTAATGCAA
Source organism: Dolomedes plantarius (assembly GCA_907164885.2). NCBI lineage: Eukaryota > Metazoa > Arthropoda > Arachnida > Araneae > Dolomedidae > Dolomedes > Dolomedes plantarius. The sequence goes on along the minus strand of OU015498.1, from coordinate 151,070,652 downwards.
AACATATATAGGTATATATATATCACTACAGTGTATCATCAATGATACTAGATTCACTACCTCTCCTATTCAATCACAACTTTAGAAATACATTAAACTACACACACATCTTTAGAAATCACTTAGCTCATTATTCATTATCTACTTATAAAACAGATATACCACATTAACAAATATTTCTGTACCATCACATTCGAATTATTATTATTAATTTATCTCATTAATCGTGGATGAGAGACAGTAAAGCAAGCATCGCTCAGTGATCAATAACTAATATCACAAATACCTGATGCGATGAGCTACTTCCCGTCAGTCATTATCTCAAAATGGACTGGCGATACATTGTTGAGGGCACTTCTTTTGTCGAGGCACGCACGGATATGTATTCATCGCTTTTCTTTGATAACCGGGTTGCAGCTGGGTGGGCTCGCTGACATCTATGGTTCGGCGTGGTTTCTCAATCGGTCCCTTAGGGTTGGCTAATATACTTGTAGTCGAACTCTTTTATTATCAGGTCTGCGTCCCTTTTTGGCGGCGGGCATGGCTCGATTCCACGGGTAAGGAAATTCAGGCTCGAGTCATTTCTAGTCGCTATTTTATAGGGTTTGCTTCTGGGCTGGGTCCTCGTCACGTTTATTTTACGGCATCTCAGCTCTCAGTCTGGTCATCAGCTCGGCCCTTGAAGTCTTTGTTTAAACTTACACCACAAGTCTCCAGACAGCATCACTTTCTCGAAACAGTTTAGCTTTTCATCTAAATTTCTCTGCCAGATCTGCGTCTCAATTTCGGTGTCCGCTCGGCGTCATAAAAACATTTGCTATCAGCTTCGCGTCACTAGAAAATCTGCTGCTAGCTCTTTGTCTCACAAAAATCTGCTTGTTCTATCTTTTTCAGCTTCTCTAATATCTTGCATCCTTACTCATTGGCTCCTCCTTTTTTTCTCACTCTTATCTGCCATATATCCTCTTGTTTTATTTTATTGGTTCTTATTCATCGAACTCGAACCTTTCCCACGGCCTCCACGTTTTATCTTGGATTTGCATCTGTTTCTCGTTCATCCCATCATTGCTAAATCATCCCTCCATTCACCGCTTCCTTCTTTTTTCATCTACGAGCTTAATCATCGTTTCCTCACATCTGCTTCCCTTTCCTTCCGCCGTGCAGGTTTACTTAACCTTTGCTTCTAGCTAACTACGTTCTTTGAATTTGGCTATTTCCCCCTTTTTCCCTGCCTGTTTTCATCAATATCGCCTCTTTTGTGGCTGCTCGTATTATTCTCCTTTACCTTCTATTTAACCTTCCATACATTCTTTACTATCTTTCTTCGTTACTATGGCCCTTTAACTTTATTCAATGTCGCTACAATATACCCCGCGACACACATCATAGCTAAATCCATCGTTATCATGTGCTAACTTCTAGGACATCGTATTTGATCCCACGAAAGTGTTCGCGTGAAACCCGCAATAAAATCCGACGGTCTATAATTCTGACTAGGAACAATATGAAACACTGAAGACCAAGATTCGTCTGTGGACATCACACAAAATAGCATGAATCGCATCAGATGCTTTTTTTACGCTAATATCATTGCCTAAAAATTTTCAGAAAGTTGGTTTTTCCTTTTAAGTAAACGAAGAATGTGATGCAGAATTTCGGAGAAATTTCCTTATTAAGTTCCTCTCCTTGACAGAGACAGACATCCTCTCGCAAAAGTCGTCAAAGTGGAAATCGCATATTTATCTTAATATGAAATCCTGACGCAATCGATTTCATTAGTATATGCAACTGTAACTTATGGATCCTATGTACTAACCCTATTTGATACACCTACCTCAATGCTAACGTATGGAGAAAATTTTCTTACTATTGACAGCTACATAAATGCCGATAATCCCATAAAAATGGTAGTTTCAGATAACCTGAAATTTTCTACACCTTGCAACAGTATTCATTTTATAAATTTCGTCCAGCAAAGAAATTGAGGAGAGTTTAAAACACACTATATCAGATTTTTCCCCCGAATGATTTAATCATTATAATATTATGTGCATTTCATTTAAAAAAAGAAAGGTGCCCCAATGTGCCCCAATAAAATCCCCCCCAATAGTAGAATTTTTCTTCTCAATTACAGAATACGAGTTTTTAAAAAAATCCTTAAATCCTAGCCGGTAATCATTGGACACATATTTTCTAGAGGTTAAAATTGAGGTGAGCGAATCCAATAGGGTTAGTGCACAAAAAGATTAAATCTGAAAATTATACATATAACACTTCAGATCTTTGCTGTTCCAGGAGACATAAATTTAGCTGGAATTGTCAAATCGAGGAGTTTCCATTAAAACGAGGGTAAGTGCCAAAATTTCCGAAGAGTACTTTTTCACTGATACAAGGGATTTTTCGAAGGCAAATAGCGTGGGAAATGGGGTAAGTGCCTAGCACAGAACTACACCAAACTAGCTAGGCAATTATCTCCCTTTTCCACGCCATTAGCCTTGCCATGTAAAAAAAAACCTTGTATCGGTGAAAAAATACTCTTTGGAAATTTTGGCACCTACCCTCTTTTCAACGAGAACACCTCAATTACATTTATAGCATATTTTCCATTGTAGTATTCATTAAGCAATATAAATGTTACGCGTATTCACCAAAGAAACCTCCTTACTTACGTACGATAAAGCATTAAGGGGTTAAGTATTCGGAAATTACAGTGACCACGGCTTTCGCCTATACGCCATGTTCAAACTCTCGACCGCAATAAGGGGTTAAACTGAACTAAACCTATTTTTAATATGCAGTTTTTGTTTATCATGATCTTATTTAGGTAATTAAGAATTTTTATTTTCATACAACAAAAAAGATGACTCTATAGATTACTCTAAAATCTGTGACAATAAATTATAACCTCTTATTCATTTTATTCTCGTCAGTTTCAATACACATCTAAATAAAATGTATAAAGAAAAAGCTAAATATATACTATATCAGGGGAATGCATATACTAACTGTATTCCGTTTTTGTCCAACCTAAATACACATCTAAATAAAATGTATAAAGAAAAAGCTAAATATATAGTATATCAGGGGAATGCATATACTAACTGTATTCCGTTTTTGTCCAACCTAAATACACAGAATAGGACATCAGTTATATAAATAATAATAAACATCGTACGAATTCCTATAATTGAAACAGCAGTGTAATACCTGAATAATATATTATCACACAAGGGAATATTCATGCATAAAAGTATCATAGAAGATATCTAAAGATATATCTGAAAAACAAGAGAAAAGTTTCCCGTATTATCATATAAACGTCAGATGGAAAGCATTATTTGATTAGCGATAATTTATTTTCCCATATCTGTGTATATATTCTTTCTTCTAAAGTTTTTACCTTTGCCACATTCTATTCACAAAGGGAGAATATTAGTCTTCAGCAAATTTGTCTTATATATATATATATATATATATATATATATATATATATATATATATATATATATATATATATATATATAATATATATATATATATATATATATATATATAATATATATATATATATATATATATATATATAATATATATATATATATATATATATATAATATATATATATATATATAATATATATATATATATATATATATATATATATATATATATATATATATATATATATATATATATATATCCTTATAGCAGAGAAATTATGCAATAGTAACTGTTACTTGAAACTGTATATCAGACGTCCAAAATGTTACATTTTCCAAAACATTCCCTTCCCTAGAAAATTAAACTCTAAATCAGAGAAACATTAGTGGTGACGGATATGTCTAGATAATGAGAGTTTAATTATCTCACAGATAATCTAAGATTAGTTAAACATACAATGGCCCAAAGTTTTAGGAAGTTATTAAAGTAAACTTCAAGCAGAGTTTTTGAAATTTGGATATATCCAACGATTAATTATTCAAAATGATTATATTTTGAAATAAACTTTCTATTTACACACAAAAAAAACCGAGGAAGTAGGAACTTAAGATTTTAATTTGCATATGTATACACGTAATCAACACTACTTCAATTCCGCAACAAATTAAAAAGGAGGAATTCTCCAATGCGAGGATCATCGAAATTCTCGAGGATATCTCATTCGATTCATCGGTAACGACGATTAGATTCATCGTAATAATGATTTCCCGATATGAAATATTCAAAATTCGAGGGTCATGGATATAAAATAGTTGCAAAAAGCAAAACTTTTTGTCATAGTTTGGATGATTGTTGGATCGGTGAATTTTTCATGGAGACAATATCACCTAATACTCGTCGGAGGATGGCCGAATGGCTAGGGCGCTGGCATTCGGTACCGGAGTCTGTGGGTTTGAGTCCCACGCTTGGCATGGATGTTTGTAGCCGTTCGGAATCGGCTTTACGCTGTAGGTCCCGATCTAATTAGCCCTCGTGTAGCAAAAAATAACCGTAGCGCTCCAAACCAAACTCGTCGGCCTGAAGATGAACTGTTGAGTAAATCGAAACACGTAGCCACCCTTTTTAATTTATTGTGGAATTTTAGGAATGTTGATTAGTGGGAGATTTCCACAAATTTCCTGAAATTCATTGGATATTTATCGATAAGGATAAGTTCTTTGAGTTGCAGTCTCTTTTAAAGTAAATAGTATTAAGAATTTTTTTTTTCTAATGTGAGACATTCGCCTTTAGGTTTTCCCCTCTAAGTAAGTCTTGCTGCCTACTTTATTATGGGAGCACCCTTTAGGTGAGTCAGCATTGCTCCCTATGAGGGGACAACACTGTAACGACCAAGCCTCATTTGGGTTTGAATTCAAGCCCACTGAGTGGAAGCTCAATAACCACTCGATAACCACTACAGCACGTGGGTAGCATATTAAGAACGTAACACATAGCCAGGGGATGGCCGAATGGCTTCGCGCTGGTATTCTGCTCAGATCCTGTGGGTTCGAGTCCACTGTTGGCATGGATGCTTGTAGCCGTTCGGAATCAGCTTTAAACTGTAGGTCCCGGTCTAATTAGCCCTCGTGTATCAAAAAGTTGACCGTAACACTCCAAACCAAACAATAAGAACGTAACACACGTTATGAAAAATATTATCGACTTTATTAAAGTCTCAGAAATGTTTAGAGGAAGAGAGTATTATTTTTTGAATACATTTATTCAAAAGGAATTTATGAATTTCAAGAGTTAAATCGGCGTCTACAGACTGAAACTAATAATATTGTTAGTTATTCCTTAAAGTACTCTTTAGGAACAGAAAAGAAAAGTTTTCCTTTAGATACTACATAATATATGACGATAAGGTAATGTCGAAAAAATTTATGACTGACTTTAATTTTTGAGAAATATATTTGCTATTTAAATATTTTAGCATCATAAGCAAACTTGTTTCAAAACGAAAATATTACGCTTGTAACTTATGAAAAGTATGTAAATATATTTAAAGCGAGCTCTTTGTGGACGCAGCTAGAACTTTTATATTGTAAAGAAATGTAAAACTGTAAAACAAAAATATTTTCAGACATATTTTGCATAAAGGCATGTACTATATAATATTTATTTAGTTTTTGAAATACAATATCTAGTTATGGTATAAGTTCGTCTCTGTAATTTATAGAGCCATAAGTTTATGAAATAAACAAAAACCGTAGACTCCATTATATAACTGATAAAAAGAGAAGTATATACAAATGAATCTTAAAAAAATACATCTTAAGTGTTTTTATGAGAAATATGTTTTTACTTCTTAGTCTCCTACGATGGAAAAGAGCTAAACAAATAAGACTAGACAGTTCATATACTACAAATATTGAATCTATACCCATTTACAATATATTGTTGTTTTCATGTCGCTGATGGAAGTATTTCCATAACGCAGGTGTTTCAATAATAGATTTTTTTTTACATATATTTGGCCAGAGGATAACAGTTTTTGAACCTGTATACATAAATAATTCTTTATTTTCTCAAGTTACCATTAAAAATTTCAAAGTTACAGATTTTTATTCATGTTAGCTAACATTAATAATTCTTAATTTGTATTCAACCTATCCGTACATCATCAAAATGTCTCCCTTTACTTTAAAGCTAATAATTGTTAATTTATTTTCATTCATCCATTAATCATCTAAATAGCTTCTTTTATTTTTAAAAATCCTTATTTGATTACTATTTAAATTACTTTTTAACAACATATAACACACTGTAAATAAATTTTCTTTACTCGTTAGTTTATTATTAAAAACTAAATTATTTTTAGTATATAAACATTTTAAAACTTCTTAATGAATATACTAAACATATACGCTGATTAGAGAAGAGTATATTTGTGTTTGTTGTGGAGTTTTTCGTAAATACCTGAACATGTTCATATGCATATAGACACTTTAAGAGAATGCAAACATAACTTCAAAAATGTGCCAGGAGATCTGATAAACTTTACGCTTCATACCCCCAGTTTATGTCTCCTAAGGCACCTTCCAAGTTTGGAAAAGTTATGAATGTTGAATTTAACAAATAATCCAGAAATCATCGAATGTCATCGTATAAAGGTCTCTAAAGCCTCAGGATGATATAAAAGACTCTTATTGGTAGTTGTAAATAGTGATAACCATTTTGAAGAATATTAAATATGTATTAAAGAACAAAGGAAATTAATTTTTCCTGAATATTACCTGGATCATGAATATTAACTATAAATTCTGATTGTTTTTATACAAAATTAATGTGAACTTATTACAATTATACCAAAAATTGCTCTCATACTGTTTAATTCTACAAGAGATCTCTTTTTAAATCACAAATAATTTTGTACAAATAATCTCTTGTAAGTAAATTGTGTATTTTTTAAAAACATTTCATAAATCCTATTTATCTTTATAAATCTTAATAATTCTGGTTGCAGCATATATAAGTGTCTAAACTCATGAATTCAGTTTTCTTGCCCTTTCCTACATTTCTGCTCGTATTTGTCGATAGGAATTTGACATGTTTAATGTTGCAGATACCAAATGGCATAGATGTCAAAGATGTCACTTTTCCTTTGTCAGTCAGGGCTAGCTTTCGCTTTCCTTATCTTTATATGCTTTTTCCCTACGCCGAACAGATTACATATGTTTTACGCGTTATTCGTCAGTAAACAACGAGGAAATAGGTGCGTAAAAATGGAAGAAATACAATATTTATTAGAAATTGTCATATTTGTTTAAAGGTTACGAGCACACGGCCATAAGTAACACAACTGAACGAGAAAAATACTTCTTTTTTCCTTGACATATTTTGTAATTTATTCTGTTTTTGAGGTGCTTTTTATTTTTTGTTTTTCTTCTTAGATTTTTATTTCGACATTACAGGCTATTAGGTATAATGTTTTATAGCGTGTTTGTTTTACTATCTTCTGCCACGTTTCATTTCTATCCTTTTATGTGTTTCCTTCAAAATTAAAATCGATGTCTTTGTAGTAAGAAAACAGTAAGCAATCATTTAATTTTCCACATCCAGATCTATTTTCATAATTTTAAATTAATCTTTTACCTATTAAAAACTGAATAATAAAATTATACATCATTAATTCAGATGTATGACTGATGCATGTTTTCTTAAAAAAAATTTTCAGGTAGTCTCTTCTAACGAAACTACCGCGGGTTATAAACGTAGGACTACTTATCGTTGCTTACCTCCTTTGTATGTATATATATATATATATATATATATATATATATATATATATATATACTGGCCACCCAAATTTCAACACCAAGAAAGACAAGAGATATCACAACAAAATTTAATTTGTAGATAACATGTTGACCAAGTATCAAATGATTAAAATTATAGACTTCTGTGAAGTGTGGTTCCTGCCAAAATCAGTAGCCAGAGTAGCCGCCATTGTTGGAGATCACCACTGCCACACGCCTCGGCATTGATTCAAAGAGACTTTGGATGAGTACTTGGGGTACAGCAGACCAAGCAGCTTCCACACGTTGCCAAAGTTGATCTGCTGTGGCAGCTGGGGATGGAATCCGAGTCAATTGTAGAGCAACCATGGACCACATGTTTTCTATCGGCGAAAGATCCGGAGAGCGAGGCAGCCAGGGAAGCAATTCAATCTGGCGATTGACGAAGAACCATTGGACATTGCGTGCCACGTGTGGTCGCGCATTATCCTGTTGAAATATGGCTGTTGGCAAGCCCTGAAGGTAAAGAAGGACAACTGGCTCCAACACCTCGGAAATGTAGCGCTGGCTGTTTAAAGTACCGGCAATGCGTCATGAGGTGTGCGAGAGTGATATCCAATACCGCCCCATACCATAATACCCGGTGCAGGACCAGTGTGGCGGTGCATAACGCAGCTGTTCAGCATCCTCTCTTCACGGTGTCTCCAGACTCGAATGCGATCATCGTGGTGTTTCAGACAGAAGCGTGACTCGTCAGTAAAGACAATTTCATTCCATTCTGCCGTCCACATCCTTCTGTCATCGCACCATTGGCGGCGGAGACGTCTTTGGTTCTGCGTCAAGGGTAGACAAAGCAATGGACGTCTTGCGGACAGACCACTCTGCTGTAAACGGCGTCGAATGGTACTCGCAGACACTGGATGATGCGTTATAGACTGCATGTGCTGTGCTATGGTTCGTGATGTGACTGAGCGATCCATCAGTGCCATGCGCACAATTTGCCTGTCATCACGTGAAGTGGTGCGCTGAGGTGGATGCGATCGAACACGCCGGTCCGTCGTACCCTCCTGCATCCAACGATCACATATCCGCATTACAGCTGTTTGGTTTCGTCCAACACGACTACCGATTTCCCTGAAAGATAATCCACAATCTCGGTAGGCCACTATCCTTCCTCTGTCGAACTCGGATACTTGATCAAAAGATGATCGCTGTTTTCGACGAGGCATAATTGATCGTTTTTTTTTTGAAAAAACCACAAGAAAAACACAATTACCGAACTTTAAATCGTCGAAATCTCCAATCCTTAAATATCTATTTGAAGTGGCGCCACAGGCGCGCGTGATGTGCGTCTGCGGTGAAATTCTAATCATTTGCATATCTCACCTCCGCTAATGCATGTTGTAAATTTGATGTTATTTGCATGTTTCCTTCAGGGTGTTGCATTTACAGTGGCCAGCAGTGTATATACCGGCAAAGAATGAAATGTCGGTATTGTATAGAATGCCTAGGCATTGTGTATAATGCCGGACGTTTTGAGGCAAAGTATGAAATAGGAGAATTTTTACATACTTACCCTAGGCATTGTATATAATTCTTAAGCATTCTATAGAATGACAGATGCTATTTAGGTAAAGTGTAAAAAATGGTTTTGATAAGGCAATTATATAAATGACGTGCAATCCTCAAAAATACAAACGTTATTCTGAAAAAATAACGAGAGTGCCATTAACCCTTTCGCGGCGAACGTCACGTATACGTGACAGCAGCTATCCGCGTTTCTGGCCGATCGTCACCTATACGTGACAGCAGCTATCCGCGTTTCTGGCCGATCGTCACCTATACGTGTCAGTAGTTCGGAACGTTTTATTAGTTAATTTTTGGGGCACAAGATGGCACCGCATGTCTATGAAATTTGGAGTACACGTAGTTGGGACCTTCTATTCGAAAACAAGACTAGTATGAATCACATGCGGTCTATCATTTTATGTAAACAAACGGAGGAATGGATGTATTGCGTTTGGCTGTCAGCGGGTAGGGCATTTTAACTTTTCACGTGGTCTTTGTTTACGAGATATCTTTGTTTATTTTTCTTTTGCGGTGGGATTGTAGCATTGGGTATATGGGTTTTGAGTCAGAATCAGATTCTGTTGCAGTGAGATTTCTTTCCTTCGATGATTTAATATGGAGAAAAGGAGAAAATATTTAACAGAAGACGAAATTTCTGAATTGATAAGAAATGTGTCTGAAAATGAAAGTAGTGACAGTGATACAAAAATCTCGTCGGGTGAATCTGTTTATTTGGAACACGGAGATCAGAGTGATTATGAAGATATATCAGACATTTCTATTCTGAGTATATCGCGGGACGGTACTTCTTTGTGGTCTTCTCCCGTAAGGGATTTAACTCTATTAACATTCACAGCGGCATGCGGAATAAAAGTCGATGATGCTGTATCAAATGAATTGTATTATTTCAGATGTTTTTTTGATGAAACTGTAATGGATTTAATAACTAAATTAATGCGTATTATATTATACTAACCAAATTAATGCGTATGAGAGGTTCATAAATCCGGAAAGTGAACAGAGTTTATCCTCGAAGTATTTTTGCCTGTAACTAAAGAAGAAATGTTTGTTTAATTTGCTTTGACAATTTTAATGGGTATCGTGAAAAAACCAAAAATTAAGATGTACTACTCAACGAATCCAATGATTGCGAAACCTTTTTTCAGTAAGGTTATGAGTCGGGACCAACGCATCGAAATTCTTCGATACTTGCATTTCACTTCTACTAATGCCAAAAAGATTGAAAAAATTAAACCTTTTTTAGATTTAATCATTCAAAACTTTCAGAGTTCTTGATATATTATTGACATATTCTGGATATATTCCTGATAGGAATATATCAGTTGATGAAAGTATCTTACTGTGGAAAGGGAGAGTAGGATTTCGACATTATGTCCCAGCGAAAAATATTTTAAACTGTATAACAAAAATTTTTTAGTGGAAAAATAATAAAAGAATGTGTAAGTAACCCATATATAGCTTAAATAAATAGATTTGTTTGTAAATGTTACTATTTCGGAATTTTTCGTAACTTTAGGCTTAGCTCTTAAAAGTCCGCCGGCCTGGAGGATACGCTCACGAGAAAAACTTCCGGCCTCAGAGGAAAGCGCGTGATCGGAACTGCCGTCGCGAAAGGGTTAAAAAAAAATTATTCAAAATACTTAAAAAAAAATGAAAGTTGTACAAAACAAAATTTATGCCTTTCTTATTAAGGAAAACAAAATTTTCACATAAAAAATAAGAAATTAAAATTAATCTACTTGTTGCAACATGGTAGGCTTGAATGATATTTTGAATTTCATGTCATTACATTTTTCACGTAAAGACATTTCATATTTTGGCACTCTGTTTTACACATACCTACATTTGATGAGTCCTTGGCCGCTTCCACTGGACTGAGCAATTGCAACTGACAAAAGAGGAGTTTCGTGGTTAGGAATATCTTTAATTCTAAGCAAGTTCTTAGTGCATAAATTAAATTGTGATCTCCCTTATACTTGTTTTAAAATTCCTTCAGAAGTTCCAACTCGGTAGAAACCATCCTCTGTCACACTCATTAGAACTGCCAATATATTGCGCGATTCACCTCGCCCCTTCTCGACGTCAGGAATCGGAACTCGCACAGTAGTTCCCAAAAAAGCAGTGGGAATTGTTTTTTTTTCAGAATTCATTTTCATTTTTTTGGCTTGTATTTCCAGATTGATTTTAGAATTTATTTTACCTTCAATAGCATTTTAAGCTTTGAAACAAAGGGTTCACAAAATATCCGTTTTATCATCTTTACTAGCATGGCCACAGAAGGTATGAATTTTTTAACGACACATTTTGCATGCAAGTGTATCACTCGTTTCTTTTAAACACACACAGCAGGTATCAGAAACGGAAATGTCTTCGGTAAGCATGTCTTCATCATGTTGGTTTCATCCACTATCGACTATAATCTCATCCATGTTTTTGAAACAGGCTCTTTTTCATGCATAATCTGATTAGTTTCACCTTTTTCCATTCTTTGGACGCTTTCTATTCAGTGGCGTAGCTAGAATTTTTGCCGCCCTTTCTAAGTCAATCAATTGGCATCCGAGCAAAATTTTTGTCCTGTAAATCGGTATCCGAGCAAAATTTTTAGAGATAATATTTTCAACCCTACATTGACTTGACGATGAGGAAAAATATTCGAAATCATATACTAATTCATAATTCGCAGAAATCGAATAGTAAACTTATGAATTGAACAAGTGGTTTTTTACAACTAATACTAAATAAAAATATGCCGCCCCAAAATATGTGCCGCCCGGTGCGGACCGCACCCACCGCACCCCCCGTAGCTACGCCACTGTTTCTATTGCTTTTTCTATCTGCTCCTCTGTATTTATGTCTTTTAAAACACCTTCGGGTAGAAAAGACGTTGTAAGCCCTACTTTGGGTTTGTAGCCTAAAGAACTTTGTATGGTGTTCTTTTGATTCCAGAATGATAAGCTCTATTTTTCATAAATTGAACAAAACGCAGTCCTTCACTCCAGAGGTCAGATTTGTTGTCCTGCATCCAAGTACAGATCATATTTTCGATATTTTGATTAGTTCTTTCGACACTACCCTGCCTTTATGAATGGCGAGGCTTCCCATGGACGATCTTCAGTGCTGGCCAAAACTCCTTCAAGCTGGTCACCACATTATTGACAAATCCCCTACCATTGTCAGACAGTAATATAAATGACGCTCCAAGCAACGAGAATATGTCCACTAGGTTGTAAGCTGTTTCTTCAGCTCTCTTTGACGTTAGAGACTTGAGAATCTCAAATTTTGTGAGATGATCTTGGTACACCATAATAAATTTGTATTCTCTATTTGGCTGAGAATGAATGTCAATAAGATCTACCGGACACGGGAATTAAATTCGGAAAAAACCCATAGGTTTCACAACAATGCCCTTTTTAATACCTTTCTATTTTTTCTGGCAAGATTCACTAAGGTGAATGCACAGTACAGTTCAATATCATGACGTGTAACGTTTTTGTATTTGGTTGAAAGTTCTTTCAACATTCTATCACGTCCACCGTGTCCAATATCTAAATGAGCTTCATGAAGTGAGAGAAATAACTCAGAGTCCGTGACGTAATAATGTATAGTACTTGACACCTTCTTTAACGGGATAAATGAGTTTAATTTTGTTTTCCACAATCACCACATCATAGCGATTCAGCAACCGCTAGTCCCTGGGTTTCTTCTTAGTAGTTATTTTGGCTTTTTGTACATCATTTATTAACTTCTGGTAAGTAGTTTCGGTTAAGAAAGAACTGTTTTTTGCATCATTAACTCGAATTTTGGACAGTTCATCGTCAAATCGTTGTTTCATGTCTATAAACTATGACTTATTTTCGAACACTACAGCTTGCTCCTCCATTTTCATGCAGTACAGTAAAAAAAGTAATATTTTGTTGAACAAATTTAAGTAAAATTGCGCATTTTGACACTCCCGAACAAACCGTAAAGTGCAACTGACAAATTTTGATCCCGAGTTTCGCGTTAAAAGTCACGTGTCTAGTCCACGTGGTATTCGAAACGAATCGGAGATGCATTTCATACTTTGCCAGTTTCTCATTTGGCCTTCTATAGAATGCCTAGGAAATGTGTGATATATGAATCGTTTCATACATTTCCGGCTAGTTTTAGGCATTATATACAATGCCTAGGCATTCTATAGAATGCCGGATTTCATACTTTGCCGGTAACATACACACACACACACACATACATACACACACACACACACATACACACACACACACACACACACACACACACACACACATACACACACACACACACACACACACACATACAAACACACACACACACATATAAACACACACACACACACACACACATATATATATATATGTGTGTGTGTGAATGTGTGTGTGTGTGTGTGTGTGTGTGTGTGTGTGTTTGTTTGTCAAAATTTTGACTGATTTTGTACTTTTCTGTTTAAATGTATACTTCTTGCCAAAGCGATACAGACTGGGTTTGGCGAACTGCGAATATTATAACTGGTGACGCAGGACATCTCAAAATTTGCTTTTCGAAGGACCGTTATGGAGGAACGTAATCCTACGTTAAAAATAAATATATAAAGAAAAAATTATTTGAAATGATTAAATGACGCATACTAGTAAACGTTGATTTCATTATCACCACCAGATTAGTTTCACAAATTACATTGTTTATCTTATATTAACGTATATTAACGTATATTTTACGTGTTTTACCATATATAATCTCTCATAGCCTTTAGCCACATTTCCCTTTGGGGAGATATAAGAAACTGAAATTTCGAGAAAGAGAAATGGATGGGGAAAATTTCTGCTACTAAAAGCAGCGTCTCTTATGAATTAATAGGAACGTCGAAAGTCTGCGAAAAATCGTATCGGAAACTGGAAGTCAATAAAAGGTATTATGAAAAGGTTGGCTGGTTTTCCGCCGAAGGAGCAAAAGTTCTCAGTCTGTCAATAAATTGAAAGTCGTAGCAATTCGACACAGACCTCTCATCTTTCATGAAACTAAAACATCGCCAGTTTTAGAAGGCACTCCAAGTCTTTATTCAAACATTGGATATATAAGAAACGCACTTTTCCTCTATAATCGCAGTCATATATCCAAGGCTTAAGATATCTCTTATCGATGTCCAAGATCTACAGTACCCTTTTTCTCTTACATTTTAAGTTCGGAAAATATTTTGCCGCCTCTTCATACTATTTGAGTTCTTCAAAATTTGCGTAATTACATCTGGATGTTAAGTGTATTAGGTTTTTCCAGTGTAAACACTTAGCCACTTAACCTTTTAATTTCGCCGGCTCCTCGTAGATATATATATATATAATGAGAAATGAGCTGTAAGTTATTTCATCAAAATAATTTTTTTTTCATTCTTGCACTTTCACAGACTTAACTGAAATAAGACAATTTTTTTCCGCACAGATTATTTTTAAAAAAATACGACGCATGTTTTTTAAGTAAGTACCTTTTTGATGTTAAAAAAACACAAAGCCATTTTTTTAAACAATTTTATTTTTACATAAAAGCATGGACCTTAATCTATTTTTAAACTTAATTTTCCCCTATTTTAAGACAGTTATCGTATAATACGACCAGCTATTTTATCCCGTCATAAAAGAAATTCGCCGCCAACCATTGCTTATCGGCCGTTTTCACGTTTCATTGTAGTTCTGACCAACAAGGAACAAGTGGTAGTCACTGGGCGCTAGGTCAGGTTTGTACGGAGTGTGATTAAGTTGTTTCCAACCATATGACGCGATGAGATTCTGGGTTCGATGAACCGTGTGTGAGCGAGCACTGTAGTGAAGCAAAACGATCCCTGTATTGAGCAGACACCGCCTTATGATTTGGATTACACGTCGCAGTTTATTTAAGGTCTCACAGTATGCCTCAGCATTTACTATGTCACCCCGAGGCAATTAATCCACAAGCAACACTCCTTTCCTATCCCAAAAACACAGTGAACATGCTTTTTCAAGCTGACATTGTTTGCCTGAACTTCTCGGGTGATGTCGAATGCTCCCATTCCATGGACTATTGTTTTGATAACGTGAGCAACACATGTTTCGTCACAAGTGACAAAAAATGTATCCCCTTCGACACCGTACCTCTCGAGAACAGTCGAAGTACTTGACAAACGATTGGTTTTGTTAAACTCAGTCAGCATTTTTTGTTACCCAGCTTAATGTCAACTTCCGATAATTTAAGCGTTCTGCCGATAATTTAAGCGTTCACAATTTTATAGAAAACACTTCTTGAAACTCGAGGAAAGACATTGATAATGATGAAATCATGAAATCGATATCATAAGATAATCGATCATCATAAAGATAATGATGAAATCGTAATGCGTCTGTTTCCTCGAACTTTTTCATTAACCTTCTGCACCAGGTCATCATTAATGACGATCGGTCATTGAAGACGGCTACGATTCAGTGATTAGCAAATCAGGCGGCAGATTTCTATGAAGAAGGGATACAAAATCGAATAGTACGATACGATAAGGCCTTTAATATAGGTAGAAATTATGTTCAAAAGTACATAAAGGCCCATGCTTTCATGTAAAAATAAAATTATTTAAAAAAATGACTTTGTGTTTTTTAACATCAAAAGAGTACTCACTTACAAAAAACATGCCTCGTAATATAACTTTTTCACAGTTTTATCTTATAAATCTACGTTCATTATTTTTTTCCAGTGTCCAAATGTGTCACGTGTTTTGTTATAGACTATCTGGGACTATCTGCATACAACAACCTGTCTTACGTAAAACTCGAATTCCCTAGCTATATATGCTACAATTCTCATAACTAGTCTATTCCTATGTGTATTTCGAGCGCTATACAACATCCTTTCTTACGAAAAACTCGAACTCTCTTAGATAAATATGCAACAATTCTCATAACTAGTCCATTCCTATAAGGTTTCGAGCGCTATGCAACAATCATAACAAACTTCTTCATGTATTAATTAGTAAATACATAATTATAATTAACAATAAAGTTTGAAATCAATAAAATAATTTCTTAGTTCCAAAAATTTCCAAAAGACAAGTCAGCATCCATTTTATTTCCAAACCACTTGAAAATTCAAGCTATACCTTTATTGAAAAATTGTTCAAAGTTGACCAAAATATTTATAAGTCTTCGCTTCTCAGCTCTTTTTTACGAATTTGATTATTTTTCTGTATAAACCAATTTATTGTATACGTAAAGGAAAAACAAATTAAGAAATTCCTAATTTTAAAAAAATTTATCGCGTTGCAATAATCTTATCTGACATAGTCAAAAACTATTTAAATATGAGAAAATGCAGATGCTTAAAACTTTAAAATATTTGTCCAAGTGGCTTCGTGAACTTATTTAAACACATTATTTTATTTAATCAAAAAATACAATTGAAGATAATCACAAAGGAGAAAGGATACCAAGATGTCTGATACACAGCTCAAATATGTAGGAGCTCTAAATCATATGATGACATCACAGCTTTTGTATCCTGCATGAATTATCGATGGTATTATAACTTCATTTGGTGACGAACTAAACTATCAGAAAATATTCATAATTTTGTATTAGTTGTAAATCACAGGGCGTTTTTTAACTATTACCGGAAAGTTAAAACTATTTAATTTGTGGTATGCGTGATAGACTGTAAAATAACGTGTGCATGGTGTGCCCATAGCGAATTTCGTAAATCATGATCTTTTGATATATTCATCAAAACTGGTTAATGTGAGTTCCTTTGGTGACATAACAGACATCCAGATGGTCCTACTTACCAATTTCTCCAACACTGTGTTAAACATGGATATGATTGTATCTGTGCGCTTTGGATCCATCATACGGAGTATGTTGAATAGAGAGCGGAAGGAATGAATTGATTGTTAGGTGCCTTCTGTGTCATGAAAGGATATCCTATTCAACATTTAGAATGACTGCACTCAAACTATGAACATATATCGTTTCATATATGGCTTCTAATAGTTTATTATCGATGAGAAAAGGTTATAGTTAAAACCGCAGCAACCATTTCTGAATGACTTGTAATAACTATGAATTTTGCAGCATTTTTCAAAGTATACAGTTCGGGAAGCCTGTTATTTATGTTTTAAGGACTTAGTAAGTACAATAAACTGCCGTTTCCGAGAGAATTTTTACAAGCAATTGTTACAGGAGAATTCTTACACCCTTCAATAACGTTCTCATATCAGATGGCTCCATAGAGGTCATGTGTCTAGAATTACGATGATACGGAAGAGAAATTTATAATAGTAGCATTCGACTGCTGTGGCTGAATCTAAAATCCTCATCTTTAAAAAAAAAGGCCACTAACAAAATGTTGCTGTTTTGTTGTTGTTCCTAATGTCTCTCTGGTCGGAAGTTCTAGACCAGGTACATATAGATTTTGCGGGCTGAGGAGTGTGGCTCCTGATTACAGAAGCCCTAAAAGGGTCGGTAGCAAGTTGCCACCTCAGTTTTGACCAAGCAGTCCCAGGGGTGACATGTGTAGAGGGGGGATTGTACCATCTCCCACCCTTTCTATCCTCATAGAGGGACTTTCCAGTCTACCGATTTAACTTAGTCATATCTATCCTAGAGACGGAATGCTGTGTTATATTACTAATCGTAGACTTCTACGGCATATATTGCTGTTCCCAGGGTAAAATGTCTGCTGCAGCAATTATGCATCCAACAGTTTGATCGAAAAAAATGACAGCCCTCTATGTACTAATAAATCCTGTTTATTATGACCAAAATTTTATTGTTCTTTGATTCTTAAAACAAATACACAATTTCTGCTGAAACTTAGTTTCTCTTAGAAACATTTGCAGTAGGAAAGAAATTGCAGGATGAACAACGGATGAAAAATGAAAAAGTAATTTAACAAAATGTAAAAAAATAGATGGAAGATCAAATAACCAAGTCTGAGTTAATTAGGGAAAATCCATATGCCGAATGAAAATATAATAACGTTTTAAACATATTATGGGTAATGAATCTCATTTAAACCAACACCTGATTAATTAATTAAGAAAAGAGTATCCACAAACTGACATCAACAACTTCAGACAATGTCACACAGTTGTAGGTACCTATTCAAGTTCTAACCAAATCCGCTGATACTCAATGGAATTCTTATTAGATGTTAAAATCTCTAGACTTGTGAAACTGTCTCCTTCGATAGGTTGCTTTTTAATCGCGGTAACTTTTGTGAAACAATCTCATGCATGCAACAAAGATTGTATGTAGTATGCATGAGACAGATATAACAAATGCAATATCATGACTAAGTTAAACAGCAATATCATGACGTATATTTTCCTGGCGATTAACACATCTCCCCAAAACTGAAAATCTAAATTCCATTTTAATTTTTGTAAAAACAACTGCAATAAATTCTCTTAAATATTTAGATGCAACTAGCCTCTATTCCACTGCAACAGCTATATCTACATACGAATTATGGTCGGATTCCGTTGTTGGGGCAGTGTTGAGTCCTTCCTAGAGAACCAAACTTCAACAGTGATGAACATTATATGTGGTGCAGGTGATGACGGGAGTAATTAAGACTCTTTTGGGAGAACAATATATTCTGTAGGAGTTATAGGAAGCCTGTAACGACGATTTTTCGTTACAGTTTTTATTAATTAAATCTAACATCTTTTTATTAACTTTTAGTAATCCTAGTACAAATTTTTAATTTAGTTTACTTTCTTTCAATTAAAATATGGTACCTTTTTTTGCCATTCCTCGTGGTCGTTCCTGGAATACCCACGCTGCGTGTATTTTGGTCAAGTAGCGGTTTTTCTTAAAGATAATTGTATTTCGCACAGCTCATAGTTGGACTTAGCCTAAGGTATCATTTGTATCACGTCAGCTTGTGTACGCTTGAAAGCAGGGTGTTTACATGTCAATCGCTTTTGTACCCAGTGTTACCATTTTCAATAGGATTCTCGGATATGTTCTATTATTCTTAACATCTGTAGGGGGAACTGGTTTGTTGTCAATTGCTAGCCTCACTTTAGGGTCCTGGCTTGGTTCCTACTAGCCTCACATCAGGGTCCAACTCGTGGTTTTACTGCGAAAAAATCGGTTTGCTGACGTCAAAGTACGCCGAGACCAATACGAGTTCTTGGCAAAATTTAAGTACTTAGCTTGGCGCGTTCTTCGCCTTTTCCTAGTGCGCACGCAAGGTTGTTGGCACATTATTTTTGGCGGCTCTCTTCCGTGCTTGGCAGTTTCCCGTGTATGACAGCCTTAATTTCTTTCCCGCTGTGTCCAGATTTGAAAAAAGTGGATATTAATTACAGACTTGAGTTTTACACTTACGGAGTGCGTGTGAAATTGATAGTTTCCCCCAGGTAAGATCTTCGGCTCGACACTGTGGGAGAAGCCATTTTTCTTGGCCGAAATATTTGTCAGAAGTGCTTTGCAAGCATACCTGTTAGGTCGCTCATACTCGTGTCTCCTACTTTTTAAAACCAGCAAGGTTCTTATTGTATGCAGTTTTATGGAAATATTCATCATGTACGATGTTAGTATTTTGTTAATCCAGACCTTCTTCGAAGAAAGCAATTTAAAAATAAAAACATTTTAATTTTAAAAGTTGTAGACTGGATTTTTAAGAGTTAGAATATTATTTTTCCCGTGTATGCGATTGGCGTTGTGAACCATGGGTCTGCGGTTCACAAATTGTTCGTGATTGATTCATCTGCAACAGGTACTACCACTATCCGGCATATCATTTGTTTCCTGATCGCTGTCTCCCAAGTGTTCTGATTACTTCATACCAACTGTACTTGTAACAGCTTTTGGTGCAGCTTTACAGGGTTGATAGACGGACATATTTTTCTGATAATACAGAATTATCGACTTTCAGTTGCGTGATATTCTGCGTCGTAGAGTATGCGGACAGTTTTCTCCGGCGTTTCCCTCACCTCCAGAACTCTCTTCACTTACATCATAGGATACTGAACTGAATTCATTTGTATAGATGTATGATACAGTCTAAACTCACCCTCACAGAAATACCTTCTTGGAATCTCCCTTACAGATTTGGCACCTTGGGTTCTAGTGAAATATGTACAAATATCTACATTAGAAAGCCATGTTTTTGGCGTCCTAAGCCCCTATCTCCAGATGGTTCAGGCAGGTAACTGCACCTGGTCTAGGCTAAGTGTAACATTGGTAGGTGACCTAGTCTAAGTTCCCTTGGTTTTTGCACTGACGGTTTACAAAATCCCTAAATTAATTTCTGAATCTGCGGGACACTTATGTGTACGGAAATGTGAGCAACCATGCTTTTTCAGACAATTGCCGCATGTCTTTGAGTGGGTTGGATCAAGTTGGGAATTACATCATACGATAGATTGAATGACGATGTGATTATTACTAACTCACTCACTTATTGATTAAATTGATTGCATAAGTTGTTAGACCTAGTCGTAAACCACAAATGATTTAGGGCTATTTGTATTTAATGCAGTAGAGTCTTCTGGTTGAATTCATATCTGACAATTCTTATATTTTTGTTGTTTTCACCGTTCATGCTTGGCACTCAATTCAATACACTGCGTCATTTTGAGTTCTGAACTTCTTAAAATCTTTTAAATTTTCTTTTAATATCAGTGCTAAGTTGAACATTTTATTTTAATAATTAATGCATGGCATAAAATAGAGAAATACTAAGCTTACCATATACTTTTTCCAATAAACTCATGATTGGCATGGAAAATTTTGTTATTGGTTTTGCATAACCTCAGAGCTTTCCAAATTTAAAAATAATCATAGAGTAACGCAAGTATATAATGACCACTGTGTAAACAGCAAAATCACTGTCTCAATATTATTATAATTTAGACCATCTGTAAAAACTGTTCTCATATACATGAAAGCTTGAGCGCGCACACCCACAGTCACATACACGAAAGCACACGCACACACACACACAGATATATATATATATATATATATATATATATATATATAAATATATATATATATATATATATATATATATATATATATATATATATATATATATATATATATATATATATATATATATATATATATATATATATATATATATATATATATATAAAGGAAAACTTCCCTAAATGGTTATATTTTGCTCAGAACCGATTAAAAACTCCATAAAGCTAATGTTATAGATGAAACGCTTCTTCCACTGCCTCCTCTCAAAACGGCCTCCTTTTTCAGCACGATTACTGGCCGCCATAAATAAATTTCTCACTCTCTATTTATATATATAAATAACATACCATATATGCTCTTAAAGGGCGCAAACTTCTACACTTCTTAATGCAATCGTCATGTTCTTTCACATATTTCCTCTTTCATGTGCCAATATGTATTTGACATGTTTAATGTCGCAGACAGCAAATGACTCAGATGTCAAAAATGTCAGATTCTCTTTGTCAGTCAAAGCTATTTCCACTTACTCTTATTTCTTCTACCGGGATGAGCACATTACATACTTTGCGTGTTATTCCCGAGTAAACAAATGGTTAGATTTATGGAGAAATATCGCATTCTAGAGAAAAATATGCCTGGAAAATGTCGAAGAAATCATTATGTTAGTTCAGCAGAAGTCTGTTACGTTTCAACTGTTGTCAAATGTTATATATTTTTAATGTAAAGAAATGTCTGTGATCAGTCGAAAACATAATAATTATGTTGAAGTTTGGTATACCAACGATGTTAGATTAAATAGAAAAGTAATGTTTAAATTATATTAGAAAATATCAAAAAATTTTGTTCTTTGTTCAAGATTTCAAATTTCTCTGTCTTGTACACATATATTGAAAATGTTGTTATCCGCAACAAGATAAACGAACTTACCATACCTTATATTTACACCAGTTTTAATAATCATTTACAAACTGTAGTACTCTACCAATTATGCAATATTTAATGACAAATACATTTTTCAAAAGACATGCTAACATATATAGAACAAAAGCATATCAGACAGTTTGCAGTTTATTTAAACATTTCGACGATACCAGATAGGTTAGTCTAGTAAGAAGCCAATATATCAGACAGAATATTCGTCAGGTTGCCTAGTTGTATGATTGTTAATAATGGTCTATTTGAATATCTTGGGAATAATGTTTAATAGAAACTTGTCGATGGATCTCGAGTTTAAAAGTAACTTAAAGTATTTAGAACCAGTAATGTTATGAGTAGGAACTGATTAAGTGATTAAGTAAATATATTTATGTATAGTTCAGCAGAAGCAAGATACATTTCAATTTGTAAAATTGCATTTACTTATAATTAAAAGAAATACGTGCGACCAATAATTGTAACGAAGTTTGTAATATCTCCATAGTTAGATTAAATACATTAGCTATGTTTAAAATATATCAGAGAGTATTAGAGATTTCTTTTTTTTGTTCAAGCTTTTAAATTTCTTTCTTTTATACAATTGCAATGAAAAATTATGTGTTCAGAAGATGGATAAAGTAATATTGAATTTACACCGAATATACTTTCTATTTTGATAAGTTCTAACCCTTAACTGGTAACACACGTCACAGAGATGCTTAGGTTTGTTAAATTCCCTTATTTCATACTTAAGTGCTATTTATCAAATGAATTCTTCAGTGTATGCTCATAGTAGATTGTCTAAACAACGTTTGTGAAGTTTCAAGCCAATCAGTTGTGTTTTGTGGTTTCAGTAAGGTCTTAACTAAAACGTACGACGTCTAAGAGACGCCTATTACTTGAAGTGTCAACATTTGTACTATTGTTGCACTATCTTACACATGTGTATTACCTGTAGCGTTCTCTTCTACTACGTGTGAGATACGTACCTAACAAATAATGACAAATTTTATGTCTGAAAGTGTTTGATAATCATGTTGATCTTCTTAATTTATTTTTATACATATTTTTATTTACTCTCCTAAATATCTTGGAGAGTTCTAAATCCTTCATGTTCTCACAAAAAAATGATTACTAAATGTTTCCTCCTGTCAATTAAACTTTCAACTAATTTATTTATTTATGTTCTTGATAGTTTACATTGAAGATCAACATAATTATATTCAAAAGTTTTTAAAATGATATTTCATTGATTGCATACATTTTTTCCTTTCTCTTTTCTCTCCATCTCCGAGAAATGTGTTTTCAGAAAAAATATTTACAAATAGACTCTTGAACATAATTTTACGCCAATATTTATTTATTTATTTATTTATTTAATTTGGTATACGTCAAGTGTTTTTTTCAAGCATGGTAGGTATATTTTCTGCTAAGAGAAAAAAATAATGTCAATGGGAGGCTCTTCCTGAAGAAGAGGTAGAGCCGAGTGATGAAGAATTAAATTCTGATGATTCCTACAATGCCGAGGATGAAATAGAAATTTCTGAACATGACACTGAGTCTGAATTACATGAGCAATACATTGAGAATGAGACAAAAGAAAGGGTCGGTGGAAATTCAGTAGAAGAGGTTGTTCCTGGCTGCTCTGGGGATTAGTCTTCAATGACAAAACAAAATAAAGCCGTCAATTTAATATCCCCCATGCATAACTCAAAATTTACCGACCAATCCAGTAATAAACTAGAAATAATAAGTTTTTACAATTCAACAAAATCAGGAGTCGATAATTTAGACACAATTATAGCGAACTATTCACCGAATAGAAGGTCGAGACGGTGGCCCCTGTCAATATTTTACAATATGATAGCGGTTAGTCTTCTGACATTATCTATGCCAGCTATGATGAGACGCCTGTAATGACACGTTTTGACTTTATAAATTCATTAGCAAACAGTGTGTTAGAAAAACAAGTGCAACGTCGTTTGTCCATCACAAACCTTCCAGATGACCTAAAAAAATAGCACGGTTCATTCTTGGAGAACCGGAAGAAACGCGTAGCGCCTCTCAAGCAATTTCTGATAAGCTTTCCAAGAGAAAAACGTTCCGATATTGTCCTTATCAAAAAAGGAGGCAAACTCCATACAAATGTATAAAATGTGAAAATCCGTGTTGCATAGAGTGCTCGAAAAAAGTGTTCAATTCTTGTGCTCCTGGAGTAAAAAAGTAATTTTTGTTTACGTAATGGCCATTTTAATTGTATTTTAATTGTATTATTTTAACTGCAGGTATTATTTAATTTTAATTGTATTGTGAACAATCAAATAAAACATATTTAGTTAATTTATATGTAGTATTATTAAATATGCACCTCATAAATAAATTTTTGTTATGTACACGTCTCACAGACGTTACTTGCAACGAAAAAAATATATGTGTTACCAGTTAAGGGTTAAATAAGCCACATTGCTGAAATATTCCTGTGAAAAGAAAATATTGAAATGGACAAATATTTTTATCATCCAAGACACAAGCATTTTCTTTTTAGTGAGTTAATTTTGAATGCAGCACTGTAATATCCCCGAAGATTAATCATTTGTTTTTAGATCATATAGAATATATTTTATATGTCATCCAACAAAATATGTTTCAAACATGTTTGAGTTGACAAATAAAATTAAGCATATACAGTTTACTTCGTACTCTATTTCCAATGTGCTGTTCTAAAACCGCGAAAAAATATTTGAATTTTGAAAATACTCAATACGAACTGAAAATTTTTCATTTATATGCGGATTTGTTTCACGTTTAATATAAATACTAGGATGCTGATTTCCCCTTAGACTTTGAACAACGAATAAAATGTGATAAAACTCTATCTAGGTTAAAAATGCATTTCATGAAGCTAACGGAAGAAACTAATGTCAATATAGACAACAAACTATGTCAGTAAAGATAAAAGCTATTTGATAGAGTGCATACTACTTACACCTCTGACAAATACAGCCATTTCCGCTAACAAATGTTCAGTATAATACACCACAATCTTCACGCAACAAGAAATCCCTTCGAAACTCCCAGTCAATCGAAAACAGCCATTATTACCGTACAAGAAAATTTTACGGGTAAGTGAATATCAAATACTGATAGCAATATAAAAAGGAGACACCGAAATACGTACGGAAGGAGAAAAATGTCCGAAAAAATGTGAAGTTTGGACAAGTAGGGGGAGAAATAAAAGATTCTTTTGTGCTTTAAAGATATTTCTCTTTGGAATTGTACTACAACGTTGAGAAAAATCTGACGTAACGTATTGTTTTGTAGTAGTTACATCAGCGTTACAGGATTATTATGTAATGTTTATGGATAGAGAAGATTTCTGCTTATTGTCATGTGTAATATTGGAGGTAATAAAAACAAATGAATATATAGTTATGATAAAGTTAAAGTAAATGCTAAAATCTGTTATTTTTCGAGATAGGTATTTTAATAAAATCTGCTTTTTATTAAAACAGAATTAAAATTTAAGGGGGTCCGGGACACATTTAAAGTTTTTTTTATTTATTGAGTTAAAACTTTGAATTTTTTGTGATGGTTAACCATATAATTTGAAAACAAAATCACATCATAAATCTTCTCAAAAAGTTTTTAAAATTTTTTAAAATTTAAAATTTTTAGTAAAATGTGGTAAATTAAAATCGTTATAACTCGAAATATTATTTGTCAAATTTCAAAATTTTTTCCATTTAATAAACCGAAATATGTGTTTTAATTTTGTTTCACAATTTTTTAAAATATTAATTCTAAAAAAATTAATAATATTTAGATGACAAATTACAAAAAAAAATACGTATCTTATTTTTAAAAGTAAATATTTTTTTTCAAATTTGCTGAATCAAAATTAAATTAAAGTAGTTGAAAAAGACATGTTACAAGTTTCAACCATTTATCTTTAACGGTTCTTGACTTATAACAATTTAAAGTCGAGAAATGGGTAAAAAACCCAGGAAGAAAAACGCACTTACAGGTTTAAACAACGATTGGCTACTATTAGAATGTTGCAAAAAAACAATAATTTCTCCTGTTCTAATTAAGATAGAAACATTATTTAAACGTCATTTTAAACGTAAAAGAACACAGAAAATTTTAATGCAGTAAAATGTTTTTCGAAAATTCGAACAATTTTGTGTCCTGGACCCCCGTAAAAACCCCGTAAAAACTAAGTACCAAAAAGTTTTCTTACTTTAAAGTAAGAAAACTTTTTTCCTTACTTTAAAGTAAGAAAAACTTTAAAGTAAGGAAAAGTTACGGGGAAAAGTTACCCCGTAACTTTTCCTTACTTTAAAGTTTATCCTTACTTTAAAGTAAGGAAAACTTGCCAGAAATTCATTAATATGTATAATATTTTTAACTTCAAACAAATAAAATAATCTATTATGTGCTCGTATACAGTTTCCTAAAAGAAATAAAAATCTTAATAATGCACAAAACTTTATAATAAACAAAATTTTATTCATGGGATTTTGGATGTTTTGTTTATTAAAATATCAAATTGTGATTATATTTTTATGTGTAGACAAATAAATAATAAATGTTATATTTTCCAATAATGCAGTAATAATGCATGATGAAGGTTTTTCAACGAAGTAGTCACAAAGAATTTTCTTCAATCTGAAGTTAAGGGCACACAGATCATCTCGAAAACCAAAATGGAGCTATTTTAGTGAAATGTTTATGAGCATGTATTTAATTTCAGAATACAGATATATGCAAAATATTTATTTTCCAATAAATACATACATTATATTTTATATTTAAAGTAAAATGTAAGAATTATGTAAAAAATTTAGGTTATCGTAGCATTTTAATCATCTTCAAAACTCGTTAAATGTTTGATACCATATATCAGTTTGGTAGCCTTTCTACAAAATTTGTATAAATGTGTAAAAAATTCAATATATTTAATCTATTGAACTTTTGTTCCAAATTTGGTATGGTAACATAAAATATATCAGTTGACAATAACACGAAGTATTTTGCTTCTATATTAGAAAAGATTTAAATTATAAATTTGTTAGTGGAAAATTTCAAAAAACATAAAAATTTTAATTACATATTTTTTGTTAGTTTCAATTTAATTACAATTTCGCTACATCTAGAAGCAAAATACTTCGTATTATTGTTAACTGAAATATTTTACGTTACCATACCAAATTTGGAAAAGATGAATTCAATAGAGTTTTAGAAAAGTCTACTTTACTGACATATAGTATCAAACATTTAACAAGTTTTTGAAAATAATTAAATTACTACAATAAATAAAATGTTTAACATAATCCTTCCATTTCACTTTAAATATAAAATATAATGTATGTTTTTACTGGTATATAAATATTTTGCATGTATCTGTATTTTGCGATTAAATACATGTTCATAAACATTTCACTAAAATCACTCCATTTTGGTTGTCGAGAAGTTCTGTGTGCCCTTAAATATTACACGCATTCATATTAAATGGCATATATTGTTACACTAGCATAAAATTTATAAGTATATATATTGAGAAATATGTGTTAAAAATGCAACTAAAAGCAGGGGCTCTGACAATGGAAGAGAAATTAACGTTGTCAGATTCTAGTTTTAAAAACAAACTTTAATAATCTCAAGCATTAATATACAAACTCTAGATACCTAAAGAGTAATGACATGTAATATTTGCTTAATTAAATACGTGATATCAATATTTACTAAGTAAAATAAAACTATCATCAAGCGATGTTATAACTTCTATTAATATCATGAGCACATTTAATTAGCTAAGAACTATCGATGTAAACCGGCAGAGGTAATGTCTGGCAGATGTCTGGAATCTTAGGTGAATATGCCACTTGCAGCAATAGAATGATCAATGGTCAAAACCGTCGTACATTCTAGTGATTGTATTAGACGTCGCAAAGAAGGCGGCCGAGGTATTATCTAATGAATTGAAAAGGGCTTAGCGGAATTATACTCGGCATTCCACTAATACTGGGAGATTTACTGCACAACTTAGATGTCTTACAGATTCTGTGTAATTAATTATTTTGCATGTAATGTACACGTGATTCATTGCTATTCATGTATATTTCCCATTTGTTTTTTTGATTATTTGAGATTATGTGTTTAACTTCAAAGCTTTAATTGATTTTAATACAAATGGCAAACTCCATTTTGCATCGAAGTTGCTTTTAGGGTAAATTATATTACTATGCCAGAAATGCCAAGGATTTTGTTATTCATACAGGTTGTTCACATTCTGTTATATGTTATATATACATAAGTGAGCATTAATAGGAAAACTATACAATAAATTATAGTACTCCATTTTAGATTCCATTAAAATTTAATACATAAAAGTCAGTACTTTTCCTTTATACCGACCTTTTGCCAACCTCCTGGCAAACAGCAACTCTTGGCGAGGAAAATCCATTATGAAAATGAAATTTAAAAATTATTTTAAAGATTTAATTTCTCATATAGTTTCTTACATGCAGTTAAATAAAGTTGTTTTTTTCACTGCTGCATGCAAATGAAATTTCTGCATGAAAGATATAACGAAGTAGATGCAAAAGTAGAAATGTAGTTTTCAATGTACTATACATGATGTCAGCATTATCTTTTTTTTACTATCCCTTTAAGGTTATTTTATAACTTTCACTGTATAATGCTGTTCACAAAAATGGAAATGTGGTGTGAAAAGAGAGTGTTTTCCTGTATTCATTATTAACTTGTGACATTTGCGTAATATTGGCGACAGATCGGTATAATGGGAAAGAACCTACATATATTTTGCAAATCATTGAGTGCATATTAAGTGGTACAAATTGATGTTGCCACTGCGTGTTAAAGGAAACCGGAAAAATAACAATTTTCTGCTATTCATTTTATTGATAAATAATGTGCATGGAAATAATTCACATATAGGAAAAACTTAGAAACAGTTAATTTACGGACTAAACGTAAAATAGCGTTAAAATGTAATGACAAAACACATCAAAATCACATGAAAATTGCTCAAAGGAAAAAAAATCAAATTAAAATGTCTTTAACCGTTTGAGAAAAGTTTCTGCCATAGATAAAAAATATTTCTATCTTGTCCACCAAAAATAAAATCCCCCAAAATTGATAAATAATTAAAAAAAATAAATAATATATATTTTTTAATCAATGAGAAAAAGGTTTACATAGTTTTTATTTTTCTTTAATTCACCATGAGTGATGATAAAAGGGCAAGAATCACAACCATTACAATGTACATGCAGGAAAATTACATATGCATTGCAATATTTAAATTATATTATTATTTAACAAAAAAATATTAATATAATTAAATTATAATATTTAATTATATATAGTATTTTTGATTATATAATTGTTTCAATATATTATTCATTGTATTATTTTAATGGAATAATATTTTATCTAAATATTTTTCCTCTCAGAAAATATATTAAAATTGCAAGAAAGTTAAACTTGACGTATGAAAGTTGACAATTTAATATTATTCAAAATATTTAGCACGATATTCAAACATAGCTCTTAACACTAGCCTCTATTCTATTTATAATCATAGACAGAAAGCGTAGAAACAGATATATTTCTCACCCAGAAAATATTCCGATGTTAACAATGGAATAGTTTTATTTGAACAATTTAATACTTGTTGAAAGAAATTGAAACATAAATGTTCCCTCCGAGTTTAAATTATTGAATAATTAAAAATGAAATACGTTTTCCCTTTCCTTTTCAGCATTCACTTGAAATCCTTTATTAGAATCCGCGACGTTCGGAGAATCAATCCATTTAAAAATTCTTTTCTGTTCCTTTCTCCTGTATTTATACTTACTCCCAAAATGATTTTCTCTTATCCATCTTTTTTTTTCTTTCTCTTCAGCATAGTTAGACAGCAACAAAGCTGATTTAAAGCAAATTTTCAGCTTGTCTGACTTTGAAACATATCATTCAAGGAGAAACATTTCAACAATTATTTCAACAATGCTCTTAAACGTACGTAAGGATATTTAATAACTACATAATTAAGAATATTTACTTTATCTATACACCAGGCACTTCTCAGAAGATAAATAAATACTTACAATCTTCAAGTGCTAACAATTATTTAAAAGTTCTCGTTTGAGAGAGGCAAAGAATCTATCATGAATTCATTTGTGTGTGACTTTTACATTCTGGAGGGTATTGCTGGGACTTTAATTACGGTACCCCTATCCCTTCATTTAAACGGTAGATTTACACGGTTCCATGACAAATCGTGTATATCGAAACAGTGTGAAACAAGACACAGTATTCATATAAGACAAGGGGATAGCTGCAAGCCGTAGTTATGTTTATAATAACAGTGTAAAAGCAAAGAGTAACAGTGTAAAAAGCAAAGAGTTTATGCTGACGTGACGACAAAAAAATTAAGTAATATGGAAGGATAAATTATTTATTTACATACGTATTTCAAAAATTAACATCTAACCTCGTGTACAACTGAACTAGGAATAACAGTATGGAAATAAAACCAAATCTGCTTTAATGACACCAATGCTAAAAGCAACGCAACGTGACTCTATGGGCCTGTGACGTCTGTGCAGATAATTAATGATTGCGTTCAATGTGAAAGACTCAAATAACAAATAAAACATCGTTTTTTTTAACGTAGGATTACGTTCCTCAATAACGGTCCCGCGGAAAGAAAAAAATGTTCGGCGTCGCGAGTTATAATTTTGGCAGCGCGCCAAACCAAGTAGCAGTAAACAGTTAAACAGAAAAGTTCCAGATTGCGTAAAAAAAAAAAGAGGTAAGCAACGATAAGTAATACTAACTTAATAACCCTCGGTAGTTTCGTTATAAGAGACTTCCTGAAATACCTGTTTTTTAATTTATAAAATTTAGAAACCGTGTAAACCGAGTACCGTGTAAATCAAGGGAGAGGTGTAACTTATTTGGCATCACCTTAAAGGCTATAAGAAGTTACAACTTTCCGTTCTGAGGATGGTTTAGCAAATGTTGGCGATTAATTCCCAATACACGGTCCATCTCCATTTGGCGACTTTTTTCCGCCATCTTTTTCGCGTCAATGCAAGTACTGACGCGAAGAAGACATTTGTACGAATAACAAATTGACCCAACATCCATATAGAAACTCAAAACACTCTTCTCATAATCTGTGTCCAAACGAAAGAAAAAAAAACCTCACAAATTCATTTTATCAGCCGTCTCAAGAGCCGCGTAATCCGTCGAGTGGAATTGCACAGAAAGTGAGCAGAAATTCGAAACATTCGCGCTAATCCAAATGGCCAGTTAATGGCTTGAAAAACAACCAGTTGTGAACGATCATTCATGTAGAGAAAAAAATAATTAAAAGGAAATTGTGAAGGGTGAACAAAAAGAGGCTAACAAAAAATGAAAAAGCATATTTGGCGTCGATATCGCTCTTTTGGCGAAATCATTGAAATTCGATGGACCGTGTACTGGAATAGAGCCAACGTGAGCTTCAAAATCTAAGGCACGTTTTGGTTCATGTAAATGGAAGCTGGTCTCCACGGTGGTTTTTGATAGATGGAAAGCTTCTATTAAGATAGTAGAAAATATATAAGGAACTACCTGAAAACACGCACTTCGCTACGGAGTACACATATATATATATATATTTATAATAAATATGACGATCAATGTATACAATTGATGTAAATATATATATATATATATATATATATATATATATATATATATATATATATATATATATATATATATATATATATATATATATATATATATATATATATATATATATATATATATATATTTATAAAAACATCGTAAGGGATATTTTTAAAGACAAAATAATGTAGATGAAAATATTCAAATTAAATCTAATAGGATATAAAATATAATATAGCACAGTTTGAGGAACATATCTTTTACTGTATTTTAATATTTTTTTGGTAATATCCAATCGTCTGCTGCATTAGCAAGAATTTTTTTTGTCTATTTCGTTGTTATCACGTAACGATAAATTTATTGAAAGTACCAGAAAAAGAAATTACGTGATCAGCATTTAATAAATTAAATTCCAAAAAGTAATCTTTAAAAATTCACCAAAAATCAGAAAATGGAGGTAAAGATTCGAAAAAGATTTCATTTAAAAAAAAATTTTCATGATCTTTCTCGTGATATAAATTTTATAACCCTCAAATTATTATTTGAAATGCAAACTTTAAAAAGTTACTAAAAGAGCTTAAAAAGTTAATTTTAAAAAATCTAAGAATAATTTTTCAAAAATATTTCTTAGTGCACCCCTACGCTATAAGAAGAATCGCCATGCAAAATTTCAGTCCTTTGTGTCCAACGGTTTGGTCTGTGCGTTGTATGTCAGTCAGTGAGTCAGTCAGTGAGTCAGTCAGTTACGGAATTGTTTTATATATATAGATAATTATTCAGGAGACATTTAATTGTCATGAATGAGGATCTAAAACGATAAATACACATTGAATACACATTAACACTAGAATGCCCGACGGAATCCTTTCGACTCCACACGCTACAAAAACACTGATATCGTTTCCAATTTTTCATTTCAGTTGCTTTCCTTCTGTGACTTTTAATGAAATAATAATGTCTATGACTTCAGGAAACCAGAAATATTTAATTGAATTAGAAAATATTTGGGGGCCCATATCCCTAGAACGCCACAACGGAGTCGTATCGACTCGGAAAAGAAAAAAAGCGAAATTTTATCATTTCCATCCCTTGTTTCGGGGCCATGACTTTGGACTATACTTGTTTTCCCAAACAGTGACTTATCAGTTATCATACCCTTCCCCTGTCCCCCTCTATATTGAAAATATGGTCAGTTCTTTGCACCTGCGGTTCAAATGCTTCCTTCTTTGAAGGATTCATTTCACCGTTATTTCGTTTCTACTTGTGTTCTAATTTTTAGAAGCTATTGAACTACTCAGTTTCGTTGCATATATTGTGGATAATGGCTCGTAAAAAAGGATTAACCCCCGATGTAATAGCAGTTCTACTACCAGAGCTTTCAGATGATGAATCTGAAGGGGTGAGCTGTCAGACATTGAAGACGAGGATTTTGAATCTGTCAATTGTGAAAATAAAAATGACTATTCATCTGATTCTGATGAAAGTGAGAATAAAGAAAGTACAAAAATAGTAATATGGGACCCTTAATTTCTCCTGATGGTACAGAATGCTAAAAATATGAAAGTGGAAAAAATCCTGGAAGGTTTCCAAAACAAAATATCATACGGCAAGATAGTGGACCAACAAATCAAGCAAAAATAAACGTAATCGATGATAGCGTGTTGAGTGCTTGGTTTTTATTTGTAGACAGCACAATTTTGAACAATATAAAGAAATGTACGGAAGCAGAGGCAAAACGACTGCTTGAGAATGACACTTGGTCTCTTTCTATAGATGAGTTACTTGCATTTATTGGAATACTATACGCTCGTGGCATGAGTGGTGCAAAAGGAATTGAGCACGCTGTGGTCTAATACCTAGTATCTCTGAGGTCTAATACCTAGGGACTGAATTTTTGCACGGAAACTGTGGGAAGAAACAAGTTTTGTAAAATTCTTCGATTTTTACGATTTGTTTTGAAATCTACACGTTCAACACGTTTGAAAACAGACAAATTTGGAATCGTTTCATTGAAAATTGCATTTCTTGCTTCAAACCAGGGGAAAACATAACTATAGACGAACAATTGTTTCCGAGCAAGACACGATGACCTTTTACTCAATTTATGCCTTCAAAACCTGATAAATATGGACAAAATTTGTGGCTTGCTGTCGATATAAGAACGAAATACCTCCTGAATGCCTTCCCTTATCTAGGAAACAATTAATAACGGTCATCCAATCAAAGATTATCTGAATACGTCGTTATGAGACTGGGGAAACCTTTTCTAAGCTAAGGTCTAAATGTCACAGTTGATAACTTTTTTCCGTCCATTCATTTAGCTAAAGAATTGCAGAAGAAGGGAACAAGCTTGGTAGGGACTGTCAGCAGGGCAAGAAGAGAAATCCCAAAGTCCATGAAAGATTCCATAGAGGAACTGTATAAATCTAAAATCCTGCAACATGGTGAAACAGGTGCTACTCTTACAGTATATCAAGGAAAGAGAAAGAAAAACATTATGGTCTTGAGTACGCTTCATGCATCTGTAGAAATAAATAATAATGAAAAGAAAAGCCCAGAAACAATTAGTTTGTATAATGCAACCAAATATGGTGTTGATATAATTCATTAGATGGCCAGAAAGTACTCTGTAAAGGCACCATCTAGAAGGCGGCCTGTCCATACTTTTTATAATATATTAGATTTCGCTACCATAAATGCCTCGATTCTTTTTAAATAAATTACTTGAAAAAAATTACTATAAAAACATTCATCCAAATGTTAGCTGATGAAATGCTTCACAATCGCATACGCCTTCCAAATAAACAAAAAGAAAACCAAGCACAGTGGATTCATCAGAGAGATCAGGTAAAAAGAGGAGGAAATGTGAAATAAAAATTTCTAATAGTAACATGACTACCAACAATAGTATTTCATGCAAGAAAATGGTACGTGGTAAATGCTATGCCAAGATAGATTATACATGCAAAAACTGCCTTCTTGAACTTTAGTTTAAAAATAACTGTAAGTATATGTATTTTGTGAAAAGAATGGCTTTTATTAATTTTTCTTATAATTGTACATTCAGTTATCTTTTCTTTGTAGTTAATTTTGTATCTATTGTTCTTAAATACAAATTCAAATGTTTTAATTGAAGATTTCATTCATTATTGTACGGTCGTGTATGCTTTTATCTTATAAAAATTCCATCCGAGTCGAAATGACGCCGACAGGCGTTCTAGGGGGATGGAGGTTGTGGGCGTTCTAGTGTTATATCTTTGAAGTAAAACGTCAAATGCTTAGATGTTGGCAGCAAAGGTTTATGGATTTGAATGTGAGTGATAGCATTCATTGGCATCTTCAGTATAGTTTAGGGAGCAGGACGTTGCGATCGTTATCCACATATTCTGACCATACAACCGAATTTTCAATCATTGAAATGTCTGTACTTTTTCTAAAACAAAGGAAATGTTATCAAGCAATATTATATTTATCAAGTCAAAGACTTTTTGCATTACTATAAAGTTTTTAAAACATTAAAATATTTTCGTATCATTCTTTATCGCTTTTTGAGCGAGTCAAAGTGTTTACTATTTTATTTTCTATTTCTACGATTTATTTCTTTAAAATGTGACAGCTAGATTTTTACACGTCTCATGTCACATTTCGGTGAAAAATGTGTATGTAAAAACAAAACCCTATATTTTAAAAGAAAACATTGAATAAATACAGATACTCAACTTAATTTTTTCTTCTTTCTTGGATCTAGAAAGAAGATCAAATATCTTTATTTTCTCTACAGAATAAAAATTTAAAAAGGTAAAAGTTAAAATATAAACTGAAAATTAGAACTTTGAAGTTAAGGTAGAAGAAAAAAAAAGTCGAAATGTGTCAGCTTCAATGGTTTAAATTAACAGCGCGTCTTGAGAGGAAAACCCACCCCATCAAATGTAAAGAGTTAAGCTTCTCTGTGGACCACAAATTTAATTTGCCTAGGTTAAAACACATGGGATTCAAAGATGCAGCATGACATCCTTTTGCATCTTGCACTTGGGAATCGGAAAGTAAACTTTTTTCATGAAACATTTGTTCACTAAAACGAAACAAAAATTTAAAAATAAGGATGATTTTAGCTCTAACCCTTATTTCGTTCTTTTAAAGTCTCTAAGTTACGGAAAGTGAGTTTTTCAGCTTTGTAAACAAAGCCATCTTAAAGCAAGGACTATGAGTTATAAGTGGTGACCTTATAAACCATTGAGAAAGAAAATTTATAAAATATGTCAGGGTTAAATAAGAAAGTATTCTTCTATGGAATATATACATACAACACATTTCTTCTTCTGAAATTTGAATGGAAAACCCGATGTCAAATATTGGACTAATTTCTTTTAAAAGAAATTTGCTGACGCAAACCCTACTTATGTATTTCATTATCTTCCGGAATAAGACCTATTTTTTTTAAATTTCTACCACAATACTCCTTATTTATAAATGTTTGATGCTTGTATAAAGGGTTGTTTAATTGGTTGTGAGGACTTTCCTTAGGGGGTGGGGGGTAGGAAAAAAGTCAATTTGGGTTAAAATGCATCGGCAAAACTCCAAAATGTCTTAAATATACTATATATAATCACAAATGTCAAAGTGGTGTATAGGGCCACGTAAATAAACACACAGATATGTGTAAATACATTTCCCAATGAGGTTTTTCCAGTTGAAAAAGTCTTGAGAAATGCCAAACGAAAAAACAGTAAAATTCATTTTATATTTGTCAAGCAATTATCCTTTGAATTATAAAGATAATTTACAAAATATTCTAGCCAGAAGACCTAAGCTGAAACTATAGATTTAGGTTTTAAAATAATAATATAGCTATTTCAGGCATTTTATACTTATTAAAGAAGAATAATTACACATAAAGTTAAAATAACACTGAATGGTTGTTTAAATTTTCTATATTTTGTGTTGACAGTATAAAAATTTTGTATAAAAAGGTACTTGCAGGTATTTTATTTTTATAAGAAGAATTACACAAATTAGTTAATGTTAAAAAAACACTGAATGGTTTTTTTAATTTACTATATTTTGTGTTGACGGTATAAACATTTTGTATAAAAAGGTACTTGAAGATATTATATTTGAAATTTTCAAGAAATTTTCCAACACCACAAATTGTACGTACCATTTATGCCATAAGGCTATAAACATATCTAATCTCGGAAAGTATATTTAATTTTAGATGAAATTTAATGAAGTAAAGATCTGCATTACATGCATATCTAAGGCGATAAATACGCTTTTTTGACCAAAAGTACTCGTATTAAAAGTTGAAGGATGTAGAACCTCAATCTTATACGCTACTTAATTAAAGTGTAAGAAAAAAGGTTAATTACGCATGCTCATATTACATGCATATCCTCAAAGGATCTTCTTTCCTCCAAAGAAAGTTCTTTGAATATTTCCAGACCTTTTCTTGTTCCATCAATTGTAGATTTTTATCTCGTGTAGTGTTTCTGTTTGGATAAAGTCAGAATAAAGTGACGATTAAATTCGTACAAAAAGGGCTGACAAACAGAAAACAGCCTTTAACCCCTGT
Source organism: Dolomedes plantarius (assembly GCA_907164885.2). Classification (NCBI taxonomy): domain Eukaryota; kingdom Metazoa; phylum Arthropoda; class Arachnida; order Araneae; family Dolomedidae; genus Dolomedes; species Dolomedes plantarius. The sequence goes on along the minus strand of OU015498.1, from coordinate 151,033,180 downwards.
GCTTTTTGACGATATAAATATATATATAATATTATATATATATATTAATACATATATATATATATTATATACGGAATATATATAATATATAATATATATATATATAGAATAATATATATAATATATAGAATAATAGAATATAATTATATAGAAATATAGATATATTAAAAAATATGTGATATATATATATACACACATAATATATATAGATATATAGATATATATAATATATATATAGTATATATATATATAATGTATAATAGATAATACATATAGATAGTATATATATATATACATATATATATATATATATATTATATTAACAATATATATATATAATGTATCATATATATATCGACACATATCTATCTCTTATCATATATACTATACATATATCGTATATGTATCTATATATATATAATATATATAGCACATATCTATCTTATCTACAATCTATATTATATATCCATATAGATATCTATATATCATATATATCCTCATCATATTAGATATATATATATATACATATATATATAT
>OU015498.1:150859949-151032543 GCA_907164885.2 Dolomedes plantarius | reverse complement strand
CTTAAACGAAGATTTAGAAGTTTTAAATTAAAACGTCAATAATTAAAACTTGATATATGTTCGATATATAACTCGATATATAACTCGATATATGTTCGCGAAAAGGATCAAGTAGTTTTAAAATGCTAAAACAAATTCATGTAGATAGCCTGTGTTTCAAATTTTTCAAGAACGGAACGGAACAAAACAGAAAGGAATTTTAAATTTTAAGCATTTCTATTTACCGGAAATTCTCTATCAACAGCAAACACTACAAATGTTCATTTTTTTATCCAAGTGTATTTAGCATGGACATCTATTTTTTATGGGACTGTTTTTGGCTTTCATACTCATCTCCCTGTCAGTATTGTTGCCATGGTTATGAGGGCGAATATGGCATTTATTGGGAGTGAATCTCGCTACGAGGGTTGCTTTCTTGTTTTCTTTGCGGGGAAACGGATATTGGTCGATTTACGAATGCTTGTATGACAGATGAGGCTCACGGAGAGATAGAATTCTTTTTACTGCATGCTTGCGATATATTTTTATGTTCACAGGACAAGAATCAGACACGATATATTATGGCAATAGATACAGATTTTCATGTCAAAGAAAAGGGAAGATTGTGCGTCGATGGATGTGTATTTTACGATTCTTTCGGACTTTAATTAAAATAATGTGTCTACATTATAACAGCATTTCTACTTCGGCAGCATAACGAATTTTTAATTCAGACTTTTTTGTTGGTCAGTGCATAGTCTAAAAATATAAAAACAAAGTTTGTAATAACACTCCCCATTTCTTGAAAATTAAATTTCATGCTTCCGCTCTATGTATGAAAGAGGAAAAATAAATCCGAACACTATAATTTTAAATTTCCTGTCTAGAGTTTACGTTTTTGGACAACGGGCTTTTTCTTTGAAATTTTGACCCTAAACTATTTTATACGACTCTTCTTTTGTTATATGAAATTTCAACTTTTAGTTTTAATTCGCTTTTCTTAAAATTCTGTTCCTTTTGTAGGATTTGTAATAACTTATGTTGATTAATTTTGTAAAACCTTAAGCTTTATTGCTCGTAATTAGTTATAGTGGAACTAAAGTGGAGAGGTAAGAAATTTAGGAAGTAGAATAAATTCCAAATGACAGAAATTAATGCGTTGGAATAAACACCAACTGTAATATACTCTGTATAAATGTATTTTTTATCCAAGTTATATTTGTTACTGATTACATTATTTAATTAGAAAAACAAATTTTAAGAAGAATAAAATATTTATATTATTATAACAAAATAAAATTTTATAAAAATCTTACAAAATAAAGTTTAAAAAAACTTATTGTAAGTAATGATAAATAAAAGTTTACAGGAAGTCTTCTTTAAACAACAAAAACAATACGGTAAATATTAAAATTATTTTTTGCAAAGTGATATGTGGTCATTTGTTCAATTTTTTAAATTTTAAATCAAAATATGCTGCATTTTTACACTCTCTTTTTTTCCAATTTTTAGTTCTTTCACTTAAAAAAATAAACTAGTTCAGAAACTGATCACTGATTAGCTGGAACTGGAACATTCTGCCTGTAATTGTAGGTCCTTAACCATACCATTATTTCATTTTATAAACCTTACTACCTATCCCACAAGTGAGATAGTGGAGTCCTAAATCCCTTTCTAAATCCTTTTTCATTTTGCGTTCTTTTGCCTCTTAACTAATCACAATCTTCTTCAGATTTTCTAGATTACATATTTTTTATTAACTTTAAGAACAAATAAGCTGGTAGTAGAGAACAAACTTTGCCTTCCTACATACCACTCCAATAATTTTATTAACAACACAACTATAAAAATATTTGACACTGATATGTCTATTTGTGTCAGTCGTAAATTTTTTCTCCATATATTTTTTCCCTCGATATAAGCATACCTACCTGTAAGCATATAAGTGTAAATCTTTTATCTCACCTCTCAGTCATATAAATGAATACTTTAAACTCACCCTCAGAGGCATGTTTTTTACTGTCTTTTCTACATTCTTTAGAATATAAATTTCTCAATTAAAACAAATAGATACGTTTGTTTTATATGTTGATTTTTCAACTGCCCCCTAAAGTATTTAGACAAGCATAATACTACTCTGAGGTGATCTTGAGGGATGCATAAACCGAACATGAAAAGAAAAGATCCCAGAAGAAATAAATCTTTACAACAAATACCATCTATTATGAAGATAGAAAGTCCCCAACAGCCTTACGCCCTTATTATATGATCCCCGGCATGACATAGAAGACAAGAATACCAAATGGAATAAATGTAGCAGCGGACATTCTCTAAATTTTCCTACTGCCCGAAAATGCAGCCCTTTTAGATAGACAATATAGTGGAAAGAACGAAATGTCGTTCACTTTTTGTGGTGTGATAATATTAGATAGCTTGTCAGCTATAGTATGCTGAGGAGAGCAGTATATGGTCGAATCTTAGATCCCTAGCTCTTGGGTACACTGAATGCCTGTAATAGCATACATGTCCATTCTGTTTTAGAGTTTCCTTATTTTAGGCCGTCGATCAATTTCGTGCGATACTTTGAAACTAAAAGCGTATTAGAATAATTAGTATTCAACGCAGTGCATTCTGCTGAATTTTAGAGCAGGGTATATTATGTGTTTTTTATAAGGATACGTAATTTTCGTATTTACGAAATAGATGGGAATATATGCGATATTTGGCGTTATGAGCGAAAAAATGCGAAAATTAATTTTTTAATACTTCTCGGCGAAAACTCCGTGATAAACGGCTTTTTAATAAAAATTAGGTAATAATAGTAATAATTTATTAACATAAATTGCTTAAGTAAGTCCATCAGCTGTCTTTAACTGAGAAATTTCACTCTCCTTCGGATTTGCTCCAAATTTCACCCGAACAGTTTGTCCTTACCAATGTCGAACTTAAAACTCGAAATGTAAAAATCAACCATAAAGTTTTGGGGAACAATTTAGTAGATTTAAGAAAGTTTCTTGAGCGCAAAAGTCAAGGATATATCAGCTACTTACAGTAGTCAACTAAGAGAATCCTGTTGATGTTATACATATTTTAATTGCAACGAAATGCTGCTATCTTAAGTTTGCAAAGGCAGCTATACAAAGCCTTTATAATCCCGTTAACAGAATAAATGCTGATATATTTTACTATGTACAACATGGTAATTAATGACAAAAGGAAAAGAATTAAGGAACATAATGTATAGACTACAACGTTAACTTTTAGCTAATAATTTTGATACTTACCTATCCAAATAAGTAAAATTGTAATTTTTTTAATAAATGTAAAATTTTAAATTTATATTTTTTGCTAATAAATGCGAAATTTCATTTTTTTCCATCGAAATGTCGATATTTTTTTATGCGAAATTTATTTATCTCTAGTCTTTTAACGATAAATTGCATTAGAAAATCAAAACGTGAAACACATTCGTAGGAAAAAATACATTTTTATGTTTAATTATGAAAAAATCGTGTCTATAAAAATACATGAATTTTAATAACGTCAGCATCTCAGTATAAAATTCTACGACTATTGTACTAATTGCCTTATAAAATAAATCGTCCATTATAGTGGATTATTTTTGCCTTAATAAGCAGTCCACAATATCTAATTTATGAGATTACCTAATGCAGATATATCCAGGCATAATTTTTAACTGCTTAAATAAATGTGATTATTAATGTATGTTATATAATGCTCAAAATTATACACCTCATTACCTTTGTACGCAAATAAAAACTTCTGCCCGTTTAGAAATTACTTTGCATACACCCATATTTTAAAAATATATGATCTTCACCCTTTGGAAAAAGTACGCAGTTCACGTTAAGAGGCAATTGTAGCAATTTTTGATACACTTTAATGTGTGTCGAGGTGAAGCACAAAATTAAGTGCTATGTTACAATTTACCTTAATATAATCCTCTTACTATAACAAATTATAAAATTAACCAATGGTATAAGCCTCCAGTAACTCATACTGAAATCTTTACTTTATTTTCTTTTCTAGAATGCATTGAGAGAAACGTTGAACTACAACACTGCATTTTAATCGCCATCCAAGCAGAATCATTTTAATTAACTAAGGGCCTATCGAGCCGAGAGTGCTGCATTGCACTTTGGCTGGCAGCCAGTGACTCGAATCTAGCACGTATTGGTGGTAGTCAACAAGTTTAAAATTAGTTAAACTTCTGAAGGGCCATTCAAAATATTTGAGTTTGGGTGAATTAATTCTCTGAAAGATATTTTTTTTGCAGCAGACTGACTTTGATGGATTGTGATTATGGATGATAGGGATGCATATTCGTAGATGATAGCTGTTCAGCCATGTTGTTGAATAGTTTTTCTTTATATGTTTTCATTTGCGTAATTGAATTCTTATGCTTCTTTTTGGCGATGAATGCTCGCATATTGAAATTAACCCTATTGAAATTAACTGCTGATTATTATACCTCGTCACTCATTATGGCCAACAAACTCTTCTTTTTCTATATATTTTACTTAGATACGTGTTTGAAAATAATATATCAATATCAGCAGTAGGTGTTCCTGCAAAAAAACTCATAACCGTTGCCATCAAACGCTGTTAATTAATTTTAGAAATAATTGTATAGCTATAAACAACTGCGCTCTACAAATAAAGTTGACCAGAAGATAATTCCTTAGGAACTTATAAAATATTTTTTTATAAATCCATTTGTATTCTATTATCGGTATTATTCACAGAAATACCCAAATAGTTTATGGCAAAAAATTTGTGTTCACAAGAAAATAGATCTTAAGACATAATTAATTTAACACTTACTATTGTACAAATGTAGACATAATTTGAATGCATAATTTATTTGTAAATTGCATCCTCCGTCATTCCATACTAATCCAATTAAAATATTTGGGATCTTTGATGTATTTTTTAAACTGGTGAAATGATTACTTAATTAGTTTACTTTTAATCATGGATATAATTACATTTAAAATATTTTATCTTCAATTTCATCTCCCGCCTATTTTATTAACCTTGAGAAACTATTTGTTAGTTTGAAAGATTTCCAGTTTATAAAGGAAGAAAAATAACAATTGTAACAAAACGATAAATCGAACGTGGAAAACAAACTGAGGGCGTAAATTAACAATTTTTATCTGAATATAAATATTACAAAACTTTCATCGTGATTTTATGAAGGATATTTACTTTACAACACATTTATCTCACGATGAGATTTATGTTCATTAGTGAACTTTGAATGTAGCTTAGACAGTCATAAAGATTCTTCCTTACTATGCAATAAAAATGGAAAGGTGCCTAATAATCAAAATCTATAATTTGCTACGGAGAGTTTTGCTTAAAATTTTTACTGCGTATATATAAATTAACTTCGGAAAGTAACGTCTCTAATGCACTGTTTCAGAAAAACGCAATCAAATTTATTGAGCTAATCTTTTCCAATTAGTAGAGAGGGAAGCACAAATCCCAACGAGGCTCGTTAAACTTCTTCCCTTTACAAAAGGAAAAAAGGTTTTAGCGAAATTTTTGAATTAAAAGATGAAACTAATATTGCTTTGTTATCTCTCGGAATGTCTAATAAAAAGGGTTTCAAAATGTGCATTCAGCGTCATAAACTGTGAACTGGATTTATGGTTCTTCCAAATCAGAAAGGTAAGTAAACTTATCAAGGAATAAAAATAATTAGTATCGTACCTATCTAGGTGGATTCAATAAATGCATGGCTCGTATCTCTTGTATAGTCCGTAAAAAATAGCTGTATCAACTGGGTTTCATTCGAATATCAAGCGTTTGACATAAGACTCTCGATAGCATATTTATTTTTGTGGTAGAAAATTTATTTACGGCTCTTTGCCGCCTAAACTGATAATCACATATTAAAACTTCCCCTACTTGCCTGTCCAGTCTTCACAAAAGACTTACTATTTTGATTTTAATTTTTAAATAATTTATTATAATAATTGTTTCATTTTATTCATCATATTGTTCGTAATTTGTATTCTAATAGTGCTTCTGGTGAATAGATGGCATCACTATGTAGCTTATTTTCTTACTTCAAGCTAAAAAATATTTTCATTATGTTGTTCTTTCACATTCGATTCTGAGTAATGGCAAGAAAATGACTCAGAAATATTTAATCTGTTATGATGTATATTCTATTCAAAGCAATGTCAAGAAGTCAAAAATCGCTACGTTGGATGCGATTCCGTTTTTCTTTTTCTGTTAAAGATTCTGTGCAGATTATTGTTCAAACTGTTGACATTGTGCAGTCAATTATTCATTTTGTAAAACCTAATTGCGAAGGGTTATTCAGAGTGTCATGAATTCAACAGTTATGTGTTAAAATGAAGTCAATCATTAAATACATTTTAAGGATCCGTGCATGGAACTAGAATTTTTAGTATTGACATGCTATTTTAGTTATTCAAGTATTATTCAGATGATGTTAAAGGTAAGCCATTCCAGTATTGCCTTTATTAAAAGAAGTAAGAAGATTGATTAGTTGCACTTAAACAAGAACATTAAATACTTTTGTTAATGGATTCTTATAGAGTCCATGAAGTTATATTAATAAAATAACTGACCCTACACTGCCATATTCATGCAAATGGGAGAAGAAGAAAAAAAGCCTGTGATTTTGTTTGATTACACTTTTTTCAGATATAAAATAATAACATTAGGATCGAAGTGGCAACCATGGAAAGAAAATGGGGTCTTCTATAATAAGGCCGAAATTCAGCAGTATTCCTGTAAACGTATTATACCGAAGAAAGATTCGGATTGCTACTTTTGAATTTTTCTCGCTTCTAAAAAAATGTGGTGGGTTCATCTACAAAAAACTCCCATTCCTGAGATTCATAAGACCAATTTTGGTATTTTCCTACCCAGTGAATCTGAAATCTTGTAAATAATGTAAAACTTTCTTTCGTAATATATGAAGCCAGGTGATGGCCGAATGGCTAGGGGCGCTAGCAGTTCCTGGGGGTTCGAGTACTACTGTTGCCATGGGTGATTGTAGTCGTTCGAGATCGCCTTTAAACTGTAGGTCCCGTTCTAATTAGCCCTCGTGTAGCAAACAGTTGACCGTAGCTCTCCAAACCGAACCAATATATGAAAATTTACATATAATCCACTCCGAGGGAGCCTAGTGATAGTGCGCCGGTATCCGGTTCTTAGAGTACTCGGACCGAATCACGACAAGCTTCATTAAATAACTGGGTCTAAAGTCACTATAAATCCGTAGACCGCGAAGTCCCTCTTTCAGGTCAGAGAGGATGGGCGAGGGTACGATTCCCCCCCAGATGTTGTCTCTGGGGGATGGTCGGTCAAAATTGAGGTGGCGCCTGGCTATATCAGACTCCGACCCTTGTGGTGTCAACATAGCCGTAGGGTCGGGGGGGAATCACTGGGAGGCACGTGCCCTCCCAACTTTACTAGAAATACATTAAAACATTAATAGAAGTTCAGTTAAAATCGGAAAATTGTAGAAAACTTTAATTAAAGTTGGTTTATTTCGCTTATTCAAACTCTAAAACTGAAGATTCCGATTATGTCTTTAGCCTTAGCATAGTTTTTTAACAATGATATGATCTATAACAAAAATTTAATGTTATATTTTTCTCATTTTATTTATATTATATATATTTGTCTTATTGCATAACTTTTGAATACTACTCAAACATCAATTCTATCGTTATTTAATATTAAAAAAATTATAATATTTCATACTTTAAGGACAGTCCGGCAGTCAATGCACTGAGAAGGACCCTAAATGAATTCAATTGGTTCCCTCCCCCTCCCCAAAAAAAGTTGAAGCAAGCTGTGGGTGCCATTATAAACCAAAGCCGCACCCTTCATCCCGCTAACCTATATGGACCTGGCCTAGAATACTTCCGACCAATGGACATTAAAAACAAAAGCAACAACATATATTCCAGATACTTCTTGAAAATACTGATTATATTTCCTGGTAAAATGAATCTCAAAACATAGTGTTTTATAATGACAAGCAAGTTACAACAAGCATTAAAACAGCACGCACACAAGTTTTATAGTAAACCGTTTATCATAAATCCCTTCGCTGTGTAATTTATGATGGTTTTCATTTTTAGGAATATTTATGCCTTGCAGTCTGAACTTTGAATTTCAAGTCCCTAAAATGGAATTTGGTTGAAATGAGCGAAATTTCAAAAATTCCCTGTTCTGTAGTAATTTAAAAGTTATATTATTCGCGCAGACTTGAATATGAGGAGTGACATTTATAAATATCGAAAGCAATTTTCCATGATCTTTAAAGAATTTATCTAATTCAATATAATTTTTCCTAAAATAACAAATTTCTCTTTAAAACAGCTCTATCCTTCCATCTTACATTCTTTATTTTTACAATGTCCTGTTAAAATTTGTATCTCAAACGTATCAAAATTACTGTGAATTTTTATAAATTCGCGTATGCATAATGATCACGCACAGGCAAATTTTGAATTTCCTCTAGAATATTCCAAAAGTAATCTAGTTTCGTGAAAATAATGCATTTTTCTTTAGCTAAATATTTATTTATGAATAATCTATTTTTTTACAGATATTAATGACAGATACAACAGTCACATAGAGGGATTAGGTAGGCGCCATCGATCGATTCTTATTAGCTTAACAAAAAAAAATTTCTATTTTAAAATTTAAATATGTTTGGTATATTGATGTATTTAAAACTTTATACAGCATACGCAAGAAAAAAAACCCTAGATTTTCACATCTATTGAAAATGCAAAATTCACTACACAATAATGATAATTTAGTAACGTTTCACATGTGAGTAGAATTAATATTCATATATGAACCGTTACTAAATTTTATCATTACAGTGTAGTAATAATTTATTAACGGTGAGATTATATTAGAAATGAGTTCAATCAAATATATTGGTTTTGCTTTAGGAGGCAACGATTTTACCAATGGGTTGGAGTTTTGCCTAAAGACATACATTTTTCCGTAGATTCCAGGAGATTTTCACGTAAACGCTACGGCCATATTGGTTTCTTCTACTGTGGTTATGACATATAAAAGCAATCAGATCTGTCAGTGAAATCGTGTAAATAGTATAAATCTGTAAATAAAGATCTTGATTTAAAAGTCGGAGTTCATTTCATCGATAATTAATTCATATTTTGCCCATAACAAAATCAATCCATTAAAAACGAAATAATAATATTTTCCGTTCATATATAAGAACCCTAAAGGGAACCAGAGTATGGAACAATGTTCCTTTCGTATGTAATCCTGGTATTATATTAATAATCATATGAGGGTATTTTTATTCCTTTTAAGTGCAATATAGGATTAATAAATACAAATATATCAAACAAAGTTTCCCTGAAACAGACAGTTTATCAAATTTCACCCCATTCAACATTTTAATCAGAACCGGGAGCCAACGGCGTTGACAGCTTTAACAGGCTATCTCCGGTAAGATTTAGTCACGAACTGAGCCCGTCGCTCCCCAACATGCGTTGCAGCTGTCAGTTTTAACACATCCATATATGTTCGGGGGCATGTTCCTCATAATTCCCTCGCATCAACCATCTTACCGAAGTATATTAAACTAATAACATCCTTTCAAATTTGAGGCATACTCGCGATAACATTAGTTAAACTTCGGCAAAACTGATCACCCGCTAACAGAACACTTGAGCGGTCTAGTAAATTAACTTTCTTGATTCTTACGACACTGATTTTAGGGCATGTCACTTCCACGTGGCGAAAGTACAAAGACATGCACTTTTCCCATCTATCAAACTATGAGACAGGCTTAACTCCCCATTTTGAGCTCCGACTGCTCTATTATTTAAAGGCGAAATTGGGCAGGGACATGTGAGTACTGTTTTTATTCGGCGGTGATCGCCACCCACTTTCAATTTTTGACTGCTCTATAATTCACCTTGTTCCTCTATTACGCACGGCACTGAATTCGATTTATTTTATATTAAAACCGATAGATTTATCTCCGGTAGTTAATTTAACGCGTCCAATGTTAATTGGACTTCGTAGAGGTTTTCTGAACGTGCATAAATTCTACTCGTTTCCACTTCTTGAATTGGAAATTATGTGTGAAATTTAAATGAGACGATGTCTTTGAAAGTGACGATAAGATAATTATCCTATAGGAGAATCAATTATTTATAGTCGACTGAATTATCTAGTTCCTTATCTCTTAAAACATTATAAATGGCAGAAGATATAGGAGCAATGTAAGGTGCAATAAAACAGAGTTAACGTATGCAATACATTTCTTTGCTTTCACTAAATACACTATTTTAGAATATATATACAGTTATAAATAAATAAAGCTCATGGGAATATTAGGAAGTTCACTTTGAGACGTGTAATATTTCATATAATGATAAATGTATAACCTTTAAAAGTCATATTTTATTTTAACTTGAATGAAACCTTAGACTAGACTTTGAATTTATATGTTTCTTCTTTCAAAAGGGTTTAAATTTACTATAGAATGCATTAATAAATTCGGTGGAATGTATCAAAATAAGAATTGATGAATCGGTCTAGAAATTCGCTGTAAGTACAGTAATTGACATACAGTTGGATCCTAGTAAAATATAACACAGGGCGAAGAACAGGAATGACAGGAATTAGCCATTTTTATAACAGTTATACTCTTGGAAGACAGACGACGTGATGTATGATATTTAGTTCATGGGCACCATTATTTTTCATTTAAAGAAAATAACTTTTCTATTTGAAAGATAGGGTGACTTTTCATTGATTAACGTGGTGCGTCAGTTAAAAGCGAAGATCATCAATCTCAATGTTAAGCTATGGGGAAATTTCCTGTTAGTGTTTTTCTAATAACATACTAACTAATAATCATTTCTGAAAACAGTTATTTACATTAGAAAAAAGACGTATAAATGCAATTCGCATTTAAAAATCTTATATTTGTATTTAATTAGTTTAAAAATACTTTGTACTTTTGCAGCGATGCATTGAGATAATTTGACGCCTGGTAAAATTAACTACAGAAAATTCAAAACATTAAAACCTTCATTAAATTACCTACCGTTATATTCAAAAAGCTAAATTTAAAAATATGCAAAGATATACATCTTCAGCGTATACAGCCGCCCTGGACTTAGATTTCTCCCTTATTATACTATCTTCGACTTGGCATAGCGGATGAGTACACTAAAAGAAAATTAGAAGCCCATAACAAAGGCGAAACCCCGGTACATGGTTGCTGTGTACACTGCAGATGTATTTGCATAAAATATTCCCTACAAAATTTGATTACTTTTGTGCTTGCTGCACAAGTTGGAAAAAAATTCGCATTTAAACAAGTTCGTACTCCTGATTAAGCTAATCGCTTTGAAAGGAAATCTTAAAAATTATAACGTATCAATTTTGATTTCGTTCAATCTTCTACGGTTTTATTCTGGAGGCATTTACTTACCTGCATACCGCTAGTTCTGTTGGGTACGTTATAATTGAAGTATTTCACCCTATATAATGACTCCTTACGGCGGTGGCTAGATTCCTAGTTTCGAAATACGAACAATGGTAACAACTGCGAAGTCAAAAAAAGTAATTGTTTCGAAGAATTCATAATTGGTGTGTATATTTTATGTGGCAGTAGTGTTATAAGTAAACAATTTTTTACTTTACCACGTAACTATTTTTATTAAAAATCCATTTCTTCAAGCATTTGTTCTTTGCGTCAGCATGGATAACTGCGATTCTGTTCATATTAAAAAAAATTACTTGCACACACACAGATATATATATATATATATATATATATATATGTAATATCACGACCAGCTAAGCTGATGGAGACAGGAAACACGTTAGAAGTCGACCGGCCGTGATACTACAGCGTTGGTTACTTGGTAGACACTATTCCCGCATTACACTTCGTGGCACACAGCATCCTGGAGATATTCTCCTGAAGTAGGCCTTTCAGGCCCCAATCACACAGGAACACGCCATAACGTACAAAAAACATCTTTATTTCGTCCTAATAACTACATGTTGATTAGACAACGACAATCCCAGAAGTGTGTTCTTCTACATGACCCAGGGTCTTTTATGGACTGTTTGAGGTCACTCGTCATGTGATCTTGAATAGGAATAATAATTGGCTAGCTATGACACTGGTGTCAGAGGCGACGTGTTATCTGATGTAATATGCGCGATTATTTGTGATTTTGGAGGTGACGCTACGAGATTCATTGTCTTTAAAATCGGAAACGAAATTAACTCAAACGCCCAAGGATTTTTAGATGAAACTGGAATTTGATAAGGATATGGTTTTTTATGTTTTAGTTATATATATATATATATATATATATATATATAAGTATATGAGGTGAAAGGCAAAGTGGTGTAATTCAGGTTCTCTACTTTTTTTTATTTGAGGGCAAAAATGTAATCTTCATGTTCTATTTATATTAGATTTGCAAATAATTATTATTTGCAATATTATAATAGTTACTATGAATTATAATTTGTTCATTTTCTAGTGGAACTTTTTGTAGTTTTTGCAATAAAACGCCACTTCCACCACTTGACTTACTGACACCACTTTATATATATATATATATATATATATATAGAGAGAGAGAGAGAGAGAGAGAGATAGTTAGATATTACTATCCTGCCTCCAGCAATATTTACGAAATATGTATATCTATACAGCACTTAAGACTATCAATATTCTGGACATCAAATGTACATGTGACTTCCAAATTCTATGTACGAGGTTATTTGAAAAACAGTTGTGTAATCCCTTAGCATGTTTTCCTGTAAAGGATTTAGAAATATTGCTTCTGGTAAAATTTCTCCGACACGTTCACTCTTCAATATTTTCTCATTCGTAAACACGATTGAAAATATTCAATTTATATGTTCTACATTCTCAAAGTATATGAAATTCAACGTGTGTGCATTGTCAATAGAATAAAATTAAATTTTGCCCCGACAACAGCCGTTTCTTCTTTTTTTCATGTTTCCTTAAACAATGCACAGTATTTTTATTATACCATTAACTTTATTGTTTGCTGATTCTTCCAAATATATGTCATATTTATTTATACTATAGAGAATGAGAGAAAACGGCGTTATACTGTGAAATCGATAGTAACTGGATTATTTTTGGTATTATAAGGATTTCATTGTTGAATTTATATTAGGGATTTAATTCACTTACAAGTCTAAATTTTAACGTGTTGTTCTCAGAATTTTTCCTTTTCATCTTTGAAGCTAAGAAACTGCATCATTTGTGAATTTTTCTTGAACTAATTTGGCAAACATACGCTAGATATTTGTTTGATCTTTTTAGAAGTTATCAGCGTGGAATTCACAGTAGTAACTTATCAGTGCAAGTTTACTGAATGGCCACCCACATTGTATAGTAGTTAGCTTCGGGAACTTCGACGTAGTGGGCTTGTGTTCAAATCCCTAATAAGGCTTGGTCATTACCGAGTTGTCCTGTCATAGGGAAGTCTGTGGGTTCAAGTCCCACCCTTCGCATGGGCGTTTGTAGCCATTCGGAATCGACTTTAAGCAGTAGGTCTAATTAGGCATCGTTGAGCAAAAGTTGACCGTAGCGCTCCAAACCAAAGCAAACGAAACTCCTCATAGGGAGCAATGCTGACACACCTAAATAGTGCTCTCATAATAAAGCAACCAACAAGACGAATAACAAGATGTCACGGAGAGTGACAATATGAGAGAATCTGCAGTTGTCTCTGCATGGGGTGTGAACATGAATAAGCAAGACTTAAGTTAAAAATATAAAGTTTATTCAGAACCTTAATAAGTGTAAAAAATATTAAAAGCAATAAACTTAGAACATTTGTATAACCAAAATAATCTCACACAGAGACTTCTAACACACGAATCTCACTAGCTCGTGAGTCCGACTGTGTGTGCTGTCAGGAGCACCTATGCTCTAACTCGAGCGGTATTTATACAAGCAAGTAAGATAACATTAACATATATTTGCATAAATTGCAGTGGAAAAATAATAAACCATGGGAAAAATAAATGGAAAACCCTATTTCTCAGATGTATGACATCAAAGTTGCCGTAACGCCATTAGCTGTTAGGTAACAAGTGCTACGTCAGTCTAAAACGATAGCATGAATGTCGGAAAGTAATACAAGTAAATTAACTCTCATAAAATGAAGTTTAGATAGCCTTTTTAGGGTTTATTGGCTTAACACAAAAGACAAATGTCTCACAACAAGTACCTCAGCATGAGAGGAAAAAATAATGTTTACTGAATTAGCAATTCAGCAAACATTTTTGCTAAGTAACATTTTTCAGTAAACATTTTTGTTAGTAAATGACTCCACGTGCGCAGCATATGAAATTTTACAGTTTATTTACAAGATGAATGATTGCAACAATATTCATTTAAGAAAATGAGCATCTTGTAGCATGACTCCGCTATTTCTAACAAAATTCGAGAACTTATTACTTTTGTCTTAAATATTATAAAAGATATACTTAAAAAAAATAGAAAATTTATTTGACTTATACTACCTTACATGTCTCGACCTGTAACGACAGCTTCAATTTTTTGAAGGTTCGTATTCCTGATCTAGATAATTTTAAAGGTACTATGTTTATTCGTACTGCAATCAAGTAAATTACAATAGTTCTGTTTTTACTTTTCCATATATTTGGAGATTTGTTACAAATGCATCATTAGTTTTATTCTCCAGTCTTTTTCTTTGTCTCTTCGCTGTTTTGCTCACTCTCATTTTACTATTTCATATACCTTTAGTATTTATTCTCCCTTTTTTCTGTAGTTTTCCCCTTTTCGTTTGTCGGATGTATAATGCTTTCTTTTGGCTATTGAAGATGGCAATGTTTCTCCCTGTGCGCGCATACCGGGATTGCCATTTCATCACGTTCTGCGGAACGACACACGTTTCGTGGCGAAATGTCTGCTTTATGCATTAGAAGTTGGTATAGAATAACTTTTTTTTACCTATTCTAGGAATTTCTCGCGGCTATGCATGTATTTGAAAGTGTCAACACTTTTATGATATCAAAGTTTCTCCTTTTATAAGCTTTTTTACAAGTTCCTGGATGTCTAACGCAAACTGAATTCACTTTTCTGTGTTAAAACTTTTCTACTTCACTATTTTTCCCCTTCGTAATGGATGATAGATGTAATCTCAAAATCAATCTAATTTTTTTTCGCATTTATGGAGTGAGGATTATAAACTACTACAGGTAATATTAATGTAGTATTAATATTACCGTAGTGAGGGCGAATTCTTGTAAAACCTTAGACTAGAAAACGCTTTATAATCCAATATTAGTGTAATATGAATTTTACCTGTAAGGAGGGTGAATTCTTTCAAAACTCTAGATAGAAAACGCTTTATTATCCAATATTAGTGTAGTATTAATATTGCCTGTAATGAGGGCAAATTCTTTCAAAACCCTAGATAGAAAACGCTTTATTATCCAATATTAGTGTAGTATTAATATCACCTGTAATGAGGGCAAATTCTTTCAAAACCCCAGAATTGAAAAACGCTTTATTATCAAATATTAGTGTAGTATTTATATTACCTGTAATGAGGGCGAATTCTTTCAAAACTCTAGAATAGAAAACGCTTTATTATCTAATATTAGTGTAGTATTAATATTACCTGTAGCCCGGAAAGACGTTCAATGTCGCCATAAGAGCGGCGGAAGGTATGAGTCATCCAGATGTAGCCCTTTCAAGTGATCTGTCAATATTGAGGTGACGCCTGGCTCAGTTGGTATTTGACCCTTGTGATGGCATTGTAAACCGCATCCGTATTCCTGTCTGCCAGCTGCCATCCAAGGACATGATCTGACATATTCCTGCCGGGCATTTATCGTAACAACAACAACTTTATGCTACAAAGATAAATTTCTCTCTCCTCTCTCCATTTTGTAAAAGAATAGAATGTTTTAGTTACACCTTGGTATTTCTATGCTATTATTTTATGTAAATTCCTTTCAGATTTATATGAATTAGCTTCCTATTTCCAACCGCAAGTACAAATGTTGGAGACTACAGAATGAAAGCAGGACACACGTGGATCAAGTTCTTAAATATAAAGGCCGGTGCTCGGAAATGGATATACACTCTGTCACAAAAAAAAATTATGCACGCAGAAGAAATCGAGCTACTATAAGGAAACATAGCAAGAATGTAGTCTTGTAAGAGATATGCAAAGGATTAAAATTTCGACGCCAATGAGACAAGGGTAAGCGCGCTATGCGCACATGAGATGCGCAGCTGAGAGAGTTTAAAGGCATTATTGCTCATGCCATAGGGTTACTCAAACAAATATGTCGACTTGGATGGACGATATTTTAACTTGAGATGCCTCTGAGACGTAACCGGTGACAGTGCGATCAATTGTCGGACTTTCAGAGGGGGCGTATAATAGGCCTCAGAGAAACAGGTTGCTTGAACAGTATCGCACACCACCTTGGTCGGAGCGATATGGTAGTTGCTCGATGTTGGCAACAATGGATCACGGAAGGGATAGTCTAGCGTCGCGGAGGGTCAGGGCGTCTCAGGAACACAAATGAGCGTGAGGATCGCGCAATCATAAGAGAGGCCACGTCCGCACCAACAACGTCGCTAGAATCGGTTCGACGCCTTTTACCACCTTCCAGATATCCGGTGGTATCAAGGGAAACCATTCGGAGACGACTGGCAGACGCAAGTATAAGGAGCCAACGTCCATTAAGACACCTACCACTGACCCCACATCATAGGCAGTGTCGACTGGATTTTTTCCGACCTCGGGCAAGCTGGAGTGTGACCGACTGGAGGCGTATGACCTTCAGCGATGAATCCCGATTCAGTCTCAATGCTGAGGATCAGCGCATACGTGTGTGGAAAGCGGCCAGGCCACCCGTCCGATCTGGCATTTGTTGTCGAGAGGCACACGGTGATTACACAAGGTGTGACAGTGTGGGGAGCGATTTGTTGGGACACACGATCACCTCTAATCGTCCTTCAATGCACTTTGACGACTCGAAGTTACGTGGACGAAATTTTTACGTCAGTTTTACTGCCAATGCTATCAAGTCGCCCAGTTGCCATTTACCAGCAAGACAATGCTCGTCCACATACTGTGGGTCTCTCCCAAAAATGTCTTCAAGGATATGACGTACTCCCATGGCCTGCCAGGTCACCAGACCCCTCGCCAATAGAGCTCGTCTCTGACGTGCTTGGAAGACAACTGCAGCCATCCCGGAATACTGAGGAATTAACCGCCCAGTTGCAAATATTATGACATGATCTTCCGCAGGATGTCATAGGTGACCTCATTGATTCAATGCCACGCCGTATTTCGGCTTGTATAGCTGCCAGCGGTGGATTTTTTACTTACTGATTTGTAACATTTTTCATGCCATATATTCTTAATAAAAAGGTCTGTTCTTCTGAATTTGTAATCATTTGCTTATCTTCTCATACACTACATACATGTTAAGTTTCGTGATAGTAGGTCGTTTCCTTCTGGGTGCATATATTTTTTTGTGACAGAGTGTATTTCAGAGAAAATGATGTCCTTTCGGAGATTTAGCCATATCTATTCGGATAGAATAGAACTAGTAATAAATAGTTACTTTCTGAAATATACCTCTTAATAGGGTAAATAATCATCAGCAATTACATGCGTCATAAATAACATGGTCGTTTAGAATTAAGTTCGCTTAAGGGTTATAACATAACAAGATTGTGTCGTAACGTAAAAAATCCAGGATATTATAAGCATATCGGACATTATATAGTCGAAATTACTTCACATTACATCACATTAAGAAAAGGAAAATGCTTTTTAAAATGTTTGGAACAACAATTTCATTTGCGATCTTAGAGTTTTGAGTTGGGATGGGAAGAACTAGATACCTAGAATTAAATATTATGATAAAGAAATAACAATAGAAATCTGGTAAATGAACATTAGAAAAGATATCCTTAAGAAATGAGGCGAAAAAACTAACCTATAATATAAAACAAATAAAGCAAAAAAGGAAGGACCGTTTAACCCATATTTTTTTTTTAGTTGCTTGTGGCGCCGTTGGTGTATTGATGGCTGTGAATGATTAGACAATGGTGGTAAATAAGAGTTTGGGAAATCAACTGAAGATGGAAACAGCATGACTAGATAATAAATGAAAGAAAAGGACATTAAATGTATTCACCAAATAAAATATCTGGAATAGATAAAAGCCTCTTCTGAATGCATATCAAGCGGGAATCGTAAATGATATAGCAAATCCTCAAGGATGTTGGGATATTAGAAAAGCAAAAATTTTGGAAACAAGGTCTGATTTCAAAAGTCATACTTTACGGGAAGAAATGTAGGCTATTTACATTGGCTTGCTGAATTAAAGTTCAATTAAAGATTATTGATTAATTTGATTAGTTAATTTTGCACATTTCCTGCGTGACTCCGCTAGATTGCTGGTATACGCCGAAAATAGAATAAGATACATATTTGTATGACTTGGATAAATGAATGATTACATCTTTTATTATAGGGCAAAAAAGCCCTGTAATAAAAACTATCAAAGCTTTTGATAAAAGCTTGTCAAAAAGCTATTTCATTCGCTTAATTTGCTAATGAAAAGAAAGGAAAAGCATAATTATATAGCACAGCAAAGAGAGTGGATACTTCAGAAGCTCAAACATGTAACCCAAAATGGAAAAATCCACGTATTTCACATTGTTTTAGCTCTGAATTAAAATTATGTTTGTGTAACTTTAATTCTTTTAAGCTTTTACAAGTAACAACTTTATATTCTTGGTCTTAGTTTCCTTAAAAATCCATTTACACTCATTTTTTAAACCAGTCTTTTTTTAAACTATTTTAGTTACACAGAAAATAAAACATTTCTGGAAATAAGACATATTTATATTTGTAAAATATATAAATTGAAATGCTCTGGGAGGTGCTATAGCTTATGTAAATGAGTATTTAATAGTATCTTTTCATTTTAAACTAATAAATGTTACATTTATAAGTATTTCAGTTGAGTATCCGTCTAATGGCTTAAATTTCAACACACGTATATACACTCACACAGACGTACACACATACATGTGTGTATGTATATATATATAAACCCACACACACAAGTACGCACACATATATAAATAATATTTAAATTTTCTTGAACGTTAAAGAATAAAATGTACATGTACTTAAGCTAAACGTGTCCCCTAAAACTCATGATTCTTCTCTTAACCAATGCATTATACGCAAAATTTACTAATATTACGCTAAGCCGTACATATCCCCATCCAGCAACATTTGCCATTCACATCATTTTTCATTACATACGAAAATCCGCCATTCTCAACACCAATTAACTTAATTGCTGGTTTCCTGTGCGCCACGCCGTAGAATATTTGTGAAAACTTTAGTGAAACTTTCCGAAACTTATTCACCTTACAACGTGTCGATTAAAAGTTCAGATAACTTCCGCTTTCTTAATTGCGAAGTCATTGATTTTGCAGCATGTCTCGATCAAGTGAATGAAATGTTTCAGCGCCCTCCCCCCTCTCCTTTTCAGCGGAGCCAACCTGACTATCGAAACACTATTATCGTAATGATCTGTAAAGAACGTAAGCGATAAATTGAGTAAATAATTAGCAAGGCTAAGCTTTCATTCAGGAACAGACTTTGCCTCGATTCTTAACTTTTATGCTTTTATCCATTATATAATTATTGCATTTACACCTAATGATTAACCATATATAATAACAATAATGTTATATATTATGTGCTCGGAATAATGTTTCTTTGATTTCAGTATGTTAAACAGTATATAACAGATATAAGTATACTATAATATATCAATAATATATGTTTATTGTGAAAATTTTATTGGTTGTCAGAATTTAGCTACAAATAAAACCGATTCTCTTGCAGTCGTGTAATTATGGCTTTTTGAAAGACTAATAAATCATTAATTTTATGTAACTGACAAGTAATGATATAAGTTGAATGCATTTAATTATAGTTATGATGCCTCTGAAGCATTTCTTAATAACCATTAGTTAATGTCTAATACCATTAATTATATATGATTATCATTAATTAAATATAATTTTAAAAGTTTTTATTATTTTATTAACATAATAATAGTTGAAGCGCCATCTTATTAATCCAATTTCAATGTATATGTAACTATACTTTTTTCGAAATAATAACTAAGCATGAGGTTACTCATAGTTACTATTATATATGATGCGTTTTTTGTAAAAGATGCGATTTTTCCGAAAGTAAAGAATTAAAACGGGAGTACAGTACAATTCTAAATACTGTTGATGAATATTATTTTTTAATTTATGACTGCAAAAATGTTTATCATTTCATATTATAAGCATCCTACACGATATTGTTTAACCTTGCTAGTTTTTAGTGAACTGAATTCTGAGAAATATGACTGAATTCTAGTGAACTGAATTCTGTGAACTGATTTCCATTTGAACTGAAACTTATCAGAGAGATCTCAAAAGAATAGGGTTTGCTATACCTTTTAATTTTTAATTATGTAGAATCTGAGACTATAACGACTGGGATGCAGAATAACTACTTCAGGTCACAGTCAAAAGTCTTTTAAGCATAACACAATCAGGTGTATAAACTAGAAAATTATTTCAATTCAGATAAATTAGAGTTTAGCGAGAGATCCCCATAAAATACTACTTTTCCAGTGGTGATTTGAAAGCAGCGTATAAATAACTTATGGTCTCAGAAAATTAATATTAATCAGTCATCGTCATAAAATGATTTCTTTCTTGTATTTTGTATATGTTATAAATAATATATTAAATAAGAAGAAGAAAAGGCTATAAATATAGGCCAGTCAATTCATCCTCATTTAATATATGTTTAATGTTTTGTTATGCCAAAGGAAATAGAGACGAGAGTGGAACAAGAACAGAATTAATATTAAAACAATAGGCGAATAACATCAAAGAGAAAAGGAAACAGACATTGAGTATTTTATTTTCCTTTTTGTCCCTTATTATAGAATATAATTGGAATAATATATATATAAGTAGATTACTCGTACGCTCTATCATTAATGTCCAGGCAACTCGTTTTCTGATAAAATATTCCTTATGTTCTCATTTACGAAATACAGATAAACTGTGCGAAATGCGATACATTTTAAATATAATTCTTTGTCAGTTTCCTATAACATAGTTACTACATGGAAATTCCTTAAAAAGAACTTGAAAATTATCACACACTAACAGTTGTAAAGGCTTTACTTTTTCACACACAAAAATTTTTATTGTTTTAATATTACACTTTTATTCGATTTTGATACTCGGAATTATTTCTAAATTAACAACAATTAATTTGTTTAATTTTATTGCATAATGTGAAATATTGAATTATTTTTCTAGTAGAAAAATGTTTTTTCGAACATATTTAAGTGGTTTTCGAATCCCGCAAAACAGAATACTTATTTCTATATAAATATTTTATTTATGGATTGCATGCCTTTTGTCAGACGTTAAGAGAATCATTATGTTATTTCCCATGAGAAAAAAAGTCTCTTGTAATGGAAAAAATAAAATCTCCACGCTGTACTTCTATTTCCGTTTTCACTTTTAGATTCATAGAAATACGTATACATCATTCTTACTAAAGTAGGAATAGAAATTTATTTCAATACGCGTTTTAAATCTCTCATTGAGATATCATTTCAATTTTATAACTTATGCACATTTTCAGAAAAGGGGAAACTCGATCCTTAGCAAGTTATTGTAATGGTGATATGAAAAAAAATATATATATATATATATATATATATATATATATATATATATATATATATATATATATATATATATATATATATATATATATACTGCTCAAAACAATTAGGGGAGCACAGGGTTTTAATGAAATTACGCAAATGCTTACACCGATAAGTAACATAAAATAAATCATCCATAATTTAAAACCTAGCAGGAAACAGAAGAAGAAAACTTCATATGCAAATCAAAGTTCATGACGTCAAAAACCAGAAAAAGAACATAAGGGCGGAAATCGGGACAAATGTTGCACAAACGTCTATTTCACTGCCTTAACTGTGAAATTTGATTGTTCAATTATTCTTTTTGAAAAAAGGTGACTTGAAAATGTCTCAACAACGTGATTTACCAGAATCCATGGCATGGTGTATTATAGGCAGACTTGAATCCGGGCATACACAACGTAGTGTCGCGGACGATGTTGGAGTCGCCAGAAGTGTCGTTGAAAGGGTGTGGAATCGATTCCAAAAAACAGGGAATGTTATTCGTCGACCAGGGCAAGGTCGGCCACGCGCCACTACAGCAGATGATGACCGGTATATACTGTTAACAGCTCGTCGAAACAGAACAGACATTGCTACTCAGCTGCAAAGACAGTTGCTCTTGGCAACAGAACGAAGGGTATCCAGCCAAACAGTACGTAATAGGCTTCACCAGGACGTCTCTATGCACGTAGGCCAATGTTCTGCATTCCGTTCATCTCACGCCACCATGCGGCCCGAAGAAGATGGGCTGCTGAACATGGAGATTGGGAGCAACATGATTGGACGAGTCTCGATTCAGTCTGGAGTGTGACACCCGACGTGTTTTGGTATGGAGGGAAAGATTGCACTCGAAATAACCCCACATTCGTTCGTGAAAGGTCACAATACAGACGACCTGTTTTTTTGGTATGGGGTGAAATCAGCATAGGTGGACTTACGGACCTGCATATCATTCGGAATGGTACTTTGACGGCCCGAAGGTATGCAGACGAGATACTGAGACCTCATGTCATACCTTACGCTGCAGGCATTGGCGATTCCTTTGTTTTCCAGCATAATGCCAGACCACATACAGCTCGTCTTGTGGAGAACATGCTTGAAGCTGAAACAATACAGTGTATGGAATGGCCAGCGTGCTCTCCTGACCTGAATCCATTCGAGCATGTTTGGGACATGCTCGGACGACGCATTGCTGCGAGACCAAGGCCTCCTTTTACTCTCCGAGACTTGGAGATTTCACTTCTTGAGGAGTAGAACAGTATTATCCAAAGTCTTATCGATAACATCATCGCATGCATGGAAAATAGGTGTGCAGCAGTCTTAGCTGTTCGAGGAGACCACACGCCATATTAAAAATCTTGCATCATTTCTAAACAATACTGTTTTTTATCGTTTACATGTAACCAGATTGTTGCCCTAAATCATCTTTTCTTGTGTTTTCTATATTTTCAAAGAATTAAAGCTTAATTACAAATTTTTTTACGTCCTTTTTTTCTGTATTGCGAATTGATACGCGTGTACTATCCATTTTATGCCAATACGTGACTGTGAATGAAATGAAATAAACTTGGCGTTGGAGCATGAAGGACGAGTAATCCCAGCGACCCAGGCAATGCTGCTGTAGTCGTACCATAGGGCAGAGTTCCGCAACCTTTTATCTTCCACGGCACAACAACGATATTTTCGATAATTCCGCGGCACACCACAAGAAAAATCTTGCAAATATATAAATTACAATAAATACGTATATGTTTTTATTAGATAAAAAACACAACAAAATAGCTCTATGTATCACGATAATTATAATCATTTAAGTTTTATATAAATCATTTTGAACTGTACATCAACACAAGAACAAAAATATAAAATTATAGTTTACAAGTAAAAAAAAAATTCTCTTTATATTTTTATATTAAAATTTGTTTTTGGTCTTTACTTAAGCCTAATAAATCAAAGTTAATTTCAACATAACTAATTTATTAATGAGATATTTGAGATTTTTTTGTTAAATGTGCGTTTTATATTTGCACGTTTTATATTTGGCTCTATAATAGAAAGAGCTACAGTTCATGGTCAAGGCCCTTGAAATAGGATCGTTTTTCATTTTCAATTAGAACCTGTGTCGAAAAACTTTGTTTGCATAAGTATGTCGTCGAAAATAAGAGCAAAATTGCAATGGCCTTATCAGAAATTTGTGGATATTCTTTCTTATGTGAAATCCAGAAATATGACGCTCGAGCATACATACAATGTATGGCTATCAACATGTTTCTGTTTTGTGTATAATTTCGACCCAGAAAAATTACATATTAGCAAAAAGTTAGAGGAATATTTTACTTAGAAAAATTTTCATTTAATGCGGTGGTTAATTTTTTGATTATCTTAATGGATAAAATCACGTCACTAGTGTGCCACGGCACAGCAGTTGGGGAGCACTGCCATAGGGGATGCAGGCAAAAGGAGAGTCACAGATATCCAAACCGTTGGTGTAATAATCCTTTTGCATTGTTGGATTGTTTTCTCTAACACGAGTTACAGTTCGTTAGTAATACAGTTCACGTTCATTACAGGATTATCATAGTTAAGAACAGGCATGATGCTGTCGGAACAGCATTCGAACGAATTTGAAATTCGTTACAATTTCCCCCCCCCCTCCCTTCGGAAAAGACTTGCGAGAGGGGCCGGCTTCCTCAGTAAGGCTCTCCATCATGCAAGAACCGCGTATAACAATAAGAGTAATTTTGAAGAAAATGTATAAAAAGTTTTGGTTCAGGAGCTGAAATTTTAAATTTTATTTAAATATCATCCTCGTATGTCTGTTCAGGTCATGAAATATCATACAAAATATCATAAAATATCACTAAACAAAATAAGAAAATATCAATACACTTAAATTACATGTTAGGATGAGTATGGCAGTAGTTCAAATTCACATAAAATTCAATATATACTTAAAATGGAATGAAAAAAATAACATGTCTAAAGGGAAGTTTAAACAAGATAGTTTTTTTTTTCCAATTTATTTAATTTATTTGGACAACACGCAAAGTTTAACCACCTACATAGTGGAGTCAAGGGTGTGAGGCACCAAAAAAAAAATAAAAAAGTAAATGGATCTCTGGTTTGTACTATTTGTCGTTATTCAGGTTTAGATTTCATGATGGGTAGAAAATTCAATTATTAAAATTCTTGGTAAATATTTTCAGAGGTTTATCTAAAATTACTTTTTTCAAATGCACCATGGAAACAAATTAGTAAGGAAGGCATAAAAATTAGTATACACCACACAGGAAGCTATAAATTACACAATGTTGTTGTCTATAAAACGCCGCGTCGATATGCCTCGAAGTTGTTTACGCTGGCATTCTCCTCACATTTGGGAAAATCCCCACAGTTTCTTCCCCTGGTTTGGAAATCCAAATTCTTTCCCGCGCAGTGGTGTTCTTGCTACGCAACTCTAATAGTTGTAATGAAAATGAAATAAACTTAGCGTTGGGGCTTCAGGGACGAGTAATCGAAGCGTCCCAGGCAGGGCCGGATTTTCCTATAGGCTAACTAGGCCTACGGCCTCAAGATCAAGAGGGGCTTACATTCAAATTGTTAGCAAAATTCTTCAAAACCTTCAAACAATTCCACATTGTCGCATACAGACTTGTATCAAATAATATTCAAAGAAAATATTCAAGTGCTCTTCCCCAATGTGGAATCAATCTTACTGCTGTTTCTCAGTTTAATAGTCACTAATTGTACTGGAGAAATGTCATTTTCAAGACTTAAAAATACCAAAAATCAATTAAGAAGCACAATGACCCAAACGAGGTTGTCTTCATTTAGTTTTTTGTCCATTGAGAATGAGACCTTCAGAAAAATAGATTTTGATGAACTTATAGAAGAATTCTGTGTGAAAAAGAAATTCTTCTAATATACTATTTCGTTTTAAATGTATACTTGGATTGAATCAGTTCTTAAATAATATAACTATTAACATAAAATTTAATATGATATACAATTTGATATTTTCTTTTTTGTGATATGGATTTTGTTTGAATAAAGTTCCATTTTTGGTTTAGTTTAAGACTTAAAATTCATAATAATTCATACTTAAACTTTAAATGCGAATTATTATGAAATAAATTTATCTGAATTGAATTTGATTTAGTCTTCAATGTATTGAATATATATAGGTTAGTACAAATAACAACATGTTTCATTTAATATATTGATATATATCACAGAAATGATGTATTTTATTATCTCTCATGTAATTTGCAAATTTAAAAATGAGAGGTGAAAGGGCCTCATAAGTGGAATAGTCTAGGGTCTCTTTTCATCTAAATCCGGCAATGGTCCCAAGCAATCTTGCTGTATTCGTACCATAGGGGATGCAGGCAAATGCAGAGTCACAGATATCCAAACCGTTGGTGTAATAATCCTTTTTGTTTTTGGATTGTTTTCTCTAAATGGAGTTAAAATTCGTTATTAATACAGTTCATGTTCATTACAGGATTATCATAGTTAATAGAGGCATGGTGAGGCCGGAACTGAACATGAAATATATAAAAACCGCAGCGCAATTTACGAAATGTTACCAGGACAGAGATCAGATACACAAGTTTCGCAAAAACTTTAGTTCTATGCCCTTGAGTGCAGCAGCGCTGAACTTTAATTGGTTAGAATTAGCACCTGACTATAACGCGTCATATGGGGGGGTGTTTCGAATGTTCTACGAGATTCGACTTATATAACATGTAGGCGCGAGGCTTGTTTAAGGGGAAACTAATACATTACTTTGGTTATTCCTAGGTCAGATTTAAATGAGGGATAATGCTCTGTTGCTATAAGTTAATGACGGAAAAGGTTTGTAATTCGGTTCATATATATACAGAGGCTGTTCGCACATTTTTTAGACGATTTTTATAAGCGGTAATAAAAAATTGTTTGCTGCAAAAGAAATAATTGCAATTGTACTATGTTTTTAAAAGTCAAAATTATCTTCTGCGGCTTGAAAGTTTTGTTTTTATTCAAAATGGCGTTTTTAACAAAGCAGTGGTTCGAAGGCTACATTTATGCTCTTTCCGAAGAGAAATATGCATACTCCGTTATCCAAAAACGATGTGAGAGTCATGGTTTTGTGATATCTAACGCGTCGATAGGTAATATCGTCAACAAGAAAGGAAAAAAACGTCAAATTGGAGCCTCACGTGGGACAAAAATTCCAAACAAGTATCCAATGAAAAAACGGACATCTTCGACTATTGCAAAGGTACGTTGTTTAATGTTAAAAGAAAATCCCCCTAGTCAAAGGACAGTTGCAAAATCTTTAAAATTCTCGATGTCCACTGAAAACAAAATGATAAACGTTGATTTAAATCTTAAGAAAGCGAAAAAACGCAATGTGCATCGTCTTCTTCCAAATCATATCGCTGAACGCAGGACACGCTGCAGAATTCTATATGAGAAACACTTATCCAAAGAAAAATGGAAAACAATTGTCACAATAGATGAATCATGGGTGTATTTAAACGATTGCAACGAAAAAAGAGCCATTTATTATCATAAAAGAGGTGAAAAAAATTTAAGTACATGGTTCAAAGAACCGACAGAAAGTTTTTCTAAGGGATTCATGATTGTTGCTGGTTTTTTTTATAATGGCAAGTTAAAAATAAAGAAAGTGGAAAAAAATGTCAAGATTAACTCCAAATACTATCAGGAACATATTTTATCGCCAATTTTTCTGAATGAAATACCATCGCTTTACCCACAGTGCAATCAATCTGTGAGACTCCATCAAGACAAAGCTAGCAGTCACACATCAAAATCCACTTTAAATTTCCTAAAAGAAATGGAACAAAAAACTGGTATCAAGGCCATACCCTTCACTAATATCCCTACTAAATCTCCCAATGTATCACCTATGGATTTTTGTGCTTTCGGACTTTTAAAATCGGCATTATCCAAACGTCGTCCCAAAACCCTTACAGGACTCTGGAAAGCTGTTCAGGAGGAATGGGATAGAATACCTCTTCTGACACTTCAAAAGGCATTATTATCCTGGAAATTGCGGTGTCGAAAGATAGTTCAGAATAAGGGATGTCAAATAGAACATTTAAAACACAAGAATTTTATGTAATTTAGTTTTGTGAATACAATATACATCGTCTAAAAAATGTGTGAACAGCCTCTGTATATATATATATATATATATATATATATATATATATATATATATATATATATATATATATATGTATAGTGGCTCCCAAAAGTGTTCGTACACTTACGATTTTCAAAGAAATATGGCTCTATCCATTATTTAAAATGAATATTTCAGAATTGGTATTTAATAATAAGATCTATAATCTATTCTTAACAAAACTACGTGAAGTAGTTTGAAAACATAGTAAAACGTTATTTTTAAGAAACCAGTGATGAAAAAGTAACAAAAACTTTATCTCATAAAAGTCATCGTACACTGAAATATTTTTGGATAAATTCATAATTAAAATAATCGTCTGGCGCTTTATTTTTATTTTTGAATTGTGGTTGCATTTAAAATATTGTTTTGCTTTAATTTTTGCTTGCCTACTCCGTAATATTCTATTTATCATTTAAATATAGCTCGTAGTCGTAAAGAAACAACAAATAGCATTCGAAAATTGAATATTTTTCATCATAGCTGTGGTAAGTCACTTCAGAATATTGCTGAATTACTTAATTTATCCCATTCTACTGTGTAGTATGTGATAAAATGCTTCAAAGAAGAAAATCGGATCGAAAACAAGGTAAGAAAAGGTCGTGATCAGATATTTATAGTTAGAAAATGTGTGAAAAATCCACGTTTGAGTGTTTTTAAAGTCTCTGCAGAATTTAATAAAACATTTTCTACTTCAATTTCACCTGAAAATGTTCGACAAGTTCTCAGAGCAGCTAGATTTCATGGGCGTTCTGCCCGTAGAAAATTTTTTGTGAGTGAGAAAAACAAAAAGCTTAGGATTGTCTTCGCACTATCAATGATAAATAAGCCCTAAACGTGTTGGAATAATGTCTTATTTTCCGATCAAAGCAAGTTTAAAATTTTTTGGTTCCGATGGGAGTATAATCGAATGCAGAAGAAAAAATGAGGAACTTAATCCCAAGAACTTAGTAGGAACAGTTAAGCATAGCGGTGGAGGTGTCCTTGTGTGGAAGTGCATGTCAGCATCAGGACTAGGTAATTTGGTATTTATTGATGGCATAATGAATCATGCTGCTTATATAAGTATTTTAAGAGATAATGTTAAATTACCAGCTTAAAATTTGGGTATTGGAAACAACTTTGTTTTTTTATCAAGATAACGATCCTAAGCACACGGCTCTCAACGTTCACTTCTGGGGTCTGTATAATTGTCCACAAGTTTTGAAAACACCAAATCAATCGCCAGATTTAAAGCCAATAGAACACATTTAGAGAGAACTGGAGGTTCGAGTACGAAAACACGACATTCACACGAAAAGCGGACTAAAAACAATTATGATGGAAGAATGGAAGAACACTGATGCAGAAATTACAAAAGAACTAGTGCAATCTATTCCCAGACGTTTAAAAGTTATTGTGGATGATTAAGGATATCCCAGTAAATATTAATTTAACGAAAAATTAGAATATTTACTATTATGTAGAGATTTTTACAAGTGTACAATGACTTTTGTGAGATAAAGTTTTTGTTACTTTTTGATTATTGGTTTCTTAAAAATAAAGTTTTACTATGTTTTTAAAATATTTCATTCAGTTTTGTGAAGAATAGATTATAGATCTTATTATTAAATACTCATTCTGATATATTCATTAAAATTAATGGATAGACCCCTATTTCACTGAAAATCATAACTGGACGAACACTTTTGGGAGCCACTGTATATATATTTCGCTTTTAATTTTCCACGAGGGCCAAATGCAGTCTTTATGGAAGAGTTTAAGTTTACATCAATATTAATGTAAGTGGCATAAAAGACATGTACGTTCTTTCATAATAAGATAAAATTGTTGTAAACTATCACTCCATGTGGTACAACGGTAGGAAGAATCTATACTTTTGGGGGTAAGGGGAATAATTAGGTAATTATTCATATATTTAGAAATATCTAGTGAATATTCATCCCATGTTGGGTTAAAACTGCAGCGCTATTAATAAAATTCGTAAACATACATAAAGTAAATTATTAAATATTAAGAGAGACTTGATGGAAAAAATAATTCAATCAGAAGTACAAAATATATCTCAGACAGGCCTAGTGATAGGCGAATAACATGTATAGATATACAAACACACAATACATACTAAAGCGTCAGAAGGACTAGAACACCTATTTAATTCATTTTACGTCTACCTCTGGATCGTAGAACTGTAGGAACACGATGGGGCATGGACTTCAAGAGCTTTCTGGGGAAGTCTGTAGGCAATGAAAACAATGATTCCTCAAGAGGTGTCCTCACTTCTGTAAAATTCTTTGATGGTGGATCTCTGGTTTGAAAGAAATATTCCATGACAACCATGTTATGTTCAATAACGTTGAGATCTGGACGACAAGGGGTCATTTTGTTATCCCAAACTCGTACGAGTATTTCACAAATCATAATTTGGTGGCTAGGGATGTGTGTGGTGATGCATTTTCATATTGGGAGACGCCATACCCATGAGAGTAAATGTATGGCATGACTGAGTGAAACGGATCTAAAAGGGTTATAACAAAACGTTTACCGGTCAGTGAAGAATTGTAGACGTGTGAAATGTCCTAATTCGTGCTAGCTCAAGGTGACTGCTTACGTTCGGAACCAATTTTTAAAAAATATTGTTTTTTTAAGGATTTTTTGGTCTTTTATGGTAAAATAGCATTTAAAAATTTTAAAAAATAAAAAAACTTACCTGTAAATACCATATTTGTTTTATAAATTGGTCAATTTGAAGTAATTTTTAATGAAATTTAGCTAAAAAGTCTATCCCTCTGCAGAAAATTCTAATGCTACTATTTTAATTTCCTTCTCACGCATGATACATATAACATTTATCTTCAAAATGACTCACAATATAAGAGAAATATTAAAATAAAACAGGCAATTTTATGTTCGAATATGAAAATATTCCCCAATTCGTCATTCCTTTCCTTATAAAAAAAGCCCCAAATAAAAAACTATTATTATACATCAATTATTGTGCGTAATTTCATTAAAAATAGCATCTAAAACATTTCCTGAAAATATTATCAAATTATATGCATTATTATGTGAAATGTCATGATAACGGTAGAGATTTGTGCTAAAAATCATAATTCTGAGAAAAACGCATTTAAAGTTGTTTGTCACTTCAATTTTGTATCAGACGATATTTTTTAAAATAGTTATAACTCTGCTTCTAATTGATGTAGAATGAAAATCAAAACGGATTTGAAAAGAGAAAAGATTGAATTACACGAATCTTGGAAAAAAATAAAATTGAACAAAATAGTCAAAAAATGGCATTTTCAACGTAGGCAGTCACCTCAATACACCAAATAATATTTATAAACCAACTCCAGCCTGTACAGTCCGTTGCTGATACTCCGGATTCAACGATACATGGGATACATAAATACATCTCCATCTCCCCGAATCAGTAAGAAACGACACTCCTCAGATAAAGCTACTCGTTTTCAGTTTTCCAGTGACCAGTGGTGGTGTTCTCGAGCACAGTCGAGTCGCAGATCTCCATGTCGCGGGGAAAGCAGTGGCATTCGGTTTGGGTGATGTTTGTTAAAGCCCAAAACATGAAGTGAACGCAGCACAGATCTCATTCTGATGATAGATAGCAGATGCCCCAGCATTGAATTGCGGTGTTATTTGATCTAAAGCTGCAGTCCCTGTCTATTGAAATGATTCTCGACAGAGGACGCTGTTCAAAGATATCAAGAGTCTTTCGACGGCCACATTGCTGAGTTAACGTTCTATATTTTACCTGAATTCTTGCATTCATGGTACATCCTTAACCCTCTAACGGTACAGTGGTTTGAAACGAAACAGATGGTTCGGTCGGGTCGTATCCAAATCGATGTCTTATTTGACGAAATTTGTGGTAGAAATAAGTGCACAATAAGCATTTTTGTTGTATAATAAAATTTATTGATAATATTTTACATGAAATAAAAACCTTTTTGTAGAAAAAAAGACCAAAGAATAGTATATGAGAGGAGGGTATTATGGAATACCATATACATTTCTAAAAATAACTTTACTGGTTTTTGAATAAAAATCCCCAAATCATCATGAATACATACTATAACTAATTGTATTTAACTGTCACTTGTAAAATAATACTATTTATTTTGTTGTTATAAACAAAAAAATTATTTAAAAACAAGTTACAAATGGAGGTTAATATGAAATAGTTGGGTAATATGGAATAGGTGGTTTAAACCATTGAAAAATTAATTAGACCTCATAAAACATAGTTATTTTTAAATATAAAAACCATATTTTTAAGATTATGTGCATGTCATTTCTGCTTCTAGTCTATTTACAAAAGTCACAGATATAATCTTTCTCTGCTCCGGTACAGTCATGGTGAACCCGAAGTGAACAGCTGAAGCATTGAATCAAAATTTCCCCTTGTTGATCTTCGGAGAATTTTCCGTTACACATGATATATTCAGCGTTTTTGTTTTCCAGTTTTTTAGTTGATGGCATGAAGTCCATTACAGATGATACACCAGAATGGAACGATTCATCGCTGCTAACACAGGAGTCATCTCTAGTAGGTTTAGGTCTAGAGGATCAGTGTAAGTTTAATTTTTTAACAGGGGGTCTTTGAATGTTCGGTTTCTTTTGTTGTTTTGAAACTTCTGGTTTCTTCTTTATGTCCTTTTCTTTCAGTTCATCCACTAACTCTTTTTTTATATGGGGAGTAGGTTATTACAGAAGATCCAGCTTTCCTGATTTTAAGGGGATTATGGAATACCTTGTATTCTATAATACCCGACACGCCATCATGGAACATAAAGCTTTAAACTGATGGTCAAAACATTGTCAGCTAAAAAACGACCACAGTATAACAAACTACAATTCTTTTAGTGTACATTATGCGTAACATCAATATTCAAGTCAGATGTGTACTAGTAGGTTAAAATGTTTGAAAATTTACCTGCAAAAACTCTTCAAAATCACAAAACACATTTTGTTCTCTATCGAGTGGTCGACAACAACAAGCGATCAACTCTCAGTGAACTGCATCATGGGAGTCTTTCTTGAATAGTTCATGGTATTCGCACATGATAGCAGCACCAAACAAAGGCGAAAGCTCGGTATTCCATATTACCCGACTATTACATAATACCCTCCTCTCCTCTAATTTTCTAAACAAAGAAAATCTCTTTGGCATTTACATAGAATGTTTTATATATTAGGTCTAATATGTAATTTAGTCTTGTACCTAGTTTTAGAAGTTACTGAACCAAATTTGAACCGGGCGCAAAAATGTAAAAAAAATATATACTGACATTTTTGGCCTTCAAAATCGAAATTTAAAAAAAAATTAAAGTCTAAAAAAAAAAAGAAAAATGACTAATGCTCATAAATAAAGTTTTTCAACAAAGACACTCATATTTACTGCAAAATTGTAACTGCAAACGCTCCAACACCTGTTGCAAGACTGGCTGGTAGGGCCTTGTCAACTCGATCTTTTGCAATAGGAGAGGGCGTACAGAAGGGGGAAAGCACACCCCTGGGTCGAATTCAACCCGCATCGTACCCTTAAAGGGTTAAAAAGGTCGTATTTCGCTTTGAAATTTTGTGACCAATTGCACGAGCACAATTTGTCCTATCTAGTACATATTCGCCAAAAATCGTGAACACCTTCCATGCTTACAGAGTGATGAGATCTTTATGCTACCACAGATGTGTCTCGTTTTGTATACACTACTTGCGGACGAAACCGATAACGAGAAAGCGTGGGGTTCTACATATTATAGATGTCAATCCCAGTTATTTAGGCTCTTCAGTGTATATGTATGAATATAAAACTTAGTAACATAATCAAACCAAGCTGTTTCCATAACCATGTACACTCCATACACTTACTAAAAAAGAGAATAACTACTGATCATCAAATTCACAAGTAAAACGCTAAAATTGTGGAAAAATGGTATAAATTTTTTTACAAGAGCAAAATTTCTTTGCCAACCACTATATGCTTAAATAATAAAAAAACACAGTCTATATCACTTTAAAAAAGTATCACATTAAAATGCAAAAAATGTTATTTTCATTTTGTTAAAACTCATTTTGAGTTTTTGCACTTTATTCTTTCAAATTTTATTATTACTTTCTTTTTTTTTTAATACTGTCCTTATTTATATAATCATATAAATATGCATAAATTTTAAAATAATGTGTTCGTTCCCAATATTTTTGCCTTTTACAGGGAATAAGGGGCATTAAATTTAGTAACTTTCTTTTTGTTTCTTATAAAAGTTCCTTATAAATCGTCGTCTTCTTTCTATGCATACAAGCGAGGAAAGAAACCGGGCAGAAATAAACCTCTTTATCATACATTAAGCAAAGAAAGAAACGAGAAAATTCCTGTATATGGTTGTAGTGGATAGACGTTGGTTAATGGGAAATGAAACTAGGATCATCAAACGATAAAACCCCGCTATCAGCCGGAAGAAAAAGTACATAGTAGTTGATTGAGGGCGAAAAACATCGTAGAGGTTATTTACTTATTCTCTTTTTTTTTCGTCAAACTTGCAGTAACCTTCAGGAATGCGATTTATACCGCTCTGTAAAACATTTTGCTTCACTTGAGATTTGTTTTCCTTTCAGCAACATAACTGTTTAACTCGGAGCGGTAAACGAAGAAGCTTTTATAGATTTATACATAAATTTATGCAGATTGCGATTTCTTAAAGTGGAAAATATCATTTACTTTTATATTTATGTATGTGAAAGTTATTTCGAAAATAAAATGTATAAATAAATAATTATATATATAAATATTTATTTATATATATATATATATATATATATATATATATATATATATATATATATATATATATATATATATATATATATATATATATGTGTGTGTGTGTGTGTGTGTGTGTGTGTGTGTGACACGGAGCTTACACCGCGTAACCATTATATAATTAATTAATTTAAAAGCAGTCATCAAAGTAGGCCTCAGGCATGTGAAACATGCTCATGCCCATTCAAATTTAAATCATACACTTATTGATAAGATATGTTAAATAATTCACATTTTATTAAGTAATACAAGCATAATTCTACCGTTACCAAAATTAAAACATATCATAAAACTTTACACTTTGTATCAATGAAAAAATAGCCTACAAATTCGGTACCTTATTTTTTAAAAATTACACAATATCAATAAAATTTTATCCAATGCACTTAAACACACTCATAATAAAATTTTATAAAAATGGAAAATAAAATAAAATACTTAATAAAATCAAAATATAAAATCGAAAAATCAAACAAAAAACAAAAATTAAAAGGGCTATAACCAACTCTGAAGAATATGCAGAACATTTTCATAAATGCTTTAAACTTAAAAGTCTAATTTGCTCTCCCCCCCCACAAATTACAACAAAGCTGGATTAATCTACTTTAATTTCGTAGAATAGCAATAATAAAGCTTTACCCAGTATCAAAGTATTAATTTCTTCATTTGAAAAACATGAAATAAGTCTATCAAACTCTCAAAATTCTAATCAAAATCCAAGCAAAAACTTACACGTCAACAGCAAATTTTAATTCAGCAGTCTAACACTCCACTGAAATTTAAAATGTTCAACAAACCAATTGGGAAGTGCCGTCAGAAAACTGGGGGAGGGGGTTACATCAGTGTTAAAATATGTGTTAATTGCTTTAAATATTATACTGATTTTAGTTTAAATTCTGTGGTCACCTCGTCAATAAACATTCTATTTTTACACCAAACATGCTAGCTATTATGAAAATCAGAAATCATTGACCTATCTCAGTTTCAGAATGTAGATTTTAATCTCAGATTACATTAATTTTGTTAATCCATTCAAAAAAATTTAAATAATTTCACCCTTTTAATTTTCCCAGCACGCACAAATTTGCATGTTCTTAAGATCCTTCGATCCCGGTATATTCCTTGCAATATTGTTTAGCGTCCCAACACCCACTTCACAAAATTCCGCAATATTCCTCCATGACAAACGCGCAATTATTCACGCTGGTTGCACCAGATAATGAAAAAGTCTGTTCATCGGCCAGTTCGCAGTCATCTAGTTCTTTTTCTACCTCATTAACCGCAATTTGTCTCACTGAATTCTCTGGGAAATTATTATACCCACGTATGAAGACCGGCGTCTCACGTGCGTCGCTTTGGGGAACAGAAATATGTTGTTCACTAAAGGTCTCACGGAAAATGACGTAGACAGTTCTCGTCAGATCTCCTCCAAACGAATAATCCGCCGAAACAGCGTCTCACGTGTGGTCGCTTTGGGAAAGGAAATATGTTGTTCATATAAAGGTCTCACGGAAAACGACGTAGAGAGTTCCGTCAGATCTCCTCCAAACGAATAATCCACCGAAACAGCGTCTCACGTGCGGTCGCTTTGGGAACGGAAATATGTTGTTCATCTAAAGGACTCACGGAAAGCGACGTAGACAGTTCTCAGATCTCCTCCAAACGAATAATCCACCGAAACAATGTCTCACGTGTGGTCGCTTTGGGAACGGAAATATGTTGTTCATCTAAAGGACTCGCGGAAAACGACGTAGACAGTTCTCAGATCTCCTCCAAACGAATAATCCACCGAAACAGCGTCTCACATGTGCTCGCTTTGGGAACGGAAATATGTTGTTCATCTAAAGGTCTCACGGAAAACGGCATAGACAGTGCTGCTCAGATCTCCTCCAAACGAATAATCCGCCGAAACAGCGTCTCACGTGTGGTCGCTTTGGAAACGGAAATATGTTGTCCATATAAAGGACTCACGGAAAACGACGTAGACAGTTCTCAGATCTCCTCCAAACGAATAATCCACCGAAACAGCGTCTCACGTGCGGTCGCTTTGGGAACGGAAATAGGTTGTTCATCTAAAGGTCTCACGGAAAATGACGTCGACAGTTCTCGTCGGATCTCCTCCAAACGAATAATCCACCGAAACAGCGTCTCACGTGTGGTCGCTTTGGGAAAGGAAATATGTTGTTCATCTAAAGGACTCACGGAAAACGACGTAGACAATTCTCAAATCTCCTCCAAACGAATAATCCACCGAAACAGCGTCTCACATGTGCTCGCTTTGGGAACGGAAATATGTTGTTCATCTAAAGGTCTCACGGAAAACGACGTAGACAGTTCTCAGATCTCCTCCAAACGAATAATCCACCGAAACAGCGTCTCACGTGTGGTCGCTTTGGGAACGGAAATATGTTGTTCATTTAACGGTCTCACGGAAAACGACGTATACAGTTCTCCTCAGATCTCCTCCAAACGAATAATCCACCTTAACAGTATTCTCGATGCCAAAAGCGTCATCACCGCTCAGTGTAGTCAGGCATAACTCGACATATTTCTTCAGAAGACAAATTGCAGCAAACAGAATCACCCGCATCTCCACTGGCAGATAATTCTTTTTGAAGACGGCCGGCAACATCCATTTTGAAGTTAATACGGAGTGTGAAGTCGGGATACGCACTTCTTATTCTCGCTTTTGTCGAGGGACGAAACACTAAACGAACTTCAATTAAGAAATTCTTTAACAAAATAATAACTTTCTGCCAAAGGAAGCGACGCTGTGTCGGGAGGAAAAAGATGAGGAAAATCTGAAAAATACTTATTAAAATGCGTTATCTACTAATTTTTAAATGCATGGGGGGGGGGTAGGTCCTACTCGCGATCCCTAATCCTGCTAGACATTTAACACATTTCTTGCACCGCATCTCCATTATCTAATAAATTAATCTAAAAGCAGTCATCAAATTAAGCCTGTGGCAAAGAACTAATACTTAAATAACATTTCAAGAACTTTATTTCTCAACATTACTTAAAAAATCTAATCAACCCAGGTAAATCGACATTTCCCTTATCTCAGCTCACGACAAGCGCGTCCAATCTCTCCGAAAAATAACCCCTAACCTACCTTTTTTTTGCATTTGAGTAATATTGAGCGTCGCATGACCATGAATCTCGCACACGTGTTTTCTGATGAACCTGAAACTTTCTAGAATCACGCTGTTGTTACCGTCACATCATCTGCTAGCCGCTCAATGCCTCTCTTAAACCGAGAGATTGAAACCGTACTCCGGTGTTAATAAATAGTGAAATTCTGAAAGTAAATTACCAGTTAAGGCTAATTTGCCTAATTTTAACCCAATTAAATCTAGTTAATTATAGTTTACGTTCCTACCATTATATATATATATATATATATATATATATATATATATATATATCCTAGTTGTTGTGACCCACAAAAGTAATCAGACATTGTAGATTCATTACAGATACCTTATAAAGAACAGAAATGCTGCATACATCGTTTTTAGGACGGCATATCGCGAAAAATTCAATCCGAGACGTAATTGTGTAAATATTTACAAGGTACCATTATACCGTACTTCATGAAGTTTCTGTAAAAAGCTAATATATTTTGTCATAATTGTGGAAACACGAGGTTTAGTTTTTTATTCTAATACCTATGCAGAGTGTTTATGTTTCCCAAATAAAAATATTCTTTCTTTCAGAATTTAGAGCCTGGGAACACTTTAAGCAATATTGCAGAATCTTCATTGTGAATCTATATCCATCTTCGAACCAGAATATGACAAAGTTATAATCTGTGCTACTATAATTCCTATTGAATCTATAATATTATTCCGAAATGTTTTATAAATATTCGCCGTAGTTATGGTTTTGTTTTATTGTCTGCCAACTGAATACAAAGCATTAAATGAAGGAATAAAAGCTGACAGTTTCCGCCCTAATAACACAAATATACTAATATACACGATCCATTTTCTGCACCTTTTATTAGAAACATTTCTTTGATAAATTCATACTAAACTGGCGATGGAATTTGATTTTATGAATGCTGAATCTAAAAGTTTTGACATCCGTTTTATTTACTTTTTTCATCAAATTTAGTAATCACACACGGTTTCTGCTTCAGACTCCAAACTGAACAATAGCAAAACATGTCTTTAATTATGAAATTAAGTAACACGAAAGTTTAATTATTAAATGAAAATTCTTTTGCTGCACAAGTATTTATTTTGAGGTAAAATTAGGTTGCATAGGTATTTTATTCATTGCTTTTTAAATTTAAAAAATGAATTAGATAAGAAATCAAAATTAGATATTAATACTTTTTAAATCATTTTCTTAAAATTTAATCTGAAGATTAAACTAGTTGATACTAATCATAAATTATTCTAAAGCTACTTTAAACAATGAATTTTATTAGTATACAAGAAGTAGGGGAGATCTGTATAAAAAGCATGTTTAGAATACCGGTGTTGGAAAAAAACGTTGAAAAACAGTAGGGAAATATCAGTAGGAAAATGACAACAGATTCATATCTGAGGTAAAATTTATTAAAGAATGATCCCGTAAAAAATAACTTTCCAAAAACGAATAAGAGTCTGCAAATTGCTATTAAAATGTTAATGTACAAAATTAAATTTTTTTTTAAATAACCCAAACGGAAAGTACGTTTTATTTAATACCAAGAAAATCCAATGTTTATAGCCCTTTTCCCCTATTCTTTATTCTTGTTTTATAATATCTACTCAAATATACTTATCTAACTTTCTATACGTTTTTATTCATGTGACACACACTTTGGGGAGATATTACATTGCTGTACCTAATGAAACCACGTATAAACAGAAAATAAAAGAGTTAAGCATACGAAATATCATAAATGGAATTTTTCACTTATTTCTAAATTCCTATCTTACTTCCAGCCAATTAATTTAATTTATTGCTCCTTCCGTCATAGATTATTACTTCTGCAGGAACTTCGGGAAAACTTCCAAAAGATTTGTTTGACTTATTACTGGTGATTTAAAAATTCGAGCCAGTATTCACTCGGTGACAGTTAAGTCATTTAAGAAATGTCGCTGCGTTGAAAGATAGTCAGTGAAATGAAATTCTTCCAGGCCACTTATGGTTTGATCGTTAATAACGAAACAAATGTAGCTGAGCAAATACATTCATTTATATAAACAGTTCGTAAAAATAGCAGAGAAGCAACCCACCTTAGGAGATAAAGCTATTTATTTCGTGCTTCATTGTTATAAAATGACAGTGAACCCTCTTTATATGAATAGAAAGTCTAACAAAGAAATTGAAAAACTGTTTATGGTATTTTAAGAAACTTTACTAGTATAGATATTTTTAAATGAGGTTGTTTTTATAACTGTCGTGATTATTTGCTCATTTATATTGTACAAAAAGCAAATGAAATTTACGTTAGAAATCCTTTCTCCTGGTATCTGGCAATAAATCACATACTTAGATATTTTGCCTGTTAGATGTAATAACATATTAATTTTATTTCATTTTAATTTTCCATGCAAGATTAAAGGTCTATTGAAATTTCTTTATATCTCTTTTGTTGACAATTGTTTGGAAATTTCATATGTTACGTAAACAAAAATACAAAAGGACTATCTCAAATTAATGAAATGTGTTCAAATTAAAATAATGGTATAAAACATATATTGTTTATTGTAGCTTGCCAGTCACTCGAAGGATAGACTACGACTCCACGAAAGTCATCTCCTATTTACCAATAATCTTAAAAGAATAATTCTTTTGTAGGATATATTTAGGAAAATATCGTTTAAATATACATATAGTACAACATTTTTAGTCTTGTAAATATAATCAAGTTCAACAGAAAAGATTTAAATATAAATCCCTTTAGTTTCAACTCTAGATTTAGAACTTTTTTTTTAAAGTTATAATGTCTTGTCACTTAAGTGTTAAACAAATGGAGCACTGTTCAGCCTCTTTCTTATTAATTGAGTTATTTACTTATTTTAAAATTATATTGGTTAGTTTCGGAATCAATATAATTCTTGAATAAGGACTGTAATGTTAAGCATACACGTTTTGTTGTTTGTATAGACAAATTGAATGAAATGCTATTTAAGATATATTTGTTAGCTCATACTACAAAATATCTAACAACAAGCTGAAAACCCGCACTTCGCTACGGAGTACATTCAAATTAAATACAACGGTTAATGTATGCAATTAATGCAACTATATATATATATATATATATATATATACAGTAACCACCGCTTATAGTGATCAGTGGTTATAAGAATCAACCGT
This sequence comes from Dolomedes plantarius, assembly GCA_907164885.2. Classification (NCBI taxonomy): domain Eukaryota; kingdom Metazoa; phylum Arthropoda; class Arachnida; order Araneae; family Dolomedidae; genus Dolomedes; species Dolomedes plantarius. The sequence goes on along the minus strand of OU015498.1, from coordinate 150,991,309 downwards.
TTATAAGAATCAATATCACGAAAACAAAAACAAATGTATTATTTCCATGTTAAAATTTTCGCTTTAAAGAATCAATCCACCGGTTTTAAGAATCAGTTTACACTCTTCGCTTTCCTTTCATTTTTCCAAAAAAGCCACTTAAACCCTCAAAAGGTACGAAGTTCTTTCTTTTTTTTTTAAAGAAAGACTGATAAGATGTCGATGGAATGTAGTCGTAAAATTCATCCCTTTCTTTGTTAAGCCGGCCACTCACGTAGACTTCTATCATCTGGGACGCCGGGAGTTTTCGCCCCTCCAACGCCTGGTATCGGCCACTTACGGGGACTCTCGGCGTCCAAGGCCACCTGCCTTCGCACACTCGTTATGCCCGATTTAGCTCAGTTCATGTAGGTCTGTCGTGGTGTAATTTCGCTCACTATGCTCTCTCGCAAAAAAATAGCGGAATTTTTTGTCGTTTTATAATTCACTCAATATCGTTATTGTTTTCCTCCTTTAATTTGTTTATAAGAGCACAATTATTTCGTAACTTTAAATACACGTTATGAACGTGAAATAGTGTAAAGTATCGAATTCAGAGGCACAAACTTACTCAAAAACATATGTTTTCGATATTTGTAGTAAGTTTCTTAAAATTTTCAAATATTTTTAAATCCAGTTTAAATGGTTATTTATTTGCCGATATAAATTCAAGTATCCATACTCTTCGCTTTAAGTATACACACAATAAATCATATTAAAGCTAAAAAAACTAAGAAAACCATAGATTCTTTAAATTCAAAATTAGAATTTGAATTCGGTCGTATGGAACTATGTTGAAATATTTAGCGTTCTCCTTAAATTTCAAGTAAGTGATATTAATGTAATAGTGCGTTTTAGGCATAAACATTTTCTCCCCTCCACAAAGAAAAAAAATTGTCTGTGATTTTCTTTTAAATTAGAGGCCCTGATTTTATAAACCACTAAAAGTGGTTTTACTCTTTTCCTTTAAGTTTTAAAGCGCAATTATTTAGTTAATTATTTCGTTACTTTATGTATGTGATTTTGAAATATGTTGTGAACAGTATCGAATTCAGACACTCGAAACTGCTAATGAATGTGTCTCCAATATCTGTAAAGAAATACTTTTAAGATCTTTAAACCATTTGTAAAGCCAATTGAAATGTTATTAGTTTTTCGATATTTCTTAAATTACTAGTGGTTAGCCCGTCAAAAATGACGTGTTAATTTTAATTTTTATCAATTTACATCTGCAAAGTCAATATTATTTGTATACTTATAATAGCTTCTCTACTTTTTTTATTAAATTATACACATTTTTAATTAATTAAAATTATGCAATATCAGCACTATTATGATCCATTTAAGATGGAATTTTTTTAAAATTTAAATAAAATCTGAACACCACATAATAGCATCACTTTACTTAATTCTATTACGCTAAATGATTAATACATTAACTGCGGTGGAAAAATTTAACTTAGTTGTTTCATAATTCTAGTTCATAAATGAACCCGCGCCCAATATAAGCCATTGAGGTGTTCGGAATGCAAAATGTTACAAGTTGAAAAATATTTTTATATATTTTGATCGAGAGGAAAGTATAATCTATATATATAACAGTTCCGTAACTGACTGACTGACATATAACACACAGACACTGGATCTAAAGGGCTGAAATTTTGCATGGCGATTCTTCTCATAGTGTAGGGGTTCACTAAGAAAGATTTTTGAAAAATTCTTCTTAGATTTTTTTAAAGTAAATTTTTAATCTGTTTTAATAACTTTTTTGAGTTTGTATTTAAAATAATAATCTGAGGGTTATAAAATTTATATCACGAGAAAGATCATAAAAATTCCTTTAAAATGAAATCTTTTTCGGATTTTTAACTCCATTTTCTGATGCTTGGTGAATTTTTAAAGATTAATTTATAGAATTTAATTTATTAAATGCTGATCACGTGATTTCTTTTTCTGGTACTTTAAATTAATTTATCGTCATGTGCATAACAACGAAATAGACAAAAAAAAAATTTCTTGCTAATGCGGCAGACGATTGGACATTATCCAAACAAATATTAAAATACAGTAAAAGATATGTTTCTCAAAATTTACTATATTCTTTAGTATGTTCTATTGGATTTAATTTGAATATTTTCTTCTACATTATTTTGTCTATTAAGGCTTAATTTCCATTCATTTTACTTTTAAAACGCAATAATCACAGTACATTTGAATATGACATCAAAAGGGAAAAAGGGGTTCCAGGCAGAGAGATAGATCTCTGCTATTATTAGGATTATACGAATTCTTGTTTTTATGTAAGATACAAAAAATAATATACCCCAGTTTTATAAACCACTAAAAATAGTTTCATTCTTTTGGTAGGAAGTTTGAGCTTATTTTAAAATTTCAGAGTGGGTTCAAAATCTTTAAATAAGGCCCATTTTTTATTTTCTTAATATTTTGGAATAAAAAATTAAAACCCGAAACTCCTCGCTAGGTGTCTCTATGAAACTTTGTACAAGTTTCCATTGTTTTTTTAGAGTTAAAATTCTGAAAACGTTTCCCCGAAGCAAAAGTTACACCAAAATATTAAACTTTTATTTTGCCGTTTAAAAATTAATTCAACAAAATTTTTATAAATCCTTAAGATAACTTATCTGGTAACCTTCCCCTTGCACTAAAGGAAAAAAAAAGGATGTAAATAGTGCCGGTTCGGAAAATTTATTAGCGGAATCAAAAATTTAGTATTAAAAAACAAAATTTTAAATATTTCAAGAATTTAACATACCACAAGATATAAATATTGGAAATATTATTGGAATAATCTTCTGATTTAACCTTCCATAGGCACGGTTTTTAATACCGTTCAATGAACGGTATTAAAAATTCGGGATTAAAGAATAATTTTTCAACTTCCATTTTGTTCGAAAACAAGCGGTAAACTAATAGAAACTAAAGCCGGCGAACCTTCAGGCGTCTGGTATCTCGCGTCCAGGACCCCACTCACGGAGACTTTTGGGGCCAGGAATTCGGTCTGGACTGAGATTCCAGACACCAGATTTTTGTCATCTGACGTCTCACCAAGACACCCCACTGACGGAGACTTTTGGTGCCCCAGATACCAATAGTCCTTCGTTCCAGATGACGGAAGTCTACGTGAGTGGCCGGCTTTAGACATAATATAATAGTTTCGACTTAAACGCTTTAGCGCTTAACTGTTAAACGTTTAACTATTAAGCAGGTATGTTGTAACAAGATTTTTTTTCTTCTCTTACTGTAATCATGTGTTTCTACTTATAGGTCTAGAAATTAAGTTGCATTTTTAAAATTATGAAAAATAATTTTAGTAAAAGATATTTAACGTAAATTAAAGAGTATTTTATGGTAAATTATCTAATATATGTATATATAGGTGTGTGTGTGCCTGTCCAAAAACCTAAATTTCAGCTATAAGAATCAACCGCTTATAAGAATCAAAAACATTAATAACAAACGTGATTCTTATAAGCGGAAATCACTGTATATATATATATATATATATATAATACAACGATCAATGTATGCAAATGATGTGAAAAGCAAAAAATATATTAAAAGAAAATCGTAAGAGACAAAATAATGTAGAAGAAAATATTCAAATTAAATCTAATAGAACATACTAAAGAATATACTACAGATAATTTAGTACAGTTTGAGGAACAAATCTTTTACTGTATTAAAATATTTTTTGGATAATGTCCAATCGTCTGTGGCATTAGCAAGAAAATTTTTTTTTGTTGTTTATTTCGTTGTTAGGCACTTGACGATAAATTAATTTAAAGTACCAGAAAAAGAAATCACGTGTTCAGCATTTAATAAATTAAATTCTAAAAATCAATCTATAAAAATTCACCAAAAATCAGAAAATGGAGGTAAATATTCATAAATGATTTTATTGTAAAGGAAGTTTTATAATCATTCTCGTGATATAAATTTTATAACCCTCAAATTATTATTTTAAATGCAAACTTAAAAGAATGTTACAGAAAAAGCTTAAAAATTTAATATTAAAAAATCATGACTAATTTTTCAAAAATATCTCTTAGTGCTCCCCTACACTATAAGGATAATCGCCGTGCAAAATTTTAGCCCTTTAGGTCAAACGGTTTGGTCTGTGCGTTATATGTCGGTCAATCAGTCAGCTGTTTAACTATTATATATATATATATATATATTTATAGATATGAAAAGTACTGATAGTCTATAGAAAAAAATGCAACGTAGATAATAAGACAACATTTTTTCTTTTTATTGAATTTAATAATGTTTAAAGTTTTATAATGCAAGTGTGGCATATTTATGAAAAAGGTTGTATACTTTAAATTTAAATGTATTATGATTCTAAAGTAAATTATATAACTTTAGTAAGTAACCCTTATAAAGAAAAAATAAATGTTTTGAGATATATCATTCATATTCCGTATTACAAAATATTCAACTACTTGTAAGCATCTAATTCGTATAAAAAATTTAAACAGCTTGGCTATACGATTGTAAGTTAACAGAATTTATTAAGCTACAAAGACATGCGATTCCACAATTCTGTACATTTGAGAAACTGGCTATATACTAAGTTTCATAATCAATATATTGCTTAACATAGTTAGGAATGTTGAATATAAGCATCTGTACATAAACGCAGGCAGCGTTTCTGCTACTGGAACATATTTCACCTTATGTACATCAATGCATATTTATGAGTGTCAGCTTAGCATGTGGTACATATTTTAGTAAATTCAATTACAATCCGGCACTGATTAACAGTTTGAAATACGGAGTCAATAGCTGCGCTTCCTGCAGTACTGTTTAGAGCTTACGACAACGGTTTCATGCTATTCTGAATATTACTAACAGAACAAAGTGGAACTGAAAGGTAATACCCCAGAATTGCCCCGAACAACAAATTCAGGATATAAACTATTTATATAAAATTAATTCTATCTTTTACAATAATGTTTGTTTATATTACTATATTAAATGTACTATATTAAATTACTATAATAAATGTTTGTTTATATTACTATATTAAATGTATACAATGTAGAAGTATATATAGAAATTTGAAGATTGAATATAACTGCAATTTTATTTGTTTTAGATATTTGCTTTTACAGATGAATACAGACAGAAGTACAATTTCAAGTACTTATGAGTATCTGGGTACTCGACCCAAATATTAATGTCGATGTGATAATTAATAATTAGTTTTTGAGTATAAGATTACTTCATCCAAACTATAATGCCGATAAGTTAATTAGTAATTAGTTTTTCAGTATATGTTTACTTGAGCAAATATTTATGCCGATATATTAATTAATAATTGGTTTTTAAAATATCATCTCCCATGAATATTTTTTGCATAACAATAAATTGATATTTCGGTAAATATCCTGCTATAATTGTGGCAATTCATGGGGAACATAAACCAGACACTTCAGAGTTGGTTAGTAATTTTCATTGATGAGGTCGAATATTTTGACACAATTTTCTATGTAAATATCATAATTAATTGATCACACGTTTAAAATATGAACGTTTAGAAGTTTTTATAGATTATGTTTTATATCTGTGAAAAAAAAAATTAAGATTACTATGAAATTTAATCAAAAAATCCTTGTGAAAAACTTCGTATGTATGTTCACTCTAGAAGCTATACAGTTTATTGCAATACAAAGTATTTATTGCATCTTTAATATATACAATATTATCTTAAATTTTATATTATTTTATTGTACTGAAATATATATGGTGCCCGGGCTAAAGGTATCCAAAAGTTATGACTTATTTTTAAGGAACGACCCATCAGAATTTTAAAAAATATATTTAAATAGAAAGAACATCTCACCAAGTTTTGATATCAATCATAGATTTCTATCATAGTATCATAGCTTTTGATGTGTGCAACAATTGTAGCACGACTAACTTCTAAATGGTAGTCCAGTGCTCTCCAAGTGTTTCGTAGCATATCAGGCGTTATTAGACTTTTTTGCTTGAGGATTCATTAAATCCGTTGTGTATGAGAAATAAAATTCAAAACTGTGGATGAGTTGAAGAGGCGTATCATTCAAGCAATTCGTGTAATAACTCCTGATATGCTACGAAATACTTAGAGAGAACTGTTTTGTTTTGCTGCAAAAGGTGGACATATTGGATCAAAGTCTATGATTGATATAAAAACTTGGTGAGAAGTTCTTTCTATTTAATTTTTAAAAAAAAATTGTTTCCATAAAAATTAGTTCCGTAAAAATAAGGCATGATTTTTGGATACCTTTGCCCGGGAACCCTGTATTATAAAAATGAAAAAGCATACATTAGTACTTTTAATAAACTTTAAAGTAAAATAAATAGTTAAGAGCACTGAATAAAATCTCTACTGATTTACGAGGTAACATCAAACAGGACCATCGGTAGTATCAGAGTTAAGATACTTATTATGCTACTAGTGGATAATCAACACTAGATAAATCAAAATGGACAAAATTCTATCATACAAGATTCAACAAATTTATTTTTCATTTTCCTTGGATAATCATTCTAGGGTTTAAGATATTGAAACTTACTTTTCATTCACCATGACAGAATTACAATTCTTTCAGTTATCATGTTCTTTGTTCTTTCGTTTAGTCACCCTTTTACAAATAACAGAAATACTAGCTTTTCGGAAATATTGGTGTTGAAAAATAAGGACTGCACAAACCATGCATATATTTTTACGTATAAACCATACCAGGTTTTCAGCTCGGTATACCTGCATAAAAATATATCTAAATATATACTAATTTATTATATAATTGCATGAAGTAGCTAAAAATATAAAGTATTTAACCATTTTAAAAGAAAAACTTTAAATATTTTAAATTCTTAATTTTATTTTTAACCGTCAAAATGTCGGCGTTCAGTCTTTACGGCCATTTAGTTATTCTTCATGATATAATTTATCACTTCTTTACTTTACGGTTTTCTTTTTAAATAGGCTTAACTATATATTCCTAATTAGTTTATAATAAACTTGGTTCCTAAAACTTTTATAATGCTATGCGCCTATTTAACAGGTTATTATAATGCATATTTATATACAAGCCAACATGGTACTGGTTAATTTCGTATTGACTATTAACATACCAGAAAAAATTTACGATGCATTTAACTATCTAAACGTGATATAAATCCCATCATCTCTATTAAATCACAGCATCACATAAATTTGAATAGCTGTCTTTAGAATTAATTATTTATCGTCTAATTTTAAGCATATCGAATGGCTTTGCCCTAAATGCGCGAAATTTTCTACATCACATGTAGCTTCATGGCACATTGAACTGGGAAATTGAATTTCTGTGTACAAATTGCAATTACATTATTGTTAGGAGGTATAGCTTTATAAAGAGCGTAGCCAGAGGGTGTTATTCAGGTGTTACAATTTTGAATGAGAATTTTAGTGAAATGGAAAATGAATCATCGCGTGTGACAGATATCGTTCCGTTATCTGGGTGATTTTGAAACGTACGTATTCTATTAAATAGATCACGCATCATTCCATATTTCGATTTTAGAACGTAACCTATTTCTTACCTGTTTTTCACAAAATTTACGAATTTAATGTTATCATCTACAGAGAGGTATTATAAGATAACGTTTTCTGTACTTTTCTTCAGTTGCGAATTTCAGTAGTCATCGAGGTTGACTTTCATTTTGAGATAATTTAATTATTTCTTTCAATTATTTCTGTATAATATTCAAGAATCGGAGTTTTTTTTCATTTTTCAGTATTTTGAGAAGAAACCTGCATGTTCTTCACACATAACGTATTTTATGATAACACTTTTTGTTGATTTGTCGTCTTCCTAAATACTATATATATATATATATATATATATATATATATATATACATGGCTAGATTTATAGGCGGAATGTGCAGGAACGGCGTTCCGGTACCTCTCTTTAGGGGAAAAAATTACGATAGTTAAAAACATTTATTTAATCACAAATTATTCTGTTGTTAGTGAGCGAGCCTGACATACTACTCATTACATTTCATGTAAAAGAACCGTTCGCAGGTCGTAACGATCGATTATGATGTGAGGCTAGGGTAGTTTGTTGAGCGTTACTATTGAGTACAGCGAACTGCGACTATTTCCCTGAAGCGGGTGGTATTGTGGCTTGACCTTGGCCGGGGGACGGGACGGTAGTCTGACTCATTTTTGCGGACTGCACTGACTTTTCGCAGGTTTGCAAATGAGGTATTGATTAACCCGGACCCCTCATTTCGAGGATCGACCTCCCCGAGGCAGCTACCTTTCTTCCATGTTGTGTTGTTGAGGTTAGTTGCGTTTGAGCAGTGTCAAGTCTGTGTGAGTGCGATAGATTGTGAAGTGAAATGAGCAAAATACTAACCGATTATTTCTCACTTCCGGGTGGCAGTAAAAGACTCACGCACAACATTAGTTGTGACGATACCAGTGATGACGAAGTGGTTAATGACGATGACGGCGAACCGAAAAGCCTAATTTCGCAACCGTCCTCTAACACTGAAAGCGAAACAATGGCTTCTGAAAAGCTTGACTGTAATTTAGAATACCCTAAAGAAAACGATACACCTGTTGAGTGCGACAATGTCTTACCAGATTGAAGGACTAACTCTCAAAAAGACGAATTTTGGCAAAAATATGACTGGTTGTTTGTTAAAAATGGAACGTTAGGATGCAGTGCTTGTGAAAAGGTTGAGGTTTTATATGGCCATAAGAAAACAGGTATGGAAATTTCAAAAGCGTGGGCAAGTGGTGAGATAAGTAGCTACGGCGACACTAAAGAAAAAAAGCAAACGTCGTTAAGGAAAAAATGTATGAACACAAAGAAAGTGCTGGACATAGAGCAGCTGTCTAAATTTTATGTGAAGGTAAAAATGAAGTATTGGAGAAAGTTGTTTTGAAGCAGCGAACTCACGGAAAACAAGCTACTGAAAATATATTTCGTACTGCATATAAGATTGTTAAAGAAAATCAGTCTTTGCACAATTTTAAAACAGAAATTTATTTGCAAGAACTTAATAGAACCCTATTAAGTTCTTGCAAATAAATTTCTGACATGGGTCGCATTTTACATTCATACAGAGCCTGCACTAACATTGCTTTGCACATAAGTAAAGAAATGGAGAAAACATTTGTTAATAAAATAATGAAGAATCACACGAAAATTGGCCTGATAATTGATACGTTAACTTTACTTCGTAACAAGTCAAGTCTGATTGTTTACGTTCGTTGTTCTTTCCCTAAAACTGGTATGTGTGGTTCTACCAACGTCTTTTTAGATTTCGTAGAACTTGATGGTTTTACTGCTAAGGCGGTATTTGACTCTTTGATTAACTGTCTTCACTCTAATGGAATAACTGACACGTTTTTAAGTAAAAACGCAACAAGCTTAACATGTGACGGCGCTGCTACTATGATTGGTAAAAACAAAGGTGTTGGAGCTTTATTTTGTGTAAAATTCTTTTCTGTTATTGTTTGGTACTGTGATAACCACATGCTTGAGCTTTCAGTGTCTGATGTAGTTCAGCCAGTTTGAGGAGTTGATAGATTTAAAGAACAGCAGGGAACTGCGAACCTGTGCAAGTTTACTATAGACAGAACTTTTAAAAATCGAAAGAGTTTTGAGCACACATTGGGTTGCGTCTAGTTTCAGATCTGTGTCAGCCATTTGGAGGTCTTATGAAGCACTAATTCATCACTTTAAAGAAGCTTCAAATGACCCAACCAGAGACAGCAAAGATAAAAGTACGTTAGAAGGCCTCCTTAAAAAGATTGCTGAAACTAATTTCATTTTAGACCTGGGCTTGATGGCTGATGCATTGCAAGAGCTCTCAGAGTTAAGTGAAGCTTTACAACATCGCAACGCTGATCTAAGCTATGCTAAAAAAAATTTAAAAATTACAGCTTCTTTGTTTGAAGAAAGAAAATCAGTTCCAGGATTTTACTCATGGCTCAAGAAGCAGTAAACAACTTGTCTTTTTTCGGAGTTACTCTCCATGAAAAAGATGGTAGGAAAAAATTGAGCCTTTGAACTCCGAAAAGTTTTACGAGTCACTTATAAAGTCTATTAAAACAAGACTGCTCAGTGAAAAAGACTTTTTGCTTGCTGACACCATCAAAGTAATGGACGAAAAAAACTGGCCACAAAATTTCAAAATAACGTTTGGGGAAAATGAAATGAAGAAACTTGCCTCCAAGTTCAAACTTAATAAAAGGCAACTAATTACAGGATTCCAAGAGTACCTCCACTTCAGAGTGTTCCTGGAAAGTCTCAACCCGTTGAAACAGTCAATCAATTCGATAGCCATATCGTCGAGTAAATGTGAAAGATGTTTATCACAGGTGAACCTCATTATCACACCATTGAGATCATCACTGAATATTGCAACAGTTTCTGGCATGTTGTTTGTAAAGATCAAGGGACCTCCTCTTTGTAATCAACTAAGCCAATAACTGCTCTACCCAATAGTCAACTAAGTATGTTGACTATTGGCTTGTGTCTGGACACCATTCAGCATTAGCCATCAAGAGTAAGGAGAGATCAAGAGACAAGAAGTATGATGAAAACATGTTGCAGTTTTGGAAAATGTTATAGGATGGGCTGAAAACTTAAACAGTCCTGAAACTGTGCTTTTTGACTGTTTTTATTACTTTTCTACAACACATTTTTGTAATTTTCTTCTTCTTCTTCACAAGCACAAGAAAAACAGCCCCTTACAGGCCCTGGCTGCCTCAACCACGCGCTCCTTCCAGCGTCTTCTATCTGCTACGGCTCCTCTCCAATTTTTAATTTTCAAAGTTTTTAAGTCTTTTTCAATGTCATTTAACCATCTAGTCGGTGGTCTACCTCTAGCTCGGGATCCTTCGGGTTTTTTAAATCCCTCTAAGATCTTGATCTTAGGGGGATTATCTTCAAAGCTTCTCCAAACATTGCCAAGCCATCTTAATCTATTACTACAGAAAGCTTGTGTTATTTGTGATTGCCTATAAAGCCTATACAGTTCAAAATTATATCTGGTTCTCCGACGTCCTTCTTCTTGCACTGGGCCAAAGATAGCCCTGAGGGTTTTTCTCTCAAACATGTCCAGTGAGCGCTGCGTGTCTATGCTCCAGGTCCATGTTTCGCTTGCGTAAAGTAAGACAGGTAGTATTAGTGTCTTATAAATTCTTAATTTAGTTTTGCGAGATTAGATCTCAATTGTCTTCTCAGCCCAAATAAGCATTTATTAGCCTTTTGATTCTGTTATCTGGTCTGTTCTATTCTCTGGTTTTGATTCTATTTCTGTTCTAAGTTTATTTTTGTCTTTAATTATAGTGCCAAGGTATTTAAATTCATCAACTTTTTTTGTACTTGTCTTGCAAAATAAAATTTGGAATTAAATAAAATGTTCAAGTTTTTGTATAACGAACGATTTCTTTTTTTCAGGCTAATAACTTGGAATAGCCCTCACAGACACACCCCGGAAGGTTACTATTCCGACACCTCTAGTTCTAGAAATCTAGCACTGTGTATATATATATATATATATATATATACATTCTTAGGGGGGGGATGTTTACGAAAAATTCAATTGTGAAAAAACTAGAACCGTGAGATTTGAAAATGAACTTAAAACGCAGAATATATCATTTACCTCAAGACGTCCGCTCATAACTGTCATAATTATCCAATCTAGTAAAACACAATGTCGACTCTTGGTGGCACACTTAGAAAACTTACTTTTCATCCCTTTAGGGGTTATCAAGAAGCAGGAATTTTGTTTTGGACTGTGAACAGACCGTCTTCGTGTTGAATTCCGGAAATGAAAATCTTATTTTGAATCCTAACAGGAAAGTTTTAAAAGGTACCACGGCAGATGTGTTCCAAACTCGTTATAGAGGCTGTCGAGACAAAAGCTTATTGAGAATTGATGATCCACATACATTTATTACAAACAACGAACATGAACAATAAAAAAATGATTTCAAGGGGCAAAACCGATAAGACATATATATATATATATATATATATATATAAATAAGCACTTAAATCATGAATTTCTTTTAAAATGAATAGAAAACTTTATTAGGATTATTATAGATTTAGCAATCAAGAGCACATATATTTCATTGATCCTATCTCTGATGCTATTATTGAAGGGAAAATATGAATAAAAGAAGTCCATCGTTATCGTATGTAGGGGACAAATACTAGAAGCAAAAGTGTAATTTACATAGTCCCGTGATAGAGATTATGCTTGTAAAACATACTCGAAAAATGAATAATTAAAACATTTTAAAAATCACACATGCATGTAAGATATTACACAGTGACGGAAAGTCTGGGAGCTGAGTCTATATTTACGTAAACTTCCTAACTTTGTATTTAAAGCAGACAAATCTAATAGCATGTTCGGTTTTTAAAGCCAAACTGATTTTCATGAATTTGGATTTAACTAACTAGGATCGGTGAAAACCAATCAACTATATTTTCTTCGTTGCTGTCCGCGTATTTGCCCCCCCCCCCCACAATAAAATGGGCAGTAAAATTGCGGCGTAGTAAAGGCGAATATTAGAGCACAAGTGCCTCCGAAATTGGAAAAAAAAACATTTTCTTTGTCGACTCTGTGTTGGTGCTCCAAAATATACGAATATGTTATACCAGTTGTAAAATATTACTCAGGGAAATCGCTTTTCCATCGATGGACTGCACAGGGAGTCTTCAAATGATCTGCAGTGGTTCCCTTTGCACGTAGGAGTTTTGGGTAATGAGGTTGCAGACTCACTAGCACAGGCTGCAGGAATCCCAAATAATGCCTTTCACTATTTTAAGTCAATCCAGCGCAAAAATTTTAAACATAATTAAAGATGGCCCCTCTGCTTTTTCATTACTGGTATGTACCTTATGAACAAGGGATTCTCATTCTCTCCAAGTATTCCCTTCGCGTTGCTAGTTGCATTTCACGAAGAGGGAAGAAACAATTCCTGATCATCTCCTCGCTTTCATGGGAACATCTAAGACCGAACTTTTCTCCACGAATCCACTTTCCATTGTGGACTTTGTTGATGTTTAGGATTTTCCCGTTGAGTAGTTACACTTTGGGGGAATAAATAAAAAAAGAAAGTCATTACTTTTGTATGCATGCATGTACACTTACTTTTGAATGCATGTAGGTACATTGGTATGTGTGCATTGAGTGTGCGTATGAATGTGTGATGTGTCTCAAAAATATAGAAAAACAAGTTTTCCCTCGTAAAAAAATTAAATAAAACAACATTGAAAATAGCTTTCACAAATAATTGTTGAGTAAAGCTGAATTTGAGCAATGTTTTCTAAAAGGAGATTTATAAATGAAATACAGAAATAAGCTGTTTGAAAAGTATAATGATATTGAATAAGCGTTCAATTCTCGTTCGTCGCTCAACACAAATAATTACAAGATAAAAAGAACTTTTTATAGACCATGTTTTTAAATTTTCTGTTGAACCTTATAAACTTGACAATTCTATGCGTTAATAAATACTTTTTTAAAATTTTTTTTGATGAATTATCCCATCAACTTGAAAGAAAATGAAGTTAATTGGAAGTTAACTTGCGTTTATCTTTTCGTTCCTGTCCCGGTCGATAGATGGTTGCACCAGTCCTACAAAACAAAATCAACTGTAAATGATTTCAAATCTGTTTAAAGATGGCTAAAAGTATTGAAATAATGCATTGTCATCGTGTTGTGAGCTATTCTAAAAGTTTCAAATGTCTAGCTAGTCGGGAAGTTAGTTAAAAATCGATTGCAAGATTTGTTAAATTGCAAACACACACAGACACACACACACACACACACACACACACACACACAAACAAACAAACAAACAAGAAAGAAAGTTAATAAGAACATGGTAATAAAAAAGTTATTTGGCATAAGCACAGTTTATCCACTTAGTAAATTTCCACCTACAAAGTTTCCACCTACTAAAAAAGAATTTTTTTATTTAAATTTTAAAATTTGTATAGCCTTAAATGCATTTCAACCACACTACATGTAAGTACATGGTAGATTGATTTCTTAATATATTTTCCTATTTTCTCAAAAGGAAAAGTTGGTAAAAATATTTATTTATATGAATAGATTTGCAAAATACACACAATTTTCAAATCATTAAATAATACCGAATGCGTTGTAGCTGTCTTACAAATGACAATTGTTCAATTCCCAAGGTATTAAGTAAACGTATCGTGCTAAATTAGAGATTATGCATTTTGCGGGTTCGAAAGAAAATATAAATTTAACCACCAAACTTACGCAGATCCTGTTTTCATTGATACATTTAGAAACTTCCCTTAAATGCATTTTGCATTTGTATTTTAAATACTGTTTAGATAACTTGCATATTCTGTAACATTCTGGAAATAGGTTGAAAAGAATGTTCTTCGGTGTAAAAATTTAACTGGTGTGTAGTATCATAGAATTTTGCGCATGCTGATATTAAAATTGTTTTAGGTATTAACCGTGTCAGTTAATGTGGCGCATCAATTTTACGACAACATAAATCGAATACTCCACTGCGTTTCATGACCTCAAGGTTAAATTACCCCTCGGGTAATGACACGGATTACCTTTCAATCCAATATCTTCTTGATTAAACTTTACGACATCAGGTAAATCGAAGGTAAATTAATTTTGCTAGGTACTGGGTGTTTATATCCAAAGAGAGTAACAATGAATTGAATTCCGACTGGATTACAAATGAAAAAATATTAAATCAGAATGTGTATAATTATTTGGAAAATGTATGGTAACCGAAAGATTTGTAGCTTCACCTTCAACAAGTTTACATGTGGTTCATCTTAATATTCCCTGAAGAGTTTGGATGTTTTGAATTCATACATAAAATAAGATTAATGTAGGGGGAATTAAAGGATATCTAGATATGAAATACAGAAATAAGATGTCTCAAAGGAATAAAAACATTAAATAAACATTCAACTTTCATTTATAAAAGGAATACAAACAACAAATTCTTTATCACAAATACAATTTAGTACAAAACGAAATTTTCACTTAATGAAGAATTTTTTTAATTTTAAATCTGGTACAGCTTTAAAAGTAATTCAACCAGATTTCATTTAACCATAATATGTATTGATTTATTAAACACATTTAATTTTTTTTTCAAAAGGAAAACTTTGTAAATATATTTATATGCAGAAATTTGCAAAATAGATAACATTCTTAATCCATTAAATGCTAACAGATTCGTTGTAGCTTTCTCACAACTGACAGTTGCTAAATCCCCAAAGTATTTCGGTGACGTATCGTACTTCTTTAAGATTATAAATTTTGTGGTTTGCAAAGAAAATGTACATTTAAAGAGTTAAATTATGGAAAGCTTGTTTTCTGTGTCACATTTAGAAACTTCCATTGAATGCATGCTGCGTTTGCATTTTTAATGCTTTATAGATAACAGGTATATTCTGTAATCAGAAAATAGATTAAGAGGAATGTTGTTCGATGTATGTGTTTAACTGGCGTGTAATATGATAGAGTTTTACGCATGCTGAGATTAAAATTATTTTTGGTATTAACCGAGCCAGTTAATGCTAGCATCAATTTTACGACAACATAAATCGCATACTCCACTGCATTTCATGACCTCAAGATTAAATAACACCCCTGGGTAATGACACGGATTATCTTTCATTCCAATATCTACTTGATTAAACTTTACGACATCAGGTAAAACGATAGAAAATTAATGTTACTAGGTACTGGATATTTATATACAAATAATATAATAAATAAGTGAATTTCGACTAGGTCACACATGAAAAATATTAAATCACAATGTATATAATTATTTAGAAAATTTATGGTAACCAAAATTACTGTAATTTCACCTTTAAAAATTTTTTATGTGGTATATCTTAATATTACGTAAGCAGTTTGGATGTTTTGCGTTTATGCATGACGTAAGATTAATTTAAGAATGTTTCAGCAAATCAAAACTTTTAACAATCAGTTTTCTCTGTCTTGTGTATTCGTAACTTGAAGTAAAAAGTTTTTATGATATTTATATTTTTTCCGCTAGCATATTTATATCATATAATTTAGTTTTTAACCAATATACTCAGGAAAAGCGTTTTCTAATCGACTTAGGACAAGAGGCATTTTTTAAACGTAATCGCAATGCGACTGGTGTGTGTGGCTAATGTCCCTGGGGGATGACAACATTACACCCCAGTCCGGTGTACATATGAATATAAGACATAGAAACAGACAAATGACACAATCACAGAAGAATTTTATTGACAGACGATGACACCGGCGATGGACGATGGGTTGCAGCTCCCCTTTCTAGACGGGGTTCCAATTGCAGGCGGAAGACTGACCGGTTCCGCAGAATACAGCCAAGTCTTATGCGGGAATCGAACCCACACCCCCGGCGTGGCAGGCTGATGCCTTATCCACTTAGCCACTGGGCGACATGCGACTGGTTATATACTGTATCAAACCCGCATATTTAAGATGGGATCATTCACAAATTCAATTATTAGGTTACTAGAGTTTAGCTAGAGTTTATTTGAAACGGTTAAATTAAGTTTCTTATTATAAGTTATTTTCATTTAAATTGAGCCAAGGATATTTCAGGATATGTACGTAAAGAACTCAATTTAATGGATCGTTTGTAGCTAATTTATCTATTCAGTTGCTACAATACATTCAGTCTAATTAATTAATTATTTCCCCGAAAAGAATTTACACGTTTTGAGTTGTAAGGCAGCAAATATTCCCAACAAAGTGGCTATATTTCTTTTAGAATAAATAACCAATTAAAAGGAATATTAATTGATAACTAAGTTTTTTCAATTAAATCTTTTCTTGGTAGGAAATTTCTAAATATAAGAGGCTCGTATGATTAAAATTTCAAGAAATTTTTCTAAACCTAACTCATCTTTGATATAAACTACATTTAGTAATTTTCCGAGGCTCATATAATAAGAATGACAAACTAGAATTAACTAGACAGTTTACAAAGAATTAATTACAGTTTATAGCTTATGCTAAGAATTTGGTAAAAGTGCTAGAAATCTTCACTCATAAATTTGTAGAAAAAGCTCACCATTGAAACCAAAGAGGGGTAGACATTGCCAAAGATTGTTTCTTCAATTTCTGTATGGAGCAATCTGCAGTTATTCTTCATTCTGTGGCTCATATGAAACTCGTGCGTACAGCTTTTATTGTGTTTCTTTTATTGTGTGACCTCAGAGTCAGATTAAGCGAATTCAGGATTTTGCAGTCGGCAGAAACCTCTAAGTTCGCAAGCGAAGACAAAAAATTCTCTTTTACAGTCCGGCGATACAAGATTCTTCAGAAATTTTAAACAGTGATAAAACCTTATTAAAATAACGAAATTAGTTCAATAATTGTATGTTACTACCTTGAACTGAATCTATGTAGAAATTGCTGTACAATTATTTTATGTTGATTTAAAATATTATTACAAATTCTACTGACATCCGCCATCATTTTTTGTTTTGTTTTTAGATTTTCAGATTTTATCGTAAAAACTTTGTCATTCATCGACAAACTCAAATGATCGGCAATCTTTAGTAGTATTGTGATCAGAATTGTCAAAACCAAATATTACACTGGCTAAAAGGAAAATTTGTGGACTGAAATTCGTCGAAATACAGGTAATCATAATACTCTCAAATCTAATTCTAAAAAGAAAAAATCTAAAATAGTACACTTTTGAAAATGACTCTTATTATACTCTAGGTATATTGCTGTTTGTACGAGTTTTAATACTAAATACGTCATATAGACTATAATACATTTATATACACTCATGGACAAAAAAATTAGCGCACCAAGAAGGATTCGTCAAATTGAAATGAAATTTTACATACGTAATGACTACTTTGATATAAGTAAATGATAAGAAAATCAAAGAAAAAGGATAATTTATTTCAGAGAAAAGGCAAAAGAACGGAGGAGTTAATACTCCGTTGGACCCCCTCTAGCGCGAATGCACGATACGATGCGATCGGGCATTGAGTCAGACAAGTTCTGTATGATGTCTTGAGACATTTCGTTCCATATTTGCTGTAACCTTGCCTCTAGTTCGTTCAAACTCGTGGGATGCCCAACTCGTCGTCCCAAATGATCTCAGATATGGTCGATTGGAGACAAATCTGGGGATCGGGCAGGCCAAGGAAGGGTAGTAACAGTGCGGAGACAGTCTCGTGACACCCTTGTCGTATGAGGCCGAGCATTGTCTTGTTGAAAAATGGATCCTGGGAGCCGTTGCATGAGTGGCAACACATGTGGTTGCAGGATATCATGAACATACCGCTGGGCTGTCATGGTGCCACGGAACAATACTAGGGGTGACCGTGTATTGTAGGCAATGGCACCCCATACCATCACACCAGCTGTGGGAGCGATGTGTCGCTGTACAGCAAAGGCAGGATTGAAGCGTTCACCACGGGCTCTCCACACACGAACACGATTGTCATCACTGCCGAGATTGAATCTGGATTCGTCGCTAAAGACGACCTGGTTCCATTCCGCTGCAGTCCAGTTTCCTCGTGCGCGGCAAAAACTCCAAACGGAGGCGTCGAAGGGTGGGCGTCAAGGGCAGCACACGTAATGGGCGCCGCGATACCAACTGTCCTTCAGCCAGGTGCCTTCGTATGGTTCGAGAAGACACAGAGACCCCTAGTGAAGGTGATACCTGTGCCTGGATGGCGGCCGATGAAGCAGTTGGCTGTACGCGTGCATTTCTTACGATGTGGCGGTCTTCTTGACGACTGGTCTGTCGAGGGCGTCCTGAGCCTGGTCTTCGTGTACATGACATCTCTCGAGTCACTGGTCCCAACACCTCCTCACAACACAATCAGAGCGGCCTAATTGACGAGCTACTCACCTAGCTGACCTACAGCTTCCATCATCCCGACGATTCTCCCCCTCTCAAACTGCGACAACTGCTTATATTGTCTTCGAACACGGCGTAATGGCATGTCTATCTCAGCTCTTCCTTTGTAAGTGATTCAGCACACTCAAACAAGCTTTGGTTACCCGTTTTATACTCCACAGAGTACGATGTTCAATGCCCTCTACCGGCTATGCGTAATGCGCAGTCACGCTGCATTTCTAATCATTTGCATATCTCCCCGACATGTACCTTCATTGCAAGTTTCGTTACGATCCCGCAATTATTTCTTGGTGCGCTAATTTTTTTGTCCATGAGTGTATGTGATTCAAAGCACTGAATTATATGTTTGCTATAAATACTTTTACATCGATGTCCATGCTTCGATGCAAAGTTTATAAAGTAGCAACATAAATTTAAAGCATAAAAAATCACCTTGCAAATGATGAAATTCTTACTTCCTTAAAACTTCCTTCAATTCTGCAACTTATTCTTTTAAATCCATCACGAAATGTGCACATACGAAGTCTTCCTACACAGTTCTAGAATAACCTAAATCCTTCGTACATAAACACATAAAAACGATGTTAAAGTATTCAAAAAATATCTACCATTTCAAAGCGAAACTTTTACGCAAAACATGGGATTAAAAATAAATATATTGGGTTATTGCTAAAAGTATGTTCCGGAAAAAGTATCAAACATTCTCATTCAGTGAAGTGCATCTAAAATTGGGGGGATTTAAATGTAATCTGACCTTTTTTTTTCAATTTTTCTTTCATGATAAAAAATATTAAGTTTCAGATATAAAAGTTTTAGGCATTTTAGATGGATTTTAAATAAGTGCAGGAAGAACATCATTTTTACGCAGTGTTTACTGACGAAAGATACTTACATAAGAGGAAATGGGTCTTTTTTAACATTTTTTTGTTATCCTCCTCCTATTTCCATAAAAATCATAGTTAGGAAAAATCATTTTAGTTATAAATTTCTAAGTTTTTATTCATCATGATTTTTTTTCTGACTGTGACGAGTTTAAGTTTTGAATGTTAATTTTTCTTTTCCAAATAGAACTGCGATACAATTTTTTATTTATTTATTATGAGTGAAAAACATAAATGCAAACCATTTGGTTCGTAAATGTAATAGCTGTTCATTAATAATTATTATACAATGAATAGCGAGGATGTCAAAATTTTGTTGAGTTCAAGTATAGTTTTCGAGCAAGAATGACTCATAGTTTTAAAATAAAGACATAGCTGTTAAAATACTATGGAATGCGTCAAAACTTTGTAACGATCAGTACAAAATATATATTTGATATATTCAAGTATTCAAGATATACATAGGGATACGTAATTTTCGTATTTACGAAATAGATGCAAATAAATGAGAAATTTGCCGATATGAGCGAATAGATGCGAAAATTATTTTTTTACTATTTTTCGGAGAAAATTTGGTGATAAACGGCCTTCTAAGCAAAATTAGATAATAATAGTAATAATTTATTAACATAAGGGCTTATCTAAAACCATCCACGGTCATTGACTGAGAGATATCTCGAAATCTGCTAATTATATATTTCTAAAGACTTAAGAAAGAGAATGTGGAGACTATTACAATGTTAGCTTTTAACTAATAATTTTGATAATTACCTATCCAAGCAAGTAAAATTGAGACTTTTTTTAACAAAAGCGAAATTTTGGAATTATATATATATATACAGGGTTTGTATAAAAAGTATCGGGAACAATTTTTTCCTGACGTGAGTGAACGTCGGAGCGCGCTCGTATCACGCATGCTCGGTGGTGGGGTATGTATGACCTGCATATCGCACCAAGCGCCAGTCACTTGCGAGAATTTGTTCAGGCTAGATCGTGTTTTTAGTGGACACCTGTCAAGTGACTCGGTGCAAGCGCAAAATGCAGCGAAAGATTGAACAGCGGTACGCCATCAAATTTTGTGTTGTATTGGGGAAATCGGGTACGGAGACGTTGGAGATGTTCGCCAATTGTTCGCCAATTGTTCAAGGATGAAAGCATGTCACAAACTGCAATTTTTAAGTGGCACAAGCTTTTTAAAGATGGGTGAGAGAGTGTTTAGGATGAGCCCCATCGCTGGACGGCCGTCGATCTCAAGAACCGACGAAAGCGTGCAACGAGTGCGTGAAGTGATAAATTCAGACAGTCGGTTAAGTGTGCGCATTGTCGCACATAAAATTGGTGTTAATAAGATGACTGTGCATAGTAATATCACTGAAAATTTGGCAATGCGAAATATCTGCACTAAACTCGTCCTTGTGCACCCAGCCACAACTGCTCCTAGGTCACCGAGTACCTGGCGATAAACGTTTATCGTCAACCCCCTTAAACCCCTTACTTATCGTCAACACCCTTTATCGTCATCCCCAACCCCCTTACAGTCACGATTTAGCACCAGCAGACTATTTCCTATTCCCAAAAGTGCAATCTTCCCTTAACGGACACCATCATGGGACCCTAAGTGCCGTCACAGAAGCTTGCACGCGTACCCTTAAGGACGTTCCGGAATTCGCCTACCAGGGAGGCCTTCGAGTTGTGCAAAAACCGCTGTCAAAAGTGTGTCGACCCTGAAGGGTTGCATTTTGAAGACTTTTGAGTAATTGTAGCAATATCTCAAATAAGTTTATTTTTCTGAAACTTTTCCCGATACTTTCTATACAAACCCTGTATGTATATATATATATATATATATATATATATATATATATATATATATATATATATATAGGGTGGTTATAATTAAACTTCTCCTATAAACGGCATCCTACAGCGCAAACGGGTGAACGGAATGCAACGAAATTTTGTATATGGGCTATACACGAAATGCGCTCACGGAATTTATAAAAGAAAATCGTTCCAAAATTCCACCAGAGGGCGCCTTATCGGGAAAAACATGAAATTTAACACAATAAACGACCAAAACGGAATACAGAAAGAAACAATATTAATATTTATTGACTAGTATC
Organism: Dolomedes plantarius; assembly: GCA_907164885.2. NCBI lineage: Eukaryota > Metazoa > Arthropoda > Arachnida > Araneae > Dolomedidae > Dolomedes > Dolomedes plantarius. The sequence goes on along the minus strand of OU015498.1, from coordinate 150,969,320 downwards.
TGATCACCTTGTCATCGAACCACATTAAGTAACGGTAAGGGAGAAACAAAAACAGTTCAGTTTGCAGAAACAAGAAGAAATTAGGACGAAATTGCACAAGAGGACCACGTTCGCCGGATCTAACTCAGTACGATTTTTGGTTATGGGGCAATTTAAAAATTCTGGTGTATTGTGGAGGTGTTGCGACGTTGAATGATTTAAAGAACTCGATAACGCTTCATGTGGGAAGCCTCACAACTGATCAGTTGCGATCTGCTGTTGAACACATTGTCCATCGACTTGAAATTTTACAGGTTAATGAAGGTGGTCACGTGAAGCAGCTTTCCCTACATCGTCCTGGACAAGATTAACAACTGCCCATCTTGTGCAATTTCGTCCTAATCTGTTCTTCTTTCTGCAAACTGAACTATTTTTGTTTCTCCCTTACCTTTACTTAATATGGTTCGAAACAAGGTGATCAGAAAGTATTCAATAAATATTAATATTGTTTCTGTATTCCGGTTTGGTCGTTTATAAAATTTCATGTTTTCCCGAAAAGGCGCCCTCTGGTGGAAATTTAGAACAAATTTTTTCTCGAAATTACGTTAGCACATCTCGTTCATAGCCCATATACAAAATTTCGTTGCATTCCGTTCACCCGTTTGAGCTGTAGGATGCCGTTATAGGAAAGTTAAATTATAACCACCCGTATATATATGCACACACACATATATACATATATATATATATACATATATATATATATATATATATATATATTATATATATATAGATATATATATATATATATATATATATTATATATATATATATATACATATATATATACACACACATATATATACACATATATATACATACATATATATATATATATATATATATATATATATTATATATATATATATATATATACACACACATTTGAAATTTCGATATTTTTATGCGAAAATTACGTACCCTTAGATATACATTCAAGTATTAAAGACAAATGGGTCTGAGGTAGCTTAGTGGTAGTGCGTTAGGATTAAAATCTTTATAATATGATGCCAGAAAGGAAGGGGGAGGGCCTGGAGATGTCATACCTGGGGTTACTCGATCAAAATTGAGGTGGCATATATATATATATATATACAAAAAGGGATGAGCCCAGCGCCGAATCCCCGACCTTAAGTGGTCGAGGGAAATGTTGCGTTTAGGAGTGAGCGTGCCGGGATCGGACCTCGCATCAAGTCCCCCTGACCGGGGCCTTCCCAGAGCGGGTGCGAGGCAATCCGGCCGCAGAAACATCAGGAACGTTGGTCTCTTAACGTGTGGGCCGGCATACGCGGGGATCGCCTGCTTGGACCATATCTGTTGCCTGAACGGCTCTCGGGACAGTCGTACTGGGTGTTTCTCAATTAGGTCTTAACCGAGTTCCTCGATGACATACTATTAGCGGCAATACAGGGACTTTGGTTCCAGCATGATCCGGCTCCGGCGCTTTTCTGTGCTCCTGTACGTGGTTGTCTGGATATGGAATACCCCGGCCCCTGGATCGGACGTGTGGGTCCGGTTCTATGGCCGCCACGTTCGCCAGATCTTACACCGTTGGATTTTTTCCTATGGGGCCATCTCAAGGAACTGGTGTATTGAGACGTAGTGACAACACAAATGGACTTAGTTGCTCGTCTGTATGCTGCTTGTACTTCGGAGGACCCCGCGATGCTGCAACGTGTGATGACAGCCATACCACGTCATGGTCAAGCCTGCCTCGACATGCACTGCGAACACTTGGAACATCTGCTTTAAATTGTGCATGCTGTTGATATGTTCAATAAAGTGTTTTTTCTTGCACTGGCAGTGACGTCATACTTTGTTTTTCGTATTTTTCTCGTAAACTATGGATCGTACAGGAACGCTTCTTTGGGCAGTTTTTATGTACTCCCAATGAAGAATCTAGCTGTGAAGCGTTTATGCGGTCGTTTTGGGACACCCTGTATATATATACACACTGCTCAATAAAATTAGGGGAGCACATGGTTTTAACGAAATTACGCAAATACTTACACCGATAAGTAACTTAAATTAAATCATCCATTAACGCCTAGTAGGAAACAGAAGAAAATAACTTCATATGCAAATCAAAGTTAATGACGTTAAAAACCAGAAAAAGAACATAAGGACGGAAATCGGGATGTTGCAGAAACGCTTGTTTCACTGCCTTAACAGTGAAATTCGTTTCCTCAGTTATTCTTTTTGAGAAAAGGTAACTTGAAAATGTCTCAACAACGTGATTTACCGGAATCCATGGCATGACGTATTATAGGCAGACTTCAATCTGGGCAAACACAACGTAGTGTCGCGGACGCTGTTGGAGTCGCCAGAAGTGACGTTGAAAGGCTGTGGAATCGATTCCAAGAAACAAGGAATGTTAGACGTCGACCAGGGCAAGGTAGGCAACGCGCCACTACAGCAACGGATGACCGGTATATACTGTTAACAGCTCGTCGAAACTGAACAGACAATGCTACTCAGCTGCAAATATAGTTGCTCTTGGCAACAGGACGAAGGGTGTCCAGCCAAACAGTACGTAATAGGCTTCACCAGGAAGTCTCTATGCACGTTGGCCAATGTTCTGCATTCCGTTCACCTCACGCCACCGTGCGGCACGAAGAAGATGGGCTGCTGAACATCGAGATTAGGAGCAACATGATTGGAGCAAAGTTCTGTTTACAGACGAGTCCCGATTCTGACTCCCGACGTGTTTTGGTATGGACGGAAAGGGGCACTCGAAATAACCCCACATTCGTTCGTGAAAGTTCACAATACAGACGAGCTTGTTTTATGGTATGGGGTGGAATCAGCTTTGGTGGACGGATGGACCTGTATATCATTCGGAATGGTACTTTGACGGCCCGAAGGTATGCAGACGAGATACTGAGAATTCATGTCATAACTTACGCTGCAGCCATTGGAGATTCCTTTGTTTTCCAGCATAATGCCAGACCGCATACAGCCCGTCATGTGGAGAACATGCTTGAAGCTGAAACAATACAGCGTATGGAATGTCCAGCGTGTTCTGACCTGAATCCTATCGAGCATGTTTGGGACATGCTCGGACGATGCATTTCTGCGAGATCAAGGCCTCCTTTTACTCTCTGAGACTTGGAGATTGCACTTCTTGACGAGAAGTACAGTATTCACCAAAGTCTTATCGATAACATCATCGCATCCATGGAAAACAGGAGTGCATCTGTCTTAGCTGTTCAAGGAGACCACATGCCATATTAAAAATCTTGCATCATTTCTAAACAATACTTTTTTTTATCAGTTAAATGTAACCAAATTGTTGCCCTAAATCACCTTTTCATGTTTTTTCCATATTTTCAAAAAATTAAAGCTTAATTACAAATTTCTTTACGTCTTTTTTTCTGTATTCCGAATTGATACGCGTGTACTATCCATTTTATGCCAATACGTGGCTGTCTCGCACGGTTTTCTTAACGTCTTTGCTTGCTCCCCTAATTTTTTTCAGCAATGTATATAGTATATACAGGTGGTTATCAAAATAATGGGAACACTAAGAAACATCAAGAAAAACTTTATTGATACAGCGCAAAATCACTTTTGCCATGTAATACCACGTGATTCGCCTTTTAATTAGAATATAAAAGTCATGAATAGTGGTTAAGAATATATTATACCATTTTTCAGGGAAAAATAATGAAAGTTCCTGTAGAGATTGTGTGGTGGATATCGATACCAGTCTCTAACCGCCTATACAGATCACAGTGGTTGGATGATATATAGTCAGGCGGGGGGATTTTACAGGGCAAGATAAGATATTTGACTTCTTTTTCATGGTCTTCAAACCAATACTTGATAGATATAGCTGTATGTATAGGGGGATTATCATCCTGGAGAACGCTATCTCCTGCAAGAAACAGTGTTTGCACCAAAGGATGGACTACTAAGGTAAAATTTAGACACAGTCCTTCCCATTCTATCTCCCTTTTAGGCTTGTAATAGAACTTGAAGAAAACCATGAGATACCATCCCAAACCCTGATAGATCTACCTTCATGGCTGATAGTTGCGATGAGACAGCCAGAATCTTACTCTTGTGTAGATGTTCTCCAGGCATACGCACATCCTGTTGCGAGGAACAATGTTAGCAATGATTCGTCGGACCAAATGCCGTTTTTCGACATATTACTCGACCAGGATTTTCTCTCGTGGCACCATTGTGGGTGATATTTGTATTGGCATCTACTACAAGTGGCTTGGGAATAGCTACTCTTCCGTAAATGCTTTGTTTGTGAAGTTCCCTTCTACCTCTAATGGTTGATACCGGAACATGCAGATGTCGATTGAGCTCTTCGGTCATATTGGTTGCAGTTGTTTTCTTTCTTCATATCGCAATCCGCTTCAGTACCTCGTCCGTCTCTTTCACTCAGCTTTCCCTTTCGTCCATTATTTTGTTTGGCAAAGGATGTTTTTCCCTGCACTATGTACGCTAATCATGACTTTCGATATCATAGCTCGAAAAACACCCATTAGCCTGGGGGTTGCAGTAACAGATACTCTAATTTAAACGTGCTCAGTAACAGATATTCTAATTTAAACGTGCTCCAACAATTTGCCTTTTTCGCAAGGTCTGCAAGGTTTGATATTTTACGCTGTTCCCCCTGAAAGAACGATGCCTTTAGCTTCATTAATGCTACCTGACAATAGAATAATACATACACTATATTACATAAAAAATACCTTTGGCCAGACTTGTTTTTTGAGGAATACGAAGCATATTCCTAAACACCACTAATATTGATAGGTGTTACCATTATTTTGATAACCACCTGTATACACACACACACACACATATATATATATATATATATATATATATATATATATATATATATGCGAATAAATGCAAAATTTACGTACCCTTAGATATACATTCAATTATTAAACACAAATGGGTCCAAGGTAGCATAGTGGTAGTGCATTCGGATTAGAATCCTTATATGATGTCATAAACGAAGGAACGAGCCCTCCAGATGTCGCCTATGGGGAAGCTCGATCAAAATTGATTTGGCACCAGGGATGAGGCTCACTTATGCGGTGTCCCCACTGACAGAAGTCAACAATTCTCGTGGATTTGGGGCGAATGTTTTCAGTAACAAGTGCCCAATATTGGCAAAAATGAAAGTCGAATGATGTACTTTGAGCTCGAAATATACATTTGTGTGCCAGAAAAAATAAAAAATGTAATTTGTTTTACATTAGGTTTTCTCCACGCATTACCTAGGTAAAAGTGTGTGATTGAATGCAGGGCATATTTTCTTAAGAATCAAAATTAAGATATGTTCTTTCGGTGTAGAAAGAAGTAGAAAACAAACGTAATGAAAATATTGACTCAACATGAAATCGATACAAATGGCGTAAATAACAGTATACGGATAGAAATCAATACAAGTAAGGAACAAATTTGATTAAAATGTATTTATTTTGACGAGCTAATTAAATACTTTATTGTTATAAGTATATATTTGTTGACAAACCAAGTTGTCCATACCGTTTTAACAGATATCATTTAAAAATAAACAAATTATTGTATTTGAAGTAAAGTTTTTTTTTTCTAATTAAACATATTTATGCTAAATAATAATTCATATAATATATACTTAACTCAGTTTAATTAGAAAAAGTAATTATTTTTCAGTAACTTGTAAACATGGATTACATTTCTCTGTACTCTTGTAAATATTTCAATTAATTTTAATTAACATTTGTAGATTTATTTTCCTGTTGATTAATCTTTTCTTTTGATATGATGTTGTAGCCAATGCGGAGAAATTTGCATTAAATATCTACGATAATTGCTGGTTTCTGTCAATGGGGTACCGTATATGTGAACCAACAACACACCCTGATGGCACCTCAGTTTTTACCGCGTATCCCCGGGGACTTCTTTTAATATAAATTTTGGTAATTTAGGTTCTCTAATAATGATTTTTAATTGTTAATTGCTGAAATAATCAAAAATTGAAAAGTTTACTAGACTGTGTTGACTGCCATAAATTTTTAAACATCATTTCCATCTTTCTCATTACTTTACAAATTTATCATGCAATAATATTAGGTTTCGGGGTTGCAAGCTCCGTTTCGTATAAATACCGTATATGAATTTATCTGAAGCTTTTATCACTGTTTGTGATCCTCTACAAAAAGCAAAATAAAACAAAAATTGCGTGAATTTTTTTCCGGCTTCTTCATCCTTTAGTTACTTTGAAATATCATGATAGCTTGCACTTCAGAGATTTCTCTATATTATATTTATTTTCCGTTGTTGTTTGTAACTGAATACGTTAATAATTTTTTTGAAAGGCTTATCACTACTCCACTACATGTAAGGTTACTACATGTAAGGCTTATCACTACTCCAACTGAAATATAAAAAAATATTTTAGCTTAGTATAAATCTTATTTTCCATATTAATAATTAGAAAACAGCTAAGGAGATATGATAAAATATCACACATTGAGTCAATATGATTGAAAAGTTTACTAGACTGCGTTGGTTTCAAAAATTTGGAAAGATCTTTTCCATCATTCTAATAATTGTACCAAAATTTATCATGCAATAATATTCAGATTTTGGGGTTCCAAGCTCCATTTCATAAAAGTACCGTATATCAATTTAACTGAAGCTCTTATCACTGTTTGTGATCCTCTACAAAAAACAAAAGCAAAAATTACGTGGTATTTCTCTTCCTGCTTCTTCGTCCTTTGTTAACTTTGAAATACCATGATAGCTTGCACTTCAGACATTCCTCTCCTTATTAAAAATGAACGAAGTATTTTATCCCTAAAATGGTTTCATTTAAAGGTTATTCCGGAATATACTTTTTGTATATTAATTAGTTGATTTATTTTTTACTGTTAGGTAGTCACAGATTTAACAGTTTGATGTCAAATAATAAACAAAATCACTGTTTACAGATATATCCATCCATTATAACTACTCATGTTACTTTTTCGAGAAAATATGTGTATGAATAAAAAACAGAAAATTCAATATAAAATTACAGATATTTAGAGGGGGTTTCTATTTAAGAGTTATATATTCCTCAACTAAAAATATTGTAGAGAAATAAATAAACCAAATTTATATTTCACCTTATCTTAATCTCTATGTACTTTTCATTTTTAATAGAATTTATTTAAGTATTAACAAAGAAAATGTGATTAGGGTCTGTTTAATTGTTGGTCATTGTTAATTATTCCACGCAATAAGAGTTGAAATTCAAGGTTAAGTGGATATTTCATTAAACATAAAACAAACTGCTGAGTGCATTCATCCATGGATATTTTAGAGACAATACGAACTGTAAGACGCTTTGAAATTTCATGTATTGAAACAAAATGAGAAAATCTTCATTACAACCCACTTTCAAGAAATAATACTATGCGCTTACTTTTCTAAAATCTCCTCTAAATTCAGTTTTTAATAGGACTAAACTCAGTTTTTTTTCTTACAGGAATATATTACTACAATGAAAAATTCCTCATTTCAAACCAATTTCCAGAAATAATGTTTTGTGCATACTTTTTTTTCAAATATCCACTTCACAGAGTTTTTAATAGGAATAAACTACTATTTATAAGTTACGGCGAAAATCAATCTTTACTATCAAGGCCGAAAAACAGTGAAATGCATCCAGAAGATAATTTGCTCTTTAATCCCGGGGTTGTTTGAAGTATCACAGATTTTTCTCGTTTACGAAAGAATTTAAACAGGAAAAATACCCTGCAGCGCTGTGAATCTGATATGCCGCCACTTTCGATGATAAATACGTCTGGAATGAACTTATGTTTTGCATCATTCATGACAGCCAATCACTAATTTAAGTCCGTCACTGAAATATGAAACCCAGACATATATTCCTCTCTCATATATACTAAGGCACACTGTCATATTTTATATATGTCAATACTGCATTCAGATCTATACTACTAAAGAGAGTTATTATCTGTAACTATCACTAATAAAACACGTATGTGACATGTCAGAACATATCACCATAAAATGACGCAGACCTAGGTAATAAATTACAGTGTGTGTATAAGGGAATTCAAATGCATTAAAAAGCAATATCAGGGAATTTTAGAATATTGTGCCAAGCATGATTCCGGTTTGTTTAGATTTATATGCCGTTAAGAAACGCATTTTAAACCAGGCTATATGCATTAAAATTTAAATAAATAAATAAATTACAAGAAATAATCCAAAACACAGACATACTGATTACATTAACATACATATGAAATAAAAATCTCCGTGTTTCTATAGAAAAGCTTAATAATTAACTATATCAAATACAATAAAAAATGCAAAATATTTAAGAGGAAATTTAGTGGTAAAACATTTACTTGCAGAAAAGAAACATCATTTTGAAAGTGTGCATTAGAATTTAACTAAAGCCACTTATATTCTTCATTAATATTTTTATGCCATCTATATTTTGTGTCACTTTTTCAGGAATCAGATGGATAAAAGAAAATGTTTTAACAAAGTAATTTTTCCGCTTTTAATGTATTTTTTACTGCCACGCTACTGTATTGTTTCTCATAAATACTTTTCAACTTAATCCCAACTCTTTAATACTTGAACATTGTCAGTTCTTACAGATTTGGCGATTTCATTTTACATAAAACTGAATAAACAAAAAAATGTAGGACGATACAAGGATAGTGTGGGAATATCGAATGTCCCCAATGACGACGTTATTTCCATTCCTTATCGCAAGAGGTTTTTTTTCGGAATAAATTTTACTTTGGTTAAAAAGATTTTTCCATCCAATGCATTTTAGGGTATTTATTGTTCTTTCTAAAGGTCAAGTGTACCTATAACGACTGTCTTTGAACACGTGCGTTTGAATCTATTTCTACATAATTCAATGAATATGTTGAACTGAAAATTTTATATTTATACTGTACAACACCGAGTGATCGCTAATCGAATCATCATTTTCCAGCATGTGTCGTTTATTTCATCCAGCACCGATGATAATATATCTTTGTTATGTTCCCCCATACTTAGTTTTCTCGTATTTATCGTTCTCTTCAATTGGTCCTTGAAAAACAGTAGATCGAGATGCCACTGTAAATAAATATATATATATATATATATATATATATATATATATATATATATATATATATATATAATAAAGTGTATCCCATCTAATGAAATACCTGTAAAATCACCTGGCACTTCTCCAATGGACTTTTGCGCTTTGGGTTTATTAAAACGAGCCTTAAGAAAACGGCATCCAAGAACACTGAACGGACTTTGGAAAGCGGTCCAAGAGGAATGGGGTAAAATTGACATGACAGCACTAAGATGAAGTTTACTTTCATGGAAAATTTGAGGTAGAGCTGTTGTAAAGAACCATGACTATCAGATAGAAGCAAATCACCACAAAAAATACGGCATTTACACATAATAATTAATCATCAAAATCGTTTACATAAAGTACGAACGAGCTTCTGTATACATTAATTAATACATGCGAATTTCTACATTTTTTATAAAAAATATGATTTTTATTTCTTATATTGAAATTATGCTGAACAGAAACTTTTCCCCGTAACTACTGATAGATTTATTCGGTTAAATTTTTATTCAAGTAACTTTGCGATTTCCCCCCATTTTCGAATATTTATTTCACTGCAATCTTATTTGCAAAAAGAAACGGCATTTTTTATTGTTTTCTCATGCTCCAGAAGCCAACATAAAAATGTGATTACGATCCGATGCTGTGTTATACTTATGTTTTTTTTAAAGAAAATAACATCTTGGTGTGGACGGAGGATTATAAGTGCATTTCGCAAATAATCTTTCTCAATCTTCAGGAATACTGTGGGATTACTCGCAATTTTCTCCTGTCAGATCCGGAATTTTAAAACATAACTTTAATCTTTAGAAGCCGTGCCAGATATTTGCTCTACCAGAGTTGCGAGAATAAAATTACTTGGAAAGTTTTTCAAGCGCACACAATCTCGAGACTTAAAATTAATGGAAACAAAACCCCTTCATTATCCAATTAGAGCGTAAAAAAGTTTATCTAATTCATTATTAGCATTTTTTTATCTTAATCAAACAACATAGTATAACTACTGAATCTTTTATTTCTATTATTCTCCATCTCCCAGTGAAAGAAAAAACGACGGTGCCATATTATTTTTTTCGCGAGAAGATAATTTTAAACAATATTTTAAAACGGAACATATATAGATTTTAAACAACTGTTGTATTTGAATCTTATGTGTTACAAACATTATTGGAATTTATTCAATATTTAAAAAAAGTATATATATACTATATATATATATATATATATATATATATATATATATATATATATATATATATATATATATATATATATATATATATATATATATATATACATATATATATATATACATATATATATATACATATATATATATACATATACATATATATATATATATATACATATATATACATACATACATACATATATATATATACATATATATACATACATACATACATACATATATATATATATATATATATATATATATATATATATATATATATATATATATATATGTACAAGATGCGCCCATAAAGTAACCGGATAATTTTTTATAAATAAGAAAATTATTACTCACCTTCAAATAAATTTATCTCCTTCAAAATAATCGCCAAAAGAGTCTATACAATTTTCCAACGTTTCTTCAAGTTATCGAAACACTGTTTATAGGCGTTGGAACTAACCGTTTGCAAAATACGAGTAACATTTGATTTAATATCCGAGACGTTTTCAAAACTCTGTCCTTTCATGGCCACCTTAAGCTTCGGAAAAAGGAAAATGGAAAAGCTGGCGATAAGTCAAGTAAGCTGGCGATAAAGCTGGCGATAATGGTGGGTAATTTATCACTGTAATTGAATGCTTAGCAAGATATTGTTGTACGGAAATTGCTGTAAGGGGCCTAGCATTATCGTGTAAATAAACCATTGCCCAGAATCAAGCAGTTCCTTCCTAACTCACCTTATCATGTTTCTTAATCGAAAAATCACCTCCTTGTAAAAATACTGATTAATTGTTTGATTTCCAGGTACAAATTCGTGGTGAATAAGTCCTTTGTAATCAAAAAAATGCAAAATCCATGAAAGGACAGCTATTTGAAAACGTCTCGGATATTAAATCAAATGTTACGCGTATTTTGCGAATGGTTAGTTCCAACGCCTATAAAAAGCGTTTTGATGACTTGAAGAAACATTGGAAAAATTGCATAGATTCTCTTGGTTATTATTTTGAAGGAGATAAATTAATTTGAAGGTGAGAAATATTTTTCTTATTTATAACAAATTGTCCGGTTACTTTATGGGCGCACCTTGCATATATATATATATATATATATATATATATATATATATATATATATATATATATATATATATATGTGTGTGTGTGTGTGTGTGTGTGTGTGTAATGCGCTGTACATCAAGGCGATTCATGAATGCTGGTATATCGGGATATGCGAATGTTGTAGTCATGGCGGTGGAGAGATTCGTAATTGGGCAACACAGATGGACAGAGCAGGACTACATACACTGTGGAGATTCAGGGAAGAGACACATCTTATAGCTATAGACACATAAAGACGTTTATTATAGCTAAAGACACATATACGAGTTTATAATATAGATTGCAAAGTATATGTTCTGTGTAACTAACGTTTTATTTACCATATCTTTTGGCTATTTTCCTTCTTTCAACAATATTAAAAGAAATGTTTTATGAACCGAATTCTATATACTTACTACTTTTGTATTTTTTTATAATAAAATGACAGCACAATTTTAGTTATTTATAAATTTAATAATGACATAACCGTAAATATATGTTATGTAATCACGCATTATTATATTCAGAGAAATTTTCAGAGAGTTCTTACCATTATACTAATGGAGCAAGTGTAAAATTTTATCGAAATCTAGTTTAGATATTATAATCCTAGTTTGCAATTATATCATGGTATGATATCATAGTATCATAGTATTTGTATCATAGTATTATGTTGTTATCTTTAGTTTTGATAAAATATTAGTTAAATTATTTGTAAGGAACTTATAGAGATATCTGACTTCTACCCTTTCAAGTATATATGTATATCGAAGTGACCCTATAATAAAGTAGAAATGACACTTTTTGCACTTGATTACTAACGTAGTTTATTATTCCCTTGACACATATAACGTGTAGTGTAAAGACAATACTGAGTAAAGACTGGTACAAAATGTTGTAAACACTATACAAGGAAATGAAGTTCAAGTACTCACAATACATATAAAGTCAGACCAGTGATGCTGCACGGTAATCCGCTATTACTAACACAACAACCTCTTTATGCCAGAATGGAAAAAACTCGCTTAGGCTTAGAAGCGATCTAGCTATGAGCCACTAAAGGCAACTCCCATAAACATCTCCAAACAAATCAGTCTTTTCCGCAATCTGGCTACGCGGAATTTATAGTAATGGTTTATGCTGAATTTAGCATTTTTTGTATCTTCTTTGAATTTATGCAAATACAATGATCGATTATTGTTAATCGATCATTAGGTAGACCTTCCAAACGTCATTCAGCTAAAGATACATTTAAAAACGTAGTTGTGTTTATAATTTAGATTACAAAGTATAAATTCTGTGAATGTGAGGTTTTATAAAGCTGCGCATCTACGGTGTCATAATTAAACAAAAAAGTACAATTTAGTATTTTTCATTAGTTTGATTATGACATAACCGTAAATATACCTTATTCAATTACAAATTATTATATTCATAAAAAAATCATGACCTTTTACAAGTCCACTAATGAAGAAAGTGGAAGTTTTTATTGAAATCTAGTTTAGATTTTATCAGTCTAGTTTCAAATTATATCATAGTATGATAGCATAGTAATTACATTAATATTATAGTATAAGAGTATTTATATCAAATTAGATTATATCATAGTAAACGGTAGTTTCTTTTATTTTTGATAAAATATAAGCTCAAGACCATTTTATAGCACTTTTTGCACTACAGAGACAAAATAAAAACCATTACATAATCTGCCAAATTTATTATATCCTAACATGAAAACCCGAACATTTCGTTCCTGACACTGCAATTTTAATCATTGTATTAATTAAACTACTTAAATATCGTAACATTTTTCTTAGCAAATGTGTAGATATATATCTTTTACATAACTCATACTTATTATTTCCCTACCGACGTCGAACATCCCTGAGGCAGATGAATACAATGAATCAATATCATAAGTAAAACACATTTACGAAGAATGACGAATTTGCCATTCTGAGTAGTCTGTGTAAATATGACAGGAAATATTTCGTTCTCAACTGTCGATGTGGAAATGAAAGGTATAAATTTTCGTATAAAGTTTCATCGGAAATGCCTAAAAATATTCCCACTGTGGTATTTCAAATTTAGTTATATAATTACAGATAGACTTTGACTCAGAAAAAATAAGAACGTCGTACTGTAATACAATTTTTTAGAGATTAAAAAATTAACATAAAATGCGTTTAAAATTTCGACAATGGGTACATAATGTTACAGGCAAAAAAAACTTTTGCAGACAATAAACACAAAAAACGGGCTCAAAAAGTTGCAGACTAGAGGTACATCTATTTTAGTTCAATGTCTTCTGAATTTTTCTTTATTGTTACTTTTATATCTACAGATATAAAAGGCAAATACCTCTACCTGACTGACTGATCACTGTATCTCCAGAACCGTAAGCCCTAGGACGCTGAAATTTTTTATGTTTGTTCCTCTTAAGATCTAAGTGCTTACTGAAAATTCTTTTTGAGAAATTCAAAATTTAAGCAGGTTTAAAATGCTTTACACCTCCACACACCCACTCCTAGGAAAGCAAAGCAAAAACACTGACTGACTGATCACTATTTCTCTGTAACCAGAAGGTCTAGGAAGCTGAAAATTTTGCCTCCGGATTCCTCAGCTATCCCAAGTTATCACCAAGAAAGATTTTCTTTAAAAATTTAACTTTAAAGGTTGTTGAAATAGGGGCTTAAATCCCCTTCCAATAAAAACACTAAAACCAATATTTAATCTCGGATCATTGTCTTTAAATAATAAGGTAAACTCCTCTGAGAATGACAACACTTTACTAGCTTAGTTTACTTAAATTAAATTAAACAATAACACAATTGGTGATATTAATGTATTCTGTCACGAAATACGGTTATTCAACTATTACTATATAAAAGGAACTCGTTTCCTTGATAATAAAGCTAATTAAATCCGCTGGATTACCCCTCAATGGCATATTATTACATCTCTTTATTTCTTTTATCATCAACAGCCTTTCTTTGTTCAGATCAACAGCTAAAGTAAAATTAAAAACAGTCATAAAGTTATTTAGAAAAATAATTTTATATTATTCAACTTTAGATCTCGAAAACTGTAAAATTTTTCCTTTTGTCTTCTTCCAGAATACATCGACAGAGTAAAATAAATATTAGTCAAACAAAATTGCTTTATTAAGAAAAAATAACTGTAGATGAGCTATAAAACCTATATTTAATTACTGAACAGAGTTTAATATACTTTTACAGAATAAATTATAATAATAAATAGATAAAAAGATGAAAGTTGCGAAAGGTCAAAAATATTAATGGTACTTAGGAAAACACTGCGTATATATATATATATATATATATATATATATACCGGGTGGCCATAATTAAACTGACAGTGCTCACAGTGTTCTGTAGCGCGATCTATTTGCGAGAATGACGCCACATTTTGTAGGAAGATTAAACAAGACGGGGGACGAAGGATTCCGCGAAAAAATAAATTAGTTCCAAAAGTCACCGCTAGGGGAATATTTGGCGCTGTGTAATAGAAAATAGAGTGTTAACAAATGCAAATTAATACGGAATAAAATTGCCTTTTATTATGCACATTTTCTTATTTAGTTCAAGTGCAATATGGCAACACTTTTAAAAAAGCGTAAAATCTACATAAACACCGATAAAGTCTCGTCATCTGCAATATCACGTACGCTGAGCAGAAGAAGAAGTTCTTTATTCAAATTTCACGTTACATCCATTGGCACAGTGCCAGCTGCTTGGGTTTTAAAAGGCAATGTGTTACGTTTCGAATCAATCGGATTGAAAGTTTATGTGCAATGTCTCCTTCTTTAGTCGAGCGTGCGTTACTGGTCAAATTCTTTTACCTCAACCAGTGCAACGCATCAGCCGCTTTTCGTGCTTTTAGAACGCACAAAAAAAATGCGTAAAGTTAACGGTCCTGTGTCAGTTAATGGGCTAAAAGCAATGGTTGCGACGTTTGAGAAAACAGGTTCTCTGAAGGTTCAGTCAGGCAGAGGACGAAAACCTGTACCACAGGATACAATCGAAGCAGTTGCCACGGCGATTGTCGACAGAGGACCAGACAATATTGCTGCCACCTCTAGCGCTCGTGGATTAGCTCGGAATATGGATATGCCTTACAGTACGGTATGGAAAATCTTACGAAAGATCATCAACTTCTATCCGTACAAGATCAGCCGTGTACAGGAGTTACTGTACCCCGACCATGATAAGCGATTGACTTTTGCTCTCACCTTTCTTGCCAGAATGGAGGTGGATGATGCTTGGCCGTGGAAAATCTTATGGGGAGACGAGGCCCACTTTTACCTGCATGGAACTGTGAATACCCAGAACTGCCGAATTTGGGATAACAAATCACCACATGCAGTCACAGAAATTCCCTTACATTCACCAAAGGTAACTGTTTGGTGTGGGGTCACAGCGGAATTTATCGTAGGTCCATTCTTCTATGAGAACATTACCCCGGCAGGACCGGAAACCTGTTCTGTTACCGGAGAGAAATATCACCACATGTTGAACAGCTTTGTCATTCCGGCACTTCAGCAAAGACAATGCCTGGGGGAAATCATTTTCATGCAAGATGGAGCCCCTCCACACGTTGCTGTACGGGTGCAACAGCTGCTACGACAGAAATTCACAACAGAAAGAGTCATTAGCCGCTACTTTCCACCTGCATGGCCACCTCGGTCGCCTGATCTTACCCCATGCGACTTCTGGCTATGGGGTTACCTTAAGTCCAAGGTCTATCAAGGAGTGGTCCAGGACCTGGCTACGTTGAAGGATAACATATCACGGACTGTACGGGAGATTCCTGCAGACATGTTACTTTCTGCTGTTGTGCATACTGTGCACAGAATGCAATATGTGGTCCACAACAACGGCAGCCACGTTGAACCTCCTTTGAATGCAAAATAAAAGGTAATTTCCGTATTGATTTGCATTTGTTAACACTCTATTTTCTATTACACAGTGCCAAATATTCCCCTAGCGGTGACTTTTGGAACTAATTTATTTTTTCGCGGAATCCTTCGTCCCCCGTCTTGTTTAATCTTCCTACAAAATGTGGCGTCATTCTCGCAAATAGATCGCGCTACAGAACACTGTGAGCACTGTCAGTTTAATTATGGCCACCCGGTATATACAGTAGAATCGCGATCTATCGTTTTTCAAGGGACCGACTGAACTGTACAATAAATGCGGGAAAACGATGGTTACGGGAACAAAACCAAGCAATATGATCGTTGGGACTAGGTGAAATAAACGGCACATACGAGAAAACGATGATTCGGAAAACGATCGATCGAGATTCAACTGTATGTATATATATATAACACTGAAGTTCTAGAAAAAATGCGATACCTAACTAACATTCGATAGGTACATTTCTTGATCATAGAACTGCAGAAACGCAACTTCGCGTGGACTCCATGATCTTTCTGATTAAGTCTGAAGACAATGAACACCATGCCTCCTGAAGGTCGGTCCCCATTTCTGATATATTCCGAGATAGTGTATCTCTGATTTGAAAGAAACATTGCATAGCATCCCAGAATGCAATGTTCAATAACATTGAGATCTAGTGGTCAAGGGGATACTTACATGTTACAGAACTTGACTGAGTGTTTCTCGAACCATAATTTGGTGGCTGAGGATGTTTATGGTGGCGTATTGTCTTGTCGGGGGACGCCTAAATCCATGAGAGTGAATGTATTACATGTATGGCTGCAAAACATCTGACAGAATGTTAATATAACGTTCATCGGTCAGAAGAATCGTAGACTTATGAATGGTCCTGATTCTTGCGAGTTCACCACATGCCGTGCCATTACTAATGTCCACCAACCTATAAGTTCCTCTTTGAAATGCTGGAATCATTGATTTATGGCGTGTTCTTCAAAAGAGGATATTTCCATCTGCATGAATCAATTTGAAACAAGACTCATTAGATCTGGCTACTCGTCTTCTGTCTTCTGGGATTCAGTGGAGGTGTTCTTAAGCTCATACTAGAATTATAACTCTGTGTCGTCAGGAAAGCAACGGCACTCGAGATAGGCGTCGGCTGCCAAAGCCCATATCGTAAATCGAACGTTGTGTTCACCTTCCTGTAAGTAGAGGCCTCACCATTGAATTTGGGCGTTATTTGGGGCAATGTTACACTCGTATCTCTTGATATGATTCTCGACAAATGGCACCGGTCACGATCAACCAAAGTCTTTTGACAGCCATACTTTTGCCGTAGATTCCATGTTTTGTTGCATTTATTATATTCAGAGTTTATCCTCCAAATGGTAAATCTAGAAAAAATCTAAATTTTCCCTCTATCTAAGTACCCCGTCTTCTAACAGGAAAGGTACATATAATTAAATAATTTATTTGAGTAACTAAAAGTTAGAGAAAATATACTATGAATAAAATAAGTACTTTTTTTACACGTATTGTAAGTAATATAATTGAAGTGGTGTTTTTTCTAAGAAATACATCAAGTGTTCATTTAATTAAGATAACGTTGAAAAATTATAACAATTATAAATGAGTGCGATAATAATTTTTTCATTGCTATAAATTTCAATTTCATGAGTTTTAAAACCTTAATTTATCGTATCTATGGATATACTCTGTGCAATTACATGCATTCAGTTTATTAAAACGTTTAAAAATACGTAATTTTATTGATAGGAAAAACATTTTTATTCTTTTAAAGAAAAATTTATTAATATAGTGATTTAT
The DNA here is from genome assembly GCA_907164885.2 of Dolomedes plantarius. Lineage (NCBI taxonomy): Eukaryota > Metazoa > Arthropoda > Arachnida > Araneae > Dolomedidae > Dolomedes > Dolomedes plantarius. The sequence continues at coordinate 150,951,122 of OU015498.1, read as the reverse complement.
TGTTAATAAGCTTGTAATCCTACATTTAAATAATTCGAAGTGAATTAAAAACAAATAATTAAAACTACATATATAGTATTTTTTTAATGTTCTAAGCAGGGATTTATGGACTTTACTTGTTTATATATCTTATTAAGGTGAAATTATAAATCATTATACTCAAAAGCTAACAGCTCAGACAATATCCAAGTATTGTATCACATTTACTGAGCCTCAAAATAATGAGGTTCTGTGAACAGTTAATTGTCGTCCTGTAAAGCTGCTGCACGAAATATTACGACTTTGTTAATGAATACGTTACTTTAATCAGATGAAACATATCCAAGCTGAGCTCTTAAGTAACCTTGAACGAGGCATTATTTCGCGGGGGTATGTCGGATCTTTAATTCCTGTGAAACAATTTCTGAAAGCACGAACTTATGTCATTATCATTTCTTATCAGATATGATCAGAGGTACCTATAGTCGGAGTTTCCATTTCTTTTTAATTGTTAAATTTTTAATTACGCGTAAGCCGAATTTAGAGAACCTCGTTATTTAATCTACTATTTATTAAAATTTGTGAGGGGGATATTTAGCGAGGAGACGACACTAAAATAATCACAAATTGTTATTTAAAAACGATAAATAATTATTCTTTGAAACTGATTTATAATCACTTATACATTCTTTACCTTTTTATCTAACTAATCTCCAACCATAAGCTAATCTGGCATTTCGCGTTGCCACCGAGTCCATTATTTTCAGTGTAGAACATTTCGGTTATCTCATCTTAGGCTCACTATTATGAACTTCCATTAAACCCCCTCTTTATCCTCTAAACTGACCTGTGATCTGATCTTTCTTTGTGCTCTAGATTCAGGTATTCGTCACTCCATCTATCATTACTCTCCTGTCAAATTGAATTATTTTGTTATTCGTCAGCATCCATCCCAATTTCAACAGGGGGAATTGGCCAGGTATTCATCAGTAACTGTATATTTTCAGTGAGAAAATTTATGGGCCATATTATATTCTGTTTTTTTAACGAACGTGTCTTACATATATAATAGTTAATAGTAAATAATAAATAGTTTGCATTTCTTTAGAATAGCATCTTCAAGTTCTTTCGGATCCAACATAGTCTATAATTTTACTCTCTTTTGGGTTGTCCACTGTGTGATATCAAAAGTCATTTTGAAAGGAAATTTGACATGAACAAGCTATATCTCGGGTCAATTAACCCAGCGGGACGCGCGCCTTCTAGACGAACAGAATGGCGCGCAGGGGTTATGCAATGAGCCCAAACGTAAAATCGATTTAAATATTTTATTTTTATCAGAACCAGATATGGCTTTTCGTTTTTTTAGCCATTTAGATTATACTGCCAATTAATTTTATTCAATTATTTTCAGTAACGAAATAGAAAAATAATTTCATTTTCTTCTTTTTATAGTTAGCAGACAAATCTGTTAAAAAAAAGCTCTATACGAATAATTCAAAGAGATATCAATAGTGATACACTACTAACATGATATTTAATTAAATTTAAGAGAAATACAAAGTAATATACCGATAATATCCAGTCATTCTTTTTCTGTTTGAAGGCATGCTTTGCATACTCAAAATAATGCATACTCAAATTCTTATAAGGTGTCCCTTGCAAACAAAAGTGTTACACATTTGGCAGGTGCCAGTTCTTTTTATATCCCGATTTCTCGGAAAAAACTTACACCTTCCTTTTGAAACTGTTTTTGTTTTCTTTTGTGGTGGTTCATCACCTAGAGGGTAGTTTTTTTTTCCATTTCCATTCGTAATTCATGAGATATACTCGGACTATTCAACCGTATTTCCGTATGTCCGTCTTTCTTGCTTCTCTTTCACGTGATAAATTGGGGGCACATTTCTCAATAAATATGTTTGTACATTCCACAATTATTTGTATCACAGTATCATCGATAAATAATTCCCAACTCTTCACAGGGGTTTTCACATCTTTCGCTGGCCCTTTTGTACTCGACAAGTGCGACTCAATATTGTGATGCCGTGCTCGAACATTCTGCCTAAATTTTTCTTTCTTCCATTTCACACCATCTTTTGCTAAAAAAACATTCAGAGTTATTTGCTTCTCCTTCACTTTCAGAATCCTCATCTTCTTCTGTATCGTGTTCGCTAAAACTTCCGTGATCAGAAAAGTTATCTTCAAGAGTTTCAATTACATTGTCACCATCGCCCAGATCCGAATTTTCATCAATTTCAACTTAATCAAGAAGTTTCCATAAAAATTCCATTTTTTTTTTATAAGGAGTCGGCAGTTTAAGCAACAAGCAAATACTGAACTAATACAACAATTTAAAGCAACAAGCAATAAACTGAACTAAAAGCGACAACCGAAACGTGTCGATAACACGAAGGCACTGAGTCTGTGGGAAAAACGTTAAGACGCGCGGGGTCCTTGAATGACCCAGAATGAAACAGACAGAATGTTTACTAAGAAATGAATAATGCCTGGAATTCCTTCTAATCAGTCACAAAAGGAAGAGGGGTGTCTAAAACTCAGCTACTGATAAGAAAGAAATGTTTGGATTGCTAGATTTCTTGAAATCGGTACTCTCGGAAGACATGGGGTCATAAAATGACCCCCGCGAGTCATGCCGGGTTAAACAATACGATGAGAAATCTGAGTAATTACTATATCCTCCTAGTCTCCCCTTTAGAAACTACTAACTATCATTATGAACTATTCCGTAACACTTTGTGTATATTCATTTGATAAAATAAAATTATTTAGGACTACAGTTAAACTAGAATCAATATTAAAAAGTCTGTGTACAAAGTAAATGAAACATTTATTATATGGCTGAAAAGGTATGAATAAAGATATGTGAATTATGAACTTATGTTTTAAAATTCCAGTTATATTCGGTACAATTATTTCTGTTTAAATCTTTATGCTTACTGAGTTAAACCTTATAAGGAACCACACAGATTGTATAAGAAAATACTACTATCTGATCACAAATACCCCTCATAATGCTAGAGACCTTCAGAGAGAAACAAACAACACTTCGGAATCGAAATCAAATTATTACACTATTCATGAATTTCTCAGGAAGAATACTACTGGGTAAAATGAGGTAACAGTTAAATCAGAAAATTTTCGATTTTGCTTCGTTTATAGAAATTAGTAGTTTATAATTGCTGAAGAGGGGAAAAAGACAAACATACTCACTGAACTTCAAAAAATTCCTGTTCATGAAACTATCAGAAGAAAATTACATAAAGAATCAATGAAAATTGCTGAATTGACTATTCTTCGTCCTTCAATGCTCTATATATTACATACATACATACATACATACATATATATATATATATATATATATATATATATATATATATATATATATATATATATATACATACATACATACATACATATTGTACTTACATACATATATATACATATATATATGTATATATATGTATGTATGTATATATACGTATGTATGTATATACGTATGTACATACATACATACATACATATATATATATTAATTATATATTATTGAAATTATTGTTATATATTTCAAAATTCAACGTTTATCATTTAGAATTGTTATTTTTCTTGCTATAATGTAAGATTCCGCCTGAGTTAAATTGCATACCTTAATTTCTCATCTTCCATATTCCACTCCCAAACTGAAACGATGTGCTTAACAATAATTATAACGACAGTTGGATAGTTGATATTGAATCGTCTTCGGCTGAGTAATTATGATGTTCAAGAAAGCAAGCATATAAAGATTAATTTTAAAATTAATTAGCGGCCTGGAAACGATTGCAATTATCAGTAAAGAGAGCTTTTAAGTAAAACTGATTTCCAAGTTTATTTCGATTTGCATAACAATGAGACAGCTTTTATGTCTGATGTCGTAATTTTCCTTCATTTTAATGCATTTGTATTAATGTTTCCTTCTCTTCAAGATGGCCATTAATCTGAGTGAATAGCAGTACATAAGCAATTTCAGGCTAATTTACCCGCAACAATAGAGGAGAGGAGGCAATTACACTAACACTGAACCGCAAGAAGTTAAAAGAAAGAAATATGTTTGAATAAGTAATTCTCGATTTGAGGATTACTAAAAATGTTATGTTTTTCTCGATCACAAGTCCTGAATAATTTCCATTTAAATAATGGTAATGAAAGTCGCTAATGGAAATTTTCAATGTATTTACCTCTTTTTCTCAATAAATGATAGGCATTCGTTGGTTCCGTTTCATTTCATATAATGAGAAAAAAAAAGGTTTGTGTAATATATATATATATATATCACATAAAAATGCAATTTCATAAATCACCATCAATATGAGTAATACTGTTTATACATTTTCAATACATTTATATTTAAATAGACACGTAGGTAACTCTTCATTTCTTAGTTCATTATTTTCATTTAATTACCTTAATTAACACAACTCAACTAACAACACAGTTATTACTTAGAGTTAGGCTCATTTCTATTTCTCCTAATTGATCATATTTTATCCTATTACTTAGTAACTCCTGACTCGTTGAACATCCAATAATTATTATACACGTATAAAACAATGATATTAGTATGTATGTAATTTGAAAGAACGACAGAGTACATATATGGATGACGCTGGATTGATGAGCGGGGGTACGCGTTTTATATAGAAAACTCACGAACACCTTAAATTGGTCACTACACATTATCTAATTCGATGAAGGGGGCGCCTCGCTCGTTTATGGTTTAAAGGATCTATCAGCTATTTCGGCCACTTTCCAACGCTGCAAATGGATGATATTTCAGGGGGGGGGGTAGAAATCGGGAGCTATGTAAGCTTTACCTAAATGGTTTAGTAGAGAACCACAACTAATCATGATGTTATGCTAATGTTTCCAGACAAGGGAAAAAGTTCAACAAAAAATATAATCTTGGTATACATGACATGATATCGTACGCATGACTACATTTGTGCACAGGAGATGATGTCGCAAAACCAGTCCATGTAGATGATTAACTTTTGATGGACCAGAGTGCATAGATGCGATGTGAATAGACACTATTTGGAGATCGTACAGTCCTGAATGTACGGAAGTTCATTTTTATACAATGGCGGCTATAAGGAGGGAGGCAGTAGGGGCTATTGCCCCCCCCCTAAAAAAACCCGGCGTATGTTTTTGTTCATAGCCTAAAACTATATAATCGTAGACCTAATACTAAATGAGTTTAAATTTAAAATGAGACGATGTTTATTTCTTATATATATATATATATATATATATATATATATATATATATATAACCCTAAGAGACGACGTTGCCCCCAAAAAACACTTGACTGGACCCCCCCCTGTTCTCATATGTTTACCCTATTTATTAGATTCGTGTCACTTCTGAAATGAAGTTTAGTTTAGGCCTTTCATGCATCTGTCATTTATTTGGACCTAATAAATCGATGATCCACGTAAGGAAAACTAAGATCCAGATTTAAATATATAACTCTTCAGTTGCATATATTCCGAGCTCTTTATGCGTGATTGTTGTGATGCCCAATAATGAGAAATATACGATCCCCTCGGATTAGTGCCATTGTTACCTTATAGTCGCTTGAAACTAATACGACTGCATCCGAATGTGTTCCTTGGAGGAAGATAAATAAATATCTTTACACTTTGATAATATTACATTTGTCCGCAATCCTACTCTCTACTAACCTGCGGATATTGTTTAGCCGTTGCTGCATACATATACAGTATATATAACGTCTAGAATCCGAAACCTCAAAGATTGCTTATATAATGTTAGGTGCCAACATACAGGTTGAACTGCAGGTCGATATAATGAAATAGCTTAACTTAATGCTATTTCGATTTCGATTACTGAGATTGGTTAATGTATAATCTGTAAGATCAATGTATTATGATAGTCCAAACTAGATTTCCACCCATAACTTATTCTGTCGTCGTTGTATTTCCAGTACAATAACGTTTCTCATACAGAACAACTACATGTACCTGCTTAAAGATATTATTTTGCAATTATCCACAAAATCGAAACTCGCAGTTAGAATGATAAAAAAAATGATTTAGTGTGAGACAACTATCCTTTCTAAAGACAAAAAAAGACATGTTAATCCGAGACATAAACTACATGTTAATTCAAATGCTCTGAATAATTTCAGCGGTCATTTTTGAGATCTGAACTGGCACAGAATGTACGACATTTTAGTAATTAATTTTTGAGGGTAAAAGTTTTAAAACTGTCAGCTTATCAAAACATAAATCTCTTAACTAATTTACATAATATTTTAACTATTGTTTAGGAATTTTGACATTTCAGTTGAGATATCTCAGTCTAGATCATGTGATTATATAATGAATTTACATTCAGTGTTCAAACCCTTATATGTATACACTCAAATGTATATTATCATACAATGAATTATCTAAATATTTGCATAATAATACCGGTATGAAATGTTTACACATATTTGAAATTTGTTTAAGTTACGGGAAAGTTATTCTTTTTTCTTTTAATGCATCATTCTAATCTCACATACTTGATGACTGTACATATATCAATAATCAGTAAACTTTTTTCTAATAGTAAAAGTTCATTAATTATTGATCTACTAAAATTGTGCTTTAAAATTTATGACGTACATACTACAATAGTGCTGTACAATATATGTTTCTTTCAGCCATACTGACAGAGCAATGGTTGAAAGGAAAGGTAAATTTTAATTTAATTATTTACTATACATTTAATATTTTATATCCTGAGAACAATGTCTTGTCTATCGCTAAACTCGCTATTGATAGGAAAGAAATTAACTGCACCTATTTTATTTAAGCGATGGATTTGAAGTAATAAATACTGGCATTGACTGCAACATAGAAATACATAGGCTACAAAGAGACTCGTATAAAATTAATTTGTGAAGTATTGATATATTTTATTTATGTTAACTATCCCTTGTATACTGTAGTTGTTCTTTTTTGTTACACCTCTTGACAAACATTCGCGTTATTAACTTAAACCTCGTCGATCTTGGTACGTGTCACTTTAGGAAACTAAATTCCTGGGAGTCCCTGAATACAAAATAAATCAAAAACAATACGCCTACGAAAGGTTCTGCTGAACCCTCACTCATAAATTTTCAGTCCATTTGTAGCATTCTCTCAGCGACTGCTCTCAACGATATTGTTATAGGGCTTAAACAAGAACCTGAAGTGATATTTGTATTCCATGTGGTATGAGATATACACAGAGAGGATTTTAGCCTCTGGGTAATGTCCTCGTAATTGGAGAGCTGTGTCTGATATTCGTAGGTCAAAAATATTTCTTTCGTATAGTTACCCAGACAGTTCATTGCTATAAGAAACAGAATGGATAAATAAGAAGGCTATACGTACAATTCAACTAATTTACAAATGATTTTCTATTTTATAGAGGATTTCATTTCACTTCCCTCTATGAAAGTCTAGCAATGCTAATCAGGAAGTTACTTGTAGAAGTAACCCAAAGTCAGTTACGAAATTCATTAGAAACATATTGTTTTTTAAAACATTACAAATAATTTATTGCAAAAAATAATGCACGAAATTTTTATATCCCGCAAGTAATACAATATACTACATTTTTAGCATAAGTGGTACAGATAGCAGATTCTGTCCTATGAGAAATGTCAATATGCTAATCAAAACCTTCTCCAAAAGTTTTAGTTCTTAGAGCATGAAACTTTTATTTCATATTCTTTTATTTGATATGTTCAAAATTTGTTCGAAATAAATACGTGAAAATTATGCTACATGATAAAGTTCAGAGCCTAACTCCCCGGCCCCATGTTTATCTATCGTATCATTGTAAGTGTATTTAGAAATAAAAATTCGATCCCCTTCGCCCCAAAGCAAACAAAAAAATTCCTGGCTAATATTTATTATTAAATGTTAGCCAGGAGTTTTTTTGGATTTCTTTGAAAAAATACTGCACAAAATTTTTATACCAAAGTATTACTAAATACTACCTTTTTAGTAATACTTTGGTATCTTAGTTTATTTTGAATATCTTCGGTTATCCCGCAAAAGCTCGAATTAGGATGAGAAGTGAAACACTGTTTCGAAAGAAACTTTTAACGATTAACGTCTCTCCAAAGTTATACCTATCATAATAATGTAAGAGAAAACCTTATGACGTCGTTACCGAAGATCGTAAAATCCCCAGACCTGAGTACGGGGCGTAATTTGATCAATTATCTGAAATCGAGTCTTGCTTGTCATTTTTTTCTCAAAATATTCTTGTTAAGTTGATTTACTTTCAAAAAGTACGTCTATCTTGTATGATTAACCTTATTTTTTTAGGTTGAAAGTCTCTTGTTGCAAAATATTAGATGATTGACGTAAATTGCTAAAAAAATTCTGATAAATGGTTGCATGTCTTGGGAAAAGTTTTTTTCTTATAAAAGCAATTTTTAAAACACTGTCCAGTGGGAAAGAGAGGAAGTAAGACATTTTTAAATTATTGAGGATGTAGTGTGGCAAATTGAATTATTTTGTATTTTAACATGGAAATTTATTTGAAATTGAAGTATAGCTATTGGGTGTGGTAGCATGGACTCCCGAATTTCAAAGGGCAATAAAAACGAATGAAAGATTCTCATAAATAAAAATTAATATTTTCGAAAAATGCTAGCAATCTACCCTTTTTTCACTAGGTTTTAAAAATAACATCACTCAGATGGCGAACGTTATTTGCGATCCACTGCTGAAGCCGTTCTCTAAAGTTTTTAATCACTCTGTTGACTATCTCTGGGGGAATAGGAGCTATTTCCTCACTAATAGCGGACTAACGTACCCGTTGCACATTTTCAATTTTTCTAATGTTCCGAGGATGACGACTTGGTTTTCGTGGTAAAGCAGACCCATTGCTCTTACGTTTGAAACCCATCGATTGGTTTTCAACCAGGAACGACATTGGTTGCATAGAGCACGAAATTCGTTCTAAATTCCCTCTGTATCGCGATTACAGAATTGTTTTTAAAGAACTCGATAACGAAGCTGCGATGTTCACACTGCCAAAAACTCATGGTGTCTACCGACAACTAAAAAATCCACTCGAACTGTTGCCAAAAAGTTTTAAATGAGACTGATCTTCAACCTCTCAGCACGAGACGAAATCTTAACCTTGTGAAATATTTTAATAAACTTCTAAGTTATGGTATATAGAATAGAACTGCTGATAACCCGCAGAACTGGATTAGATTAAAGATTAAAAATGATAGTCCTTTTTCGTGTGTTGTGTGTTTTCTCGTAGAATACTGTCTCTCGGAATATAGAGTCACACTCCATTAACACTCCGTCGGGCGCGTCTCGAAACTTACGTCATTGGGCGCGGTGTATCTGTCAGATATATCTCTGTTTTATGTGCTTTCTGTTAATTTGTATTACTTTAAATCTTCTATTTTTATTCTTTTTAGGTCCAGGCCTTTACACCCGGACCATTTTTTAGTTTTTTATATTTTTTTACAATTTTTATTTTTCACAAAACATCAGCTAATAGAAGTAAACCGATAAAGGCTTTTATTTCAATATTATCTGTTAGTCTTGCATCTCTTTCTCTACTACATAGATTGCAAACTGCAGAAATGTATTCTTTCGTGCATTTCACAATTATTTCCAATATTTCGTCAGAAAAATAGCAGTTCCAAGAGCCGTATATAGATTTTATACCTTTTGCACTTCCGATTACTCCAGGTTATTTTGTGATAATATTCTGCGATCGACCTTTGGAATTTTTTCTTCCGATCCATTTTGCCCATTTAGTATTATCGTCTTTTCCTACATAAAATCATCATTATTAGTATCATAATCAAGTTCTGAGTCATTATAATCCCTTTCCGTGCTATCAGAATCAACTTCACATGTTTCTAAACTATCTTCTTCGCCATCATCACTTTCATCGAATTCTTCAGCATTTAATTCCTCATTTCCATCACTAAATAGAATACTATGAACTAGCTCAAGGTCTTTTTGATTATTCAAATCTAAAAAGCGCTTAGCACTCATCATGGGAAAAGATAAATCAAAAACGTACAGGGAATCTTGATACTTTCGTAAAGTTTCAAGACACAAACGTTATCGGGCGCGTGTATCTAACAGATACAAAATTTCAAACAATCTTCAAAACGGGAAATTCTCCTACCTGGAACTGGTCGTTACTGCATTCCAAAGGAGCAGGTGGTCAGATGAACAGATACTACTGATAAGGTCAAGGTCGTAAGAACAAGTTTCAGGGGACAAAAGCAGAGATATTACATTCCTGTATTTGTCAGATCAACGCGCCCGATGGAGTGTTAAATCTTTCATAAACCCTTGAAGGGGTCTCCATAGGGTATTTTTTAACCCTGAACTTTTATCCTACACTAATAAAAAGTCCCATAATCCCGAACACCTACGACAACTCGAAATTGAGTTAATAAACAATTTCCCAGTGGATGCTCTTCAGATTTTTACGGGTGGTAGCAAAGATGACCAAAATTGCGCTGAAAGTGGAATATTCATGAAATACCCGAATGAAGTAGACAAAATCAAATTTATAAATCCAGGCGCATGGTCAGTCTTTCGTGCCGAATTGCTTACCATATAGTAATGTTTGAGATCTATTAGAACTGACGTCGATTTTAGTGATATGTGGATTTTATAAGATAGTGGTAGTTCCATCCAGCATTTGGGTAACTCTACGAGAGTGGGCAACAGATCCAGCTTATCCATCCTGCATTATCTTGGTGGTCTCTGTGGGAAGCATGATATTCATTTGAAGTGGGTCCCCACTCATGTAACCCTATTTGCCAATGAGATGGCAGACAACCTAGCAAAGGGGGGGAGGAGCTACTGCTGAACGTTCAACAACTTCTTCGGCTCTTACTTTTCTGGAGACTTATTCCGTAAGGAAATCGTTTATCCAGAGTACTTGGAGATCTCTCGCGGTCCATGTCTGGTACGGTGGTGTCTGCCCTGAAAGAGCTCTTATCTTCAGGGTTGATAGAGCTGAGCAGGCTGCAATCGCTAGGCTTTGAAGTGGCTACTTGGATTATCATATTTGTGCCAAAAATATGGTAGACAAAACAAAAATTTTCCTACTAGTAAAAATTGTAATACTGAGCAGTCCACACCTGATCACATCCTAACTTGCCAAAAATTATTTAGGGAGGGCTTTATTACCGATCCCCGCCTATTAATGGACCTCCTGATGATATATGGACTCATGTTCATGGTCTAGCGCCGCAAGACCAGGAAGGATTAGAAGCAACAGCAGCAACAGCATGAGTGCATCTATTTATACATTTCTCTTTAACTAGTTAATATTAATTTAGGTATCTTTCTATATAATCCAATTGAGTTGAAAAAAATTTCTTACAATATTGCATTAAAATTATTTCTTTCTTACCATGAAATCATTTTATAAGTCGAGTAAAATATGTCGATATTCTTCTTCTCGAAATGCTGTATATCTGAACAAATATAAATATTTTGAGCAAAAAATTTATTTTTCCAAACTGTCTGGATACATTTTTTTATCTGAGTACTAACACTACTGTGCTTATTACATACATCTCATGAATTCAGAAAAATATATTGATGTTACAATAAACTTTCAAATATCTCAGTTATTTTGCTAAAATACAAGTTTTTGTTTTTTATATAAGTATTAAGAAAAATAATATTTTTGCAATAGACAGCCCAGTTACAACTATTCATCTCCGAATTAAATATAGTATTTTATAAATAATCTCATTCATAATATATGACAAATGTTTAAAGCACTGTTTATTCAACGGGTATTTTGTTTACATGTCAGTAATCATTATAATTTAATGAAATTGCAAATTTGTAATAAAGCTGATTCCGTAAAGAAAATAATAAATGTTCTGTTATGGAATAGTTAAATGTCAGAGAGATGTACTGAACAATATAAAATAATATACGAGAAAATATAGGTGAGCATCATGACTGATAACATAATGCAAAAATGTGTACATTCTATTTAAAGCTGACGTAATTTAACCCTATCACTGTATCGTTTCGTAATATACCTTGTGGTAACCTGGGGTCCATGCGGACCCCATGTTGTAATTTACATATTTTATACTATTTACATCACATGAAAGTTAATTTTGCATTCATTTAATTATCTTATAAGTAATTAACGATCATTCAGATATTTTCTTAAACAATTTTATTTATAAAACTAAGAACATAATAATTTTATAATCATATTTACAGATTCGTTCTGCATTTCTAAATGTTCGCTGAACATACCTCACAAATGGTCTTCTGATGTTCCGGGCAACACGGTATATGGCAATTAGTAAATCGGGATTTTACTTTTCTATCCAAAGAACGTGGACATAGCTGGCACCGTACCTTTTTATTTTGCTCTTGAATTCCTGTGCTGAAGCATGTAGTGTCGGAATTTCAATCCCCAAAGATTTCAATGAATGACGAACACCAGACTACAGTGATTGAACGTTCTGAAGTCTTCTGAATGAGGTCAGCTCTCTCCCAAGGTCTTTCAGGAACAATCGACGTCGATGGCACTTCCCAGATTCCCAATCTGGATATTTCAAAATCCAAATTATGTATCCAGCAACAGCTGCACAGTCAAGCATGTTGAACCACAAGACTATAGTCCAACGGCGTATTTTTCGCTTGCATGTGTACAATCTGCATAAATGGTCAGTTGTCAACTCCAGATTTTGTTGCGTTGTAATGAGTAATAATATCTGACTTATTGTCTTTCTCTATAATGACGTTTTTGTCATGATGCATTTAAGATAGCAAAATGACTGCCTTCCCATTTCTTTGGAGTATAGCTAACTAAAGTCAGTTGTTTATCAAAACAAAAGATAGAAGATTTTCTCTTCACGCTGACGATTTGGTAGCAACTCTTTAGGGACTTCTTTTCGATTTTTTCGAATTTTTCCAACCACTGTGGTTTTCACTGCTAGTAGGTCCTCTGCTAACTGAGTGCTGGTGAAGTAATTGTCCATGGTAACTTTGCGTCCTTTGTTCTACCAAGGGTCAACTAATCGCCCGACGAGATCACAAACATTGTTTGCTCCACCTGCAGTACCAGGTTGTCATCCAACATACACTTCTTTCAAAGGAAACGAAGTGGTGGAATCACAGCACCAAAATATTTTGATTCCATACTTTCCGGGCTTGCTCGGTATGTACTGTCGAAATCTGCACCGACCATGAGTTGCCACTAATTGCTCATCGACTGTCAGATATTTTCCGGGCTTGTAATATTTCGCCAGATTTTCGTGAAGCATTTGCCAGACATCCCGACAGACAGCTATTTTACCTACCTCGTACCGGCCTCTTTTAAGAGATGCCTCGTTCCGGGGATCTTTTATGAGATAGATTGTTGGCCAGTATATCCGTCACTTTCTGATTCACTATCGGTTTCAATGTTTGGATCTTGAATACTCGAGTCACTCTCTTCAAACTCAGATGATTCACCAAAGCTATCTATTTCTACATCGTTTTCACTATCACTTTCTTGTATCATGCGTAAAGCATCTTCTATCGAAACTGTTTGTCGCGACATGTTGCAGCTTCGAATAACAGCTCTCAGCTGACAGGCGCGCAACGAGAAAAATACAAACACACCTGTTGCATCACCTAGCGCTGTCTGTCGGATTCTGGGAATAAAATTGTTGAGAAACAAAAACTTTTGGATCTTGTTATTAATACATGTTATCAAAAACACGTCATTGTTCCTAGCTATTTTTCATTCTTTTTTAATGTGTTCAATAGTTCTCAGACACCCGGCATAACGCTGGGGTCCGTACGGACCCCAAGGTTACAGAAATGTGACATATATGTTTCAAATTAAAAAAAACCCAACAACCCCTGATATTTATGCAATTAAATTTTTACCCTGTGGTACACACATGTTAAGATGAGATGTCACTGGCTTAGACCCCTCAAAGTACGATATATATTTTTTGGCAACTAGTTAAAAGTGCCTGGGGTCCGCGTGGACCCCAGGTTACAGTGATAGGGTTAACGTTGATTACAGAATGTTATTACTGTATTTGAGAGTACACAAGGCTCCTCTTAAGTAAACATTATGCCAAGGAGTTAAAACGACGCAGTTTAGATTAACGGGGGGGAGGGGTTGTTCTGAAGGACTTGATGATTACTTGCAGTGTAAGAGCACGGTGGACGAATCACACGATGTCGTAATAATAGAATAAAATGTAACGTGATTTTAGCCACATGTGTTACGAAGAAGCAGCATACTATTATCAATTTATTTTACTGTGAGAGGATGAAATTCATCTAAACTCATCTGAGAGTAAGAGATAAAATCATCGATGCATCTTTGCTACTTTAAGAAGCGCATTATAAGAGTTAGAAGCTCTGGAACAATACGTGGTCTGATTCTTAGCTGCGAGGGTTCGTTTGCATAGAGTAGTGACACCATAATAGATTGCAGTGGTTATATGCGTTGTAAAATAATCTCTTTAAAACAGTCATTCTGAACCACTTAATGTCTACTCCCTACCCTCTCCCTTTGGAAGATCTTCAGACCCTACCAACCCCAGGGCTTAAAAAAAGAAAGTAATGTTTGTAAAATACATATTGCACATATTTTTCGCTAACCATCTGAACCTTCCCTGAATATTATTCATGCCTTTCCAAGGGCACGTGCCCCTCACATTGAGAACTTGAAGTCAGTAACGTCCTCGTCAAATGAGTACACGAGAAACATATAATATTTACAACCTTAATGTACAATTAGGTTGTAAATATTATACAATTATATACATATTATTCTAAGAATACTTTCCAGTTATAAACTCTCAACAATTATCACCACTATACTCTCAGTAATTAACTCTCAACAATTATCACTCGGGGCAGCTTGTTCTGCCCTCACCGGAGTCGCCCTCCGAAACCGAACAGTGTCATGCTTGCCGAGAGTGAGCTTCAATTCTCTCTCTCTAACACTGTAATTCCCCGTGGGGTATAGGGGTTAGGATGCAGGATGCAAGGGAGTTACAAGCTCCCCCTTCTATTTAAGGGTCCTCAGCTCCTGAGAAAGGGGAAATCTGTGACGTTACAAGGCACTGAATGAAATAGTCGCGTGTGGGTATTATTTACGTTCAGCCCAACCCGCATCATTCATGATGACTACCGAAACTTGAAATATTCTTCCTGTAGTATGAGCCTGAAGGGAGCTGATACCATAAATGATACAAAGGAGTGCTTTCAATAATTGTCCGACACCAACAAACCCCTAAGTATCTGATCATCTCGAGGTGTGATCGGTTGATGTGATGGCACTTATGGATCCACTGAAGAATAGAAATAGGTGGGGTATTAGTTCCTACTGCACTGAAACAGTTTAATAAGCATGCATTTACTACACTTGTTAAAACTGTCTCAGTAATATGTTTAAAACTCATCTACATTTGCACCAGTTTTGATCGAAACTTATTAAAAAAAGCAGGTGTTGACCATTCGGATTAGAATAATCATCGTATATACTTTTATTTGCTCCGTAAGTTTTTTGATTTCATTAAAATACATAAAAATTTTGAATAAAAAAGGGTAAATAACTTGCGACCATAAGTAAGGTTTTATATTTGCTTCTTTCTCAAACATATCGCATCTATTTATTTAGGATGTTTGGTATTTTCCATGACTTTGTCCCAAAACGTACTTGTAGCCTTGAGAAACGAAGATTCTATTCTATACTATGACGTTCACTTATTTTCTATTCTATATTTATATTCATTGATTTCACTAAAAATGTGTAATTGTAAAGCTGTTTTTTTTAATTTCCTAAAAAGTCTTGTGTTTCATTACACATTATCTGTAGTTTACATATCTGCTTTTTTCAATTTTCGCTAACATTTATCCTCATGTATTTAAATTACGTTAAAGGTCAACATTTTAATAATCGTTTTAATCGAATGTTTCTACTCTATTAGCAGTCCAAAATAACTCGAAAATATTGTATATCTATTAATATAATACTATAAATATTTATAATTGGAAAAAAATGCAAACATAATTACCCAGAAATGCTTCATTTTAATTGTTTTGAAATATGCATTATAATGTATTCATAACTGTGAAAATTACAATTATTTATTAATTAATGATTATTTTAAATGAATGTTAAAATGCATTTATTATAGGCTTTTTGATTTTTGATCTTTGCATTCTTTAATTTTTCAAGCTTTCTTACCCGTTTTTAACCCACATCACTTAACTAAACGCTAACAAAAGCTATGAAAGGATCACATAATAAAAATTATTGACTGCAATGTCCATAGCTATTCATTAGGCTCCATATAATTAGATAGGGGTTCACCTTCAGTGGCTGAATTACGGGTACCTAACATACAAGGATTTATTAGTGAGGCTTTTATGTTTTCCTGGTTATATTCCAAAGGCAACTTATTAACGAAAATAATTTACTGTCAAGATATATACTACGCGTAAAAAAGCCCGTATAATAGATGTATGGTTCTTCATTAATTAAAACATACAGCGACCTCAAATGCGAGAGATAAAATGTTAAGAGGGAAAATTTTCTGTGGAGTGCTTCCTATTATCTTCTAAAAATGAATCTCACTTATTCTCTCCCCCGTGTAATAACCTCATTTTCCTGAACGGAGGAAGTTCTGCGTTCAGAATTTTTTCGCTTTATTATGCGATATACTCTCATTAGAGAAAAGCGTCCGGAATTTCAAGCTTTGCACCGAATTAACAGAGTATGAGAAAAAATAAATACCCCGAAGAAATATAGTGGGATACGCAGATGCATGATGTAGCAATTCATATGTACCTTATTTAAAATAAAAATTTAATGGCATTAATACGTCAATGCTTTGTTTTTAATTCTTACAAGATTATCTCATTTACTTTTTAATTTTATCTTCTTGTATTGTGATCAAAATTCAATCAAATTGTTATTTTATTGTAGTGTGGGTAATATGCAAGACAGAAGAAATTAATAATATTTTTGCTATATTTTAAAACATACATCTTACTTTATATAAAGTATAGTAACAGACAAAAATAAATACTGCAGAATATCCATGCGGCAATTTTTTTTTACAGAAATCTTCCATCAAATGAAATTGTTTGTATAACCTTAGGGCCTGTTCACATAGTCCGTTGAGTCCGTTGCGTAGCGTTAAGGGAAAGATGACGTTGAGACGAAAATAAACCAATCATAGGCGTTAAAAATTTCATTGCTAATCGTTTGGAGGCCTATGATTGGTTTATTTTCGTCTCAACGTCATCTTTTCCTTAACGCAACGCAACGGACTCCTATGTGAACACGCCCTTAGCATTAAGAAACATGTGGTGACCATGTTACAATGACCAAGTATTTTCTTGCATATCATGGACGTAATACCGACTAAGGCGAGCTGACGTGTGACGTCATTATTCTACTTAGGACGTAATAGTCAATTCTTCAAGTAATAGACTTCATTCTCATCCCGTGTCCAAACTTTAAGATTTGCCCGATAGACAAAACCACCTGGAGGTTTCCAGCATGAATGCAGCATGCAAGACGGGTGAAAATGTAGTTCAGCCGAGGCACTCAGCCAATGCACTGGCTAGTTCCAGCGTGAAGGATTTGTATCTCACTATTCCTCAACTATTTAGTTTTTGTATGTGAATGCACTTTAGTTATGTTAACTGTTAACATTGTGATTGCTCGTAGAATTATTCACGTGCTGATTCTCTTATTGAATAACAGTTTATTTTTAATTACGAATACCTTCATTTACGCCTTGGGAATGCTGAACACCAGAATTATTTAGTATCTGTGCCCTATACCAAGGTGGAGTATACAGATAGATGCACTTCAAACATTTGTATTTTAATAAGTTTCTGGGTGTCCCAAAAGGTCGTTTACAAACTTAACATGCTGGTCTGTCATATCATGATGAACAAGATTTACATAGGAACTTGTGTCCAAAATTCAAACTGCGACCGCTAGAGGGCGATAATTGCACGAAAACGGGAGAGTGGGAAAAACAATCATTTCAGGCGTGGACGTTGAAGGAGAAGGATGAATGAGTTTAGTAACTCACAAATGGCCGACATGCATTACGTATACTGCGCCGCTGATAGGAAATGGACGAGCCGCGGCACGGACGTACCTTGAGCGCTTCCCAAACAGACGTCAGCCAAGTCATGTTTTGTTTGGACGATTGCACCGCAGATTACGTGAATCAGGTGCTTTCGTAGTACGTAGCCACATCGGACGAGAACGTGCTACACGCACGCCTGTCGTAAAGGAAACCGTGCTACAGGAGTTTGCCATCAACCCGCAAACAAGTCTCCTAGAAGGCGAACGTGTTTTGGGTGTAGGTCTTCCACCATAATGCGCATACTGCACGATGACATGCAACACCCTTACCACTTCCAAAAAGTACAGGCATTGTGCGCTGACGATTATTCCAAACGCATTGCATTCTCACGCTGGTATTTGCAACACCGGGTCGCACAGCCAGATTTTCCATCGTGGATTTTGTTTTCTGATGAATCCTGCTTTACACAGGATGGTGTCGTGAACCTGCACAACATGCACGTATGGGCGCATGAAAACCCAAGATGTACACGCGCCCATGCACATCAACAACATTTCACCGTAAACGTTTGGGCTGGTATTATCGGTGACATGTTGATTGGCCGTTACCTTCTACCTGAACGCCTCGACGGAAATACCTATCACATTTTTTTAGAAAGAGTTTTGCCGGATCTGATGGGTGACGTTCCAGCCGCTACACGACGAAACATCTGGTTTCAGCATGATGGAGCGCCTGCCCACTTTAGCTACGCTGTTCGAGAATACCTCGATAGGACTTATCCTAATCGCTGGATCGGTAGAGGCGGACCAGACCAATGGCCGCCGAGATCCGCCGACCTGACTCCCCTGGATTTCTACCTGTGGGGACACATGAAGTCCATAGTGTACGAGACACCCGTAACATCGGACATGGATCTTATCGCCAGGATCGCGGAAGCGGCAGCACGTGTCCGTGACACTCCTGGCCAATTTGAACGGGTTCGTGAATCCATGCGCCGACGCTGTGAAACGTGCATTGTGGCGAATGGAAGGAATTTTGAACATTTGCTGTGATGTAATGATGTTTTGTAATAAAAATCATATTAACACCGCTGTCGATATCATTTTTTTTCTCCTCATCCAAACTTGCACTTATCGCCCTCTAGCGGTCTCAGTTTGAATTTTCGGACTCAAGTTCCTATGTAAATCTTGTTCATCATGATATTACAGACCAGCATGTTAAGTTTGTAAACGACCTTTTGGGACACCCTGTATAACAAGAAGCAGTTTCTATATAAATACAGTTGGTTCTCTGTTTAACGACTTTCAAGGGACCGTGAAAAATCGTCCTTAAGTAGAGATCGTCCTTAAACAGAATTTGTGAAAAAATAACATTTCCCTTCACACTTTACAGGTTTAGGACTGTCAATATATTTCTTAATATATTGGCGTGTTTAAAAATGTTATTTTTATTATCATCATTATTTTATTCACAAAAAGTTATTTTAAATTACATTGAAAAAAAGAGTACAAACAATACAATAAATTACGTTTTAAAAAATTCATAAAGTGTTGATTGCTTCATTCGCCTTGTTTTCGTTATTCTCTTTTCCAGATTTTCTAAAATGTTAAATGAGTCACCTTCCATTTTCGATGTAATATAGCGTCGGAGAACATCTAGAGCAGAAATTGCATCTGTGTAAGACGGTGACAGTGTCTCGTTTTCCGTGTCTTCAACTTCACCTTCTTCGTCTGACACTGTGTTTTCGTTTACAATATCTTAATAAATTTGTTCTACATATCTGAAATCTGTTGTTAAAACATATTTATCACAATTGTAGAAATCTTGAATTGAAACATCCTCATCTTCAACAAGACTTCTCCATTCTTCAGGGGTAATGTCATCTTCGTTGATTTCTACATCCGTACTTTGCAGTTCCATTACAAGGTATTTGTGAATTCCAGCAACTCGAAAGCAGTTTTTTATTGTGGATGAAGAAACTTCTTTCCATGCTGATGTTATCATGTGCATTGCTTCCGAGATTGTAAATATTCCAATTTTTATACTGTCAGCCGAATTGTTTATTAATTTCCTAATTAAAGACTTTCTGTAGTATGCTTTCACACTGCGAATGATACCCAGGTCTAATGGCTACAACTTACTAGTGCAATTAGCTGGTAAGAAATGGATAGTCAAATTTGTAAGTCCGGGGATATTTGGAGTATGTGCATCGGTCGATTAAAAGTAAAACTTTTCACTTTCTCGATGCATTTTTGCATCAAATTTTCTAATCCAGTCAATAAAAATTTGTGATGTTATCCACGCTTTATTGTTATTGCGGTACTCACAAGGTTCCCTGGTGATATTCTTAAAACACCTTGGTTGCTTTGATTTGCCTATAACTAGTGGTGACATTTCTCAGATCCATCCGAATTAGTGCACAGTAAAACAGTCAATCGTTCTTTACTGTGTTTTCCACCAAAACACTTTTCGCCCATATACGTTAAGGTTTTATTAGGCACCATATTGTAGAATAGGCCCGTCTCATCTGCATTGAATATGTTCTTCTCATCATATCCATCTAATTTCCCCTTCAGCACTATTTTCCATTCATCCACTATTTTTTCATCTACGGAGCCACTTTCGCCAGATATGCTTTTAAATACAAGCCCGTATATTTCTTTGAACTTTGTTAGCCAACCAGCCGTAGCCTGAAAATTTTGCATTCCAAACTTTTCTGCCAGAATAATAGCATTTTCTTTAAATATCACTCCGGAAATTAAAATGTTAGATGCTCTTGCTTGATGAAACCATTGAAGGACTGCCTTCTCAAACTCTTGTGATCGGCCACATTGAATTTTCTGCCGTTTGGATTTGGATCTCAAACCAAATTTTTGTGCTTCTTCAAGAATTTTCTCTTTGCTTGCTAAAATGCCTTTGAGAGTAGACTCGGGTAGCTGAAATTGTCTTGCGAATTGGACTTTTGTTATTCCAACACTTTCTTCCTAGTTTTCAATAATTTTCCCTTTTTCGTGTAGCGTAAGATGCTCTCGCTTTGATGTCATTTTGCTCTGCTCACCTCGTATTCGTACTGGAATGAGCTCCTACACCCAACCATGAATTGAGGCGGTGAAAAGCAAGGTGGTGTAAGTCAAAAGCGTTTTACTGCAAAAACTACAAAAATTCCACTATAAATTGAACAAATTATTATTCATAATAATTACTATAATATTGCAAACAATAATTATTTGCAATTCCACTATAAATTGAACATGGAGATTACATATTTGCCCTCAAATAAAAAAAGCTGAAAATGTGATTTACACCACTTTGCCTTTCACTGCCTCAATTCTCTAAACATGAACACGTGCTTCCCAGAAGGAGTGAGACAGGGGTGCTTTTGGACAGTTCGTAAATCACATGACAACATGGTAGGTACAATAGAGTGATTCCACACCCGCACTAAGAAATTCGATCCACCAGGGAAGAATGTTCGATCTTCCGAGAAACAGTAATCCCCCCTCCCCCGGTTTTTTCCACTGCAACAAGTCTATGATTGCAACAAACATAAAGGAAATTCCGGGTCTGTGTTTGAAACCAAACTCCCCCACAGAAAGTAACCCTCCAGTAAATAAAATGTTGAAGAAAAAATTTATCATGTAAGAAAAAATCGTCGTTAAATAGAAACAAAATCGTCTTAAAATAGAATTTTTTACGTCGGAGGGACCGGGACCGGGAAATATCGTCTTTAAATAGAGATCGTCGTTAAGTAGAGCGTCGTTAAACAGAGAACCAACTGTACTTTATTTATTAAATATTTTTGAATTATAGTAAATTTTTCAATAAAATCCACTCGAAAGTTTTTGCTATTAATTTAGAATCCTAAGGACAGATTAAGGATGATATATCAAATTAATGGTGTATAAAATTTTATAAAGGCACCCTGTGAGATGGTCTTAATTTATTCTTCTGAAAATAGTAAATCAGGGAAAATAATGGTAAATCAGTCTTTCTGAAGAAATGTGCTTACCATTGCACATTCATACGATGCTACCTGAAGTCAGCGATTCCATTTTCCTTTTTGTGTTAATATGAAGACTTTATTATAATCTTAAAGAGGACATCTGTTTTCTTTAAAGTTTTCGAACCAATGACGTCACACGCAGTCAAGATGTATTTCAGCAGACATGGAGTTTGCCAGATACACAAACACTCCTTACCCCAGTTGCCTGTATAGAAGAATTTTATGCATTTGACAGAAAAGATAAACACGAGCTACACTCGAGCTAATTATACCAGTACATGCATTTTAATCCTTCAGCGGAAGCGTCCGTGTACAAAGTGCAACATTTTCGTAATTTTGAATGGTTTATTTTACATGTAAGATATGAATGTTTTAAGCAGTTTCTATTTATAGCTACACCCTTTCTAATGCTGGTATGATTTTATGACCTTTGTATTCCTTTTCATGCATTGTTAACCCATTAAAAATCGTGAGCCCCATTTGGGGATCACGAATATTTTTAATGTTATCCCCCTTAATTTCTGATTTTTTGTTTATTTTTAGAGTTAAGTGTTTACATTATTGTCTACTCATAATGTATACAGTTAAACTTTTCAGTTTGATTAAAAAATTTTAGATATATATGATATTTTTTCAAAAGTTTGCTTGTAAATGACGCTTTTTCACATCTCTCTATTTGCTAAGTGAATATCTGATAATTTATATTGAAAGGAATTATTTTTTTCTTATGGGGGTTATGTGCATATGTGTTCTGAATAACATAGTATCAACATTGAACAAATTATTTACTCCATAGCTTGACCGCCGGCAAAATACTATGATCCCCATTTGGGGCTCACGGTAATTGTAATGTAAAATGGTTGACTATTTACACTACAAATAGAACTTTCGTTTTCTTTGCAGTTATCTGGTGCAATACGTTTCTGGAAATTCCACAATGGTCTGGAAATTCCACATGGTCATTTTCCGATGAAAATGTGGAATGCATCCACTGACAATAATAGGCATGAAGGGGGTGGGGGAGGGGCATACACCAGGTGATGGGAACATGTGATTCTAAAACCCACATGTTTCGCAAGTGACGGCAATTCTTTTTGTGCATATTCGTGTAGCAAAAATTGACCGTAACAAACCAAACCAAACCAAACCAACCTTTTCGTACACTGGGCAAAATAATTTTAATAATTTGTAGTGCAGATGGTCATGAACTCTGTGCTGAGTTGTTTCATTTGGAGAGTCTTATCTGCTTTGAATTACGAGCGAGCAAGCTGTTTCGATTTTGATAAATGACTGTACTATTATAATTTTTATTCTTATGTTTCTTGTTTGGTTTATTAAATTTGGATAATCATGAGTAGCAAAAAATTTTCATCGCTAAGAGATCTTGAAGAATATTGGGACAATGACCTTGATTTGACAGATTATGAAGACCTTGACGGTACTATTGACATAGTTGAATTACCACCGGATAGAGCGGATGATGTTTCCGATTTGGAAGACATAGACGACAACGTACTGGAAGATACCATTCCAAACGACGTTCCAGGTTTATTTGAAATTCACGGCGCGAGATCTAATGTAGAGGTTACAGTACCAAGAAAAAAGAAACCCAAAAAAGAAAAACCCATATCGAAGTGGAATAGAAAAAGGGCATCATTCAAAATTTCTAGTAATGGAGAAGCAGAATGCAATCAGCGTAAAATGAACATGATAGAAAGAATAAAAGATAAAACACCAGTAGAAATTTTTGAAATGTTCTTCACAGATGATCTAGTAAACCATATCGTACAGCAAAGTGTATCCTATGCAGCTCAAAATAATCGTCACAAATTTACGCTCTCTGCAGACTGTTTCAAAAAATTTTTGGGATTTTTACTGTTAACCGGATATCACTCTTTACCTCAAGAGCAGATGTATTGGTCAGAAGAAGAAGACATAAATATTGGAATTGTACGAAAATGTATGTCGAAAAATCGTTATATTGAAATAAAGAGAAATCTACATTTTAGTGACAATACAAATATACCAATAATAAATGGAAGCAAAGACAGGTTATTTAAAATACGACCAGTTTTGGATGAGCTAAATAAAACATTTATGCAATTTGGAGTATTTTCGCATAATGTATGTATTGATGAACAAATGGTGCGTTATTATGGTCATCATTTTCTGAAGCAATTTATAAGAGGCAAGCCCATTCGCTTTGGTTTCAAGCAATGGGCCATGTGTTGCGGTGTGACCGGATATTGCTGTAATGCTGAAATCTATGAAGGTATGCTAAGTAGTAGTATAGAAAAAGATACGAATGGGTTAGGGATGTCGGTAATATTGAATAAAATAGCAACCATAGACAAACAAGAAGAACACTGCTTTTATTTCAATAATTTTTTCACAAGTTTTGATTTGATGAAAAATATAAAAGAGAGAAATATACCTGCGACAGGAACAGTGAGATATGATAGGATGAATAAATGCCTTATAAAAACAGATAAGGAAATGAAGAAAGAATTTCGCGGGGCTTTCGATTATAGATATGATGAAATAAACGGAATATTTGGTCTTATTTGGAAAGATAACAGCAATGTTAAGATGCTATCAAATCATTTGGAAATTTTACCTTTGGGACGTGTGCCAAGATGGTCTAGAACTGAGAAAAAACAAGTGTTAATTCCACAGCCTAATGTCATTGCAAATTACAATAAGAACATGGGTGGTGTTGACAAGCTTGATTGGAATATACAAAAATATAGAATAAAAATTAGAGGCAAGAAATGGTACTTTCCTATTTTCACTAATGCAGTGGATATGGCCCTAGTTAATGCTCATACAATATACTGCATTGCTAATGAAAAAATACCCCTATTAAATTTCAGAAGAGTAGTCGCACGGTTTTATCTGAATTTACACTCTTTGTCTGACCCAAAAAATAGTGGAAGACCATCGTACAGTGTGAGTTCACAGAAACGCATTGCAGAAGACGTAAGAAAAAATCCTAAAGGACATTATTTAGAAAGAACATTGGATGGAAAACAGAGAAAATGTGCGGTATGTAAAAAAAATGTTCGGAAACAGTGTGTAATGTGTGATGTTGGATTACATGTAGAATGTGTTATTCCTTGGCACTCATAAAAAAAATTATGAAATTATTTACATGTAATGTACCGTGATCCCCAAATGGGGATTGATTTCTAAATCAATAAAAATCAAATATTTTCTTTGAATATCGTAGAATTAATTATACTACGTTTCTTTTCATGCAAAAACATAACTTTATTTGAGAAAAAAATATTTTAAAAAAATCTGGCAGTTAATGGGATTGTTAATCATGATTTAACCGTGGTAAACCAGCGTTTATTCTGGATTACAATACGACAAAAGCAGTCTATCAAATGTGCAGCTATTGCACCATATACCGCATATCACGAAGATGGACAATCTGATTGATTTTTAGATTTTTGGACAGAATAGGAATCTATTCACAAGTTGTCCTCAGATCCAATAAACCGAAGAGTTTAGAAATGCGGCGATTGTATCTGCAATTTTTGGCCTTTAATTATAAATATATCTCAATATTATCAACATTTTATAACTTGCCATAAAACACAGAATTATTATTTTCAATTTGAAAAAAAGTTTATTACAAATGGAATATTTAAAGTTGAAAGAGAGGTTGCACTTTGTGCCACTCACGCCTGCAGGTGTTCAAAAAAATTGGCACGTCCACTGAGAGGTTAAGGGCGATTCTGAAATGCTACAAACATCGCAGCCATCATAATTGAACCAATTATGAATTCTAAAAAAATCATGGATGAACTTTGGGTATCCTTAAATGTTCTAATCTCTCTCTTAACAAAATCATATACTACTAAGATTTAATAAGTTTTATTACTGTTACCCAGGTAATTACATATTCTTACCACTCCATATTTTTTTCTACAGAATAGAATACAGCTAGACACAGAACTTCATTGAATAAAGTATTTACGCTTTTACAGCAGTCATTAAAGTTTGGAATAATGCACCCAGTCTTAAATGTTGGCTATTTGTTTTGTGTCTGTGCGTTCTATTTTTGTCTGAAGAATGGGCTTACTTGAGAAAACTGGCAAAGAACAACAATTAAAACATTATTAAACTTCTATTTTTTTACTTAAGGGGAACATTCTATAACAGTAAAATTGAAGATGAAACTATCGATTGCTATTGAAACTAAAATTGCAAAGGCGATGTGGGAAGTATAAGCGAAATCTAATGTTTCAAAAGCCTATTTTCTTAATGGAAAAAGTTTTCAACGCAAACTGTTTCTTCTCTTTTACTGTTTTTTATACATTTGAAGGTATCCCAGAAAGAAATGTCTGATGTCGTTATCAATACATTTAGAAAAGTTAAAATAGCGAAACTTTATTTCGTTTTTTTTTCATCTTTCGATTATTAAATTTTAGACATCACCTGAAAGAATACCCGTAAATACATTTCAAGCGATATTAAAATATTTGCAACGGATCAAGATGAATATTTAAACAGTCTTCTAAATATCAGTGATAATGAATCCAATTGAAATGATATCATTGATAAATATTTTGACTATAGTATTGTTTGTTCAGAAGGAAAATTGTAATGTAGTACACAAATTCGATATAATTTAAATATTACTAATAAGCAGCTACAAATATTACAAATGTTACAAATAAGCAACTAGACAGAAAGGAATTTGTGAGAATATCAAGAAATATCTCTATTCTAAAAAAAAAGTAACTCTATTCTAAAAAAAAAGTAGACAGCGGCCGCTGTCGCCGCTGACAAAAGCTTGCCACGCTATCTCCTCCGAAACCGCTGGGGGTATGGGGTCCAGACTGATACCAATAGATGCAGAAAAATGTGAGGTACAAAGTAAGACACGTCTCATCATCGTCGGACTTTAAGTTTTTTTATTTTATGTTTTGTGGGAAAATATTGTTTTTTTCATCTTCATATTACGATAACTCGCCAAAAAATTATCGTAGAATTTTGATCTTTTTACAGTCTTAGACTACAGACATTTCTCTTTCAAACTAGACCTCATTCGTTTAAAAATATTTTAAAACAGACTAATATTTTCATAAAAAAATGCGTCCGTTTTCATAAAAAATCCGTATCCACGGTGATACGGAAGCTTCCCGTTATTGGGAGGCTAGGAACCTTCTGTGGAAATAACCGTTGGTTATCATATGCACTCCTTGATGTTTTGTTCTTCGTTGATGTTTTCAGTATTTGTTGCTTATTCATGTGCCTCTGTCATTGGAAATTTAAAAAAAAAATCTCCAGATTGCGATAACTCGTCAAAAAATGATCGCAGAATTTTGATCTTTTTACAGTCTAAGACTAGAGACATTTCTTTTTCAAACTAGACCTCAATTGTTTAAAAATATTTTAAAGCAGACTAATAGTTTTATCAAAAAATTAAACAGTTTTTCAAGAAATATTGTCCCTTATGTGTATGTAATATCGATGCTCCTTGAGATTTTATCTTATAAAGAAATTATTTAAATCATCTATAAAATGAATGATTTCTTATTCATATAAACCTCCTTTCAAGTCTATATCTTAAATTTTCGATTTTTAATTGAATTTTAAAGCTGATAATTCAACAGTGTTGAAACGCCCTTCGTATTAAGGGTGACAACAGTAAATGGATGGTAGCTGTTACATTGCCCCAGAATCACCCCTATGTATCTCGCTCTTAGCCATAACAGAGTAGCGAGCCTAGGGGCAAAGTCCCCAGTGAAAAAAAAATCAGGTAGTCTCTTCTAACGAAACTACCACTTGTCATTAACGTAGGATTACTTATTGTTGCTTACCTCTTTTGTATGTATATATGTATATATGTATGTATGTGTTATGTATATATGTATGTAACTATCTATCTATATCTCTCTCTCATATATATATTCATATATATATATATATATATATATATATATATATATAATTATATATATATATATATATATATATATATATATATATATATATATATATATATATATATATATATATATATATAAATTTAGACGCATTTTGGTACTTTTCTGTTCAACTGCTTACTGCTTGCCCAGGCAATACAGACTGGGATAGGCGCGCTGCCTAAATTATAACTCGCGACGCAAGACATTTGAAATTTTCAAAAAACCGCTATGGAGGAACGTAATCCTACGTTAAAATTGAATTACTTAGAGAATACAAGAACAAAAATATTAATAAAATTGCAATTTAGATTGTTTCGTCTTTATCAACCGTGTTGGGTTTAGCATTACGATCGTATTATTTACTAAATGTGAGAAACTCGCAAATTGTGTTCTAAATTGTGTTTCCAAATCACCCTCAATGCAAACAAAACAACATTTTAAGATAAAGAAAATTGTTCCACCAGACTATGAACTATCTCGGCAGTAAAATTATTCATTAAACTCGAAAGATTAAATCGCTTATTAAAAATCGAAAGTAATTTGCTTGCGCCAATTTTAAATCGCCTGAAGCAAAATTAATAAATTGCGTTCCTTCGACATTCTACATTGTCCATTGTGACAATTTTTAATTTCATGTTTAAATACAACTATGCTTGTTTAAAGAACAAATTGTAACTTTAAAAATGTCACTTTTAAAAATGAGACACTCGAAAAAAATAATAACAAATTATAATCAATAATGTTCTTGATTAAATTCTGAAAAATTCTTATTTCTATTTATGACTGCTTGTTAATGAACAAAATTTCTATCTTTTCTAGAAATACAGTTAATACTTTGAAACTTATGGCGCATTTCGAGACAATAGCATATCGACACAGAAGACGAACGAGAATATGTTTTTTTTTCCGTCTTGTCAAGCTTAATTACTCAATTAAGTGCAGAAGTTTGGCAATTTCATTCCTGAGTACTTCGCATTAGGCGACTCCTCTCGTTTTGTCATTTAGCAAACAATACCTCGTTCATTATTTAATTTTTGTGAAAGTTTGTTGCATATCCAACACGAAGACATTATGAGAGTGTGGATTAGTGACGAAAAATATTGTGGCATTAAACTATATTTATAAATTCATAAAGCAATAAAACCACTAACAAGCGATGCGTTAATAAAATCTTTTGACATTTCGGAGCTGGTTAAGATTATGATAAAAGAGTGTTTATTTCTTCGGAACAATAACGCAACAGTTTTACTAACCCTGCACTAGTCGTGTGGAGCTTCACAGACGCCAGTAGCACTTTGTTTACATTTTTCGTAACGATGGATTGCTCTTTAAGCCCAGAATATGTCAATACCTTCGAAGTGTTTATGTAATAGCTTTAGCTAACAAACAAAATTCCTGCAGTTTCTATCATTCTTTTGTAGTAAACGGATATACAGGGTGTTTCAAAATTAGACATACAAATTCGGAGGGTGATAGTAGGTATCATAATGAGCAATAATCACATAGGAATGTATGGCCGGAAACAAAAACCTGACGCTGGAGGGCGATGTTTACTTAATCGTACTGTACCTCTTACCAACCCCACTAGATGGCCGGGAATATAGCATTTTTCTGGAGGAAGTAGAAAACTCAAAAACAAACAGAATGTATTACCGGAAATACAAATCTGATCAGCTAGAGGATAAACAAAGATGCAGAAATGAAAAGCCAACATGTACACACATAATACATTCCTATGTGACTATTGCTCGACTTGATGCCTACTATCACCCCTCTGAATTTGTCGGTTGAATTTTGGAGACACCCTGTATACCAAAACACCCTATTGGCGTTTCACCAAATTTGTAAAAATTGCTAATAGAAATATATTTAAAACAATTTCCTTTATTTATATTTATGCTTATAGAAATTCCTTCTTTATCATTTTTTTAAATTTATTTTATTGTAAAAAGTACATATACAATTGCCTTTTAAAGAATTGATTGGTTTTCATGTACGTACATCATGTATTTAACTTACTGTTTAAATAAATATCTATTTTTACAAATAAAAGAACTAAAACCTAAATAAGACAGTCTGACAGATCGACCATGCCTGCAATTTTTCAATACTCGATATTTCAGGATGAAATAAAAATGTTTAATTGCTAAAGGAAAAGAGCTGAGTAATTATTCGTCAACAGTGCAAACATTTTCATGCCAGAATTTCCTTAGCAAATTCAGGCAACATATTATTGTCAGAAAATACTCTTTTATGATTCAAAATATTTAAACGTACTTATACCACGCCAAAACTTGGCGTGGAATAACTGTTTAACCATGTATTTCAAACAAGGACAGCACATTTTTAAAATTTAGCGTGACCAAAGGTTCTTAGCTTAGGAAATGAAAACGACCAAAGAGTTAAAAAGTGCAACTTCCTAGTGTCTTTTTACATACATTATAAAATAATAATTGTAAAGAGTGTGAAATAAAACTAAAAATTGCAATCGATTCTCGAAATTATAACTTACCAAAGGAGATAGTTCTCGAGGTAACCTAGGTTTTCAGTCTTGAAAATAACTTGTTTTTCCAGGCTTTGTGAGATGAGCGTCCATATTAGTCAAAATAATGGTGTCCTTACTAGCCAAAATTCCTGAGCTAAATTTTCAAAGTAATAAAAAGAAAATACAAGGGAATAAATGGTAGACATTCCAGGAAATTCATTGTCCACCTGTGACTTTAGAAAGACCTTTACAATTCAATAAAACAGAGTGTGATGCGTCGTAAATGTCTCCTCAAATATCTTTCAGGGAAACCATCAATTGTTAACAAAATTTAAAAGGAATCAAGAAAGCATTCCTAGGAAATCTTATTTCCCCCAGCACGTTATTTATAGTACAGTCTCAGTTTTATAGAATAAAACAAAACCGTATTTTTTAAATAAAATCTTTAATTTACGAAAGAGTTTCAGTAACGATAATTTTAGCCTTTAAAATATGGATGATATGGATTCATACAGAGTAGTAACTTCTAATATGTTTGGTTAATTGTGCTGAGCAAAAAATATATCGTTATTATTGGTTTACATTCTTTTAATAGTAATAACACTTAAACAATTTATTTCAACATACTTCTGAGATACCTTTCTGTGAATGTATAAATTCATCATCATCATATTTGGCACGACAGCCCAGGGTGGGCCAGGGCCTTCTGTTGAAGATTCCTCCAGGACAATCTATTTCTAGACCTGGTCTGCCAGTTCCTCACGCCAATCACTCTAAAATCTATTTCAACAGAGTCAAGCCTTCTTAGATTTGGCCTTCCTCTTTTCCGACTAGAAAAGGGCTTTGCAACAAAAATCTTTTTTACTGGTTTTTTTCATCTATTCTAGCCATACAGAAAGCCCAGTTCATTCTTTTAATTATAAAACTTTTAATGATATCGGGCTCTTTAAAAATTCTATAGATTTCTGAATTAATTTAATTTCTATTTAATCTGTAGATTTATTTCTCCGCCATAGGCCATTTTCTTTGACACCACCAAGGATGTTTCTGAAAACAATTCTCTTGAAGACTGCACTTCTGTATTCTCCACCTTTTGTTAGATACCAAGTTTCCGAACCATACATTAGGACCGGCCTAATGGTAGTTTTATAGATAAGAAGCTTTGTTTTTCTGGAGAGAGATTGAGACTTCAATAAAGAGCGAAGTCCAAAGAAGATTTTGTGGGCCAGTAAGATACGATTTTGAACTTCAGAATATACTACCAGCAAAGTATGAAACGCCTGCAATGTATAGAATGCCTAGGCATTGTGTATAATGACGAACATTGTTAGGCAAAATATGAAATATGAGAATTATTACATACTTTCCCTAGGCATTGTATATAATACCGAGGCATTCTATAGAATGACAAATTCTATTTAGGCAAAGTATGAAAAAAGTTTCTGATACGGCTATTATATAAATGACGTGCATTCCTCAAAAATACAAATGTTATTCTGAAAAAATGAGAGTGCTATTAAAAAAAATATTCAAAATACCCAGAGAAAAATGAAAGTTGTACAAAAAAAATGTATGCCTTTCTTATTAAGGGAAACAAAATTTTCATATAAAAAATAAGAAATTAAAATTAACCTACTTTCTGAAACATGGTAGGCTTGAATGACATTTTGAATTACATTTCATCACATTTATCACGCAAAGACATTTCATATTTTGGCACTTTGTTTCACACATTACATTTGACGAATACTTGGACGCTTCAATTAGACTGAGCAATTGCAACTGACCGAAGAGGAATTTCGTGGTTAGGAATATCTTCAATTCTAAGCAAGTTCTTAGGGCGTAAAGTGAATTGTGATTTCGCATATACTTGTTTTAAAATTCCCTCAGAATGTCGAAGTTGGTAGAAACCATCCTCTGTCACACTCATTACAACTGCCAGTCACCCCGCCCCTTGTCGACGTCAGAAATAGGAACTCGCAAAGTAATTCCCAAAGAAGCAGTGGGAATTGGCTTGTATTTCCAGATTGATTTTATAATTTATTTTACCTTCAATATCATTTTCAGTTTTGAAACAAAGGATGCACAAAATATCCATTTCATCATCTTTACTAGCATGGCCAGAGAAGGTATGAAATTTTTGATAACACATTTTGCATGCAAGTGCATCTCTCGTTTCTTTTAACACACGCAACAGGTATCAGAAACGGAAATCTCTTCGGTAAGCATGTCTTCATCATGTCGGTTTAATCCACTATCGACTATAATCTCATCCATGTATTTTTTAAACAGGATCTTTTTCTTGCATAATCGGATTAGTTTCACCCTTTTCCATTGTTTGGACGATTTCTATTACTTTTTCTAGCTGCTCCTCTGTATTTGTTTTTTAAAACATCTTCGGGTAGAAATGACGTTGTAAGCCCTACTTTAGGTTTGAGGCCAAATAGAGCTTCGTATGGTGTTCTTTTGATACCAGAATAAGCTCTATTTTTCATAAATTGAACGAAACGCAGTCCTTCACTTCAGCGGTCAGATTTGTTGTTCTGCATCCAAGTACAGAGCATATTTTCGATATCTTGATTAGCTCTTTCAACACTACACTGGCTTTGTGGCGAGGCCTCCCATGGACGATCTTCAGTGCTGGCCAAAACTCCTTCAAGCTGGTCACCACATTATTGGCAAATTACCTACCATTGTCAGACTGTAATATAGATGGCGCTCCAAACAACGAGAATATGGCCACTAGATTGTAGACTACTTCTTCAGCTCTCTTTGACGTTAGAGACTTGAGAATCACAAATTTTGTGAGAAGATTGGTACACCATTATAAATTTGTATTCTCTATCTGGCTGAGACTAGAAGTCAATAAGATCTACCTGATAACGGGAATTAAATTCGGAAAAAAAATCATAGGTTTCACAACAATTCCCTTTTTAATACCTTTCTGTTTTTTTTTCTGGCAAGGTTCACAAAGGTGGATGTACAGTTTAATATCATGACGTTTAACGTTTTTGCATTTGATTGAAAGTTCTTTCAGCATTCTATCACGTCCTCCGTGTCCAATAGCGAAATGAGCATCATGAAGTACGAGAAATAACTCAGATTCCGTGACATAATACTGTATAGTACTGACGCCTACTTTTACAGGATAAATGAGTTTATTTTTGTTTTCCACAATCATCACATCATAGCGATTCAGCAACCAATAGTCCCTGGGTTCCTTTTTAGTAGTCATTTTGGCTTTTTGTACATCATTTATTAACTTCTGGTAAGTAGTTTTGGTTAAGAAAGAACAGTTTTTTGCAGCATTAACTCGAATTTTGACAATTCATCGTCAAATCGTTGTTTCATGTCTATAGACCATGACTTCTTCTCCAACACTACAGCTTGCTCCTCCCTTTTCATGCAGCACAGTAAAACACTAATTTTTTTTCTGAACAAATTTAAGTAAAATTGCGTATTTTGACATTTCCGAACAAACCGCAAAGTGCAACTGATAAATTCTGAGACTGAGGCACGCGTTAAAACTCGAGTGCTTTGCCACGTGATATTAGAAACGAATCGGAGATGTATTTCATACTTTTCCGGTTTCTCATTTGGCATTCTATAGAATGCCTAGGAAATGTGTGAAATATGAATCGTATCATACACTGCCGGCTAGTTTTAGGCATTATATACAATGTCTAGGCATTCTATAGAATGCCGGATTTCATACTTTGCCGGTAACATATATATTATTTCTATTTATTACGAAGTAAGAATCCAATATGTTAATACAGTATAGTATGGAAAATATCAAGTCTGATGTCTTTTGGTCAAGCGGTCGTATAATGTGTAAAAATGCTTGGGGAAATGCCCCCCCAGGAAAGGACATAATTCAAAATAAATACACCTCCAACGTACCCGAGGCCATGGACTTAGATTCTTCACTTGTTATGTGCTCTTCAGCAAGGCATAACCAATGAATGCGCCAGAAGAAATGCATTTTTTAAAGCGTAATACCTCCAGTGACTGACAAATTATAGTCATCAAGCCAGACAAAAGAAATATCCGTAAGGCCTGTTCACATTGCAGTCCGTTAGCGTAAGCGCATAAGGGAAAAGGTCACTGAGACAGAAATAAGCCAATCATAGGCCTTAACAATTTCGTTGCTAATCGTGTAGAGATTTCTGATTCGTTAAATATATTTCAGTACTTGTACGCTTACGCCGACGGACTGCAATGTGAACAGAACCGTAGTTTAACAAGAAATGTGGTACAAAATTCAGAGAGCCTGAAGATGAAATAATGCATAGAAATAGTCTTTGTAAGAGGGCCCCCACTGAAACCAGAAGGGTATTGGTTACGAAAGAGGTGCAGTGGCACACTCAAGATTTCCTCTAGGAAAGGGGAAGACTATTCGAACTTATAGATTCAACATTTTTGATGAAAATTCAATAAAATTCATTAGGTGATCATAAATATTTATTTAAAGAAAAAAATCCAGTTTTCTTTTCCTTTTAAAAGGACTTTTAATTACTCCAGTCGTGGTTATAGTACTAACCTCTCTGTTTATATGTAACTAGCAGAAAACCCGCACTTCGCTACGGAGTACATTCAAAGTAAATACAACGGTCAATATATGTAATTAATGCCAAAAAATAAATATATATATTTATTATAATAAATACGACGATCAATGTATACAATTAATGTAATATATATATATATATATATATATATATATATATATATATATATATATATATATATATATATACATACATACATATATATATATACATACATATATATATATATATATATATATACATACATACATACATATATATATATATATATATATATATACATACATACATATATATATATATATATATACATACATACATACATATATATATATATATATATATATACATACATACATACATATATATATATATATACATACATACATACATATATATATATATATATATATATATATATATATATATATATATATATACATACATACATATATATGTAATGGCACGGGCGCGGGCCGACGAAGGAAGGCCTGAGTCGTATTTCTTTTTGAGGTAAAGATGGATGACTTGTCGCCCGGCCGTGCATCACATATGTTTAATTTTCTTTCCCGCTTTTCATCTCACCCTCGGACACATAGAACACCCCAACGTTAATTTAATTACATCTTTATTTTTAAGATACACAATACAACTTCTCGGGGCAACTTACAAATCAAAAAAGCGCTACATGTACGTGATACCAAACCTTATATAAACTTATCTCGTCATGTGATCGTAGTAGGGTTTAATTGGTTAAAAGTTAGGAAAAGGCGTGACAAATGCGCTAGAGCATTTAATTTTCTGCCCACGCTACGCAAGTTTAGTTTTCTAGTAAAAAGGCAGCCATTTAATTTTTTCTCTAGAGGTTATTAGAACTTAGAATCAAAAGCGAAATTAGTTTCGAACGCCGCAGGGAATTTAGAATAATGTTAGATTTTAAAATGGAATTTAACGCGAATGCCCAAAGGGAATTACCTGTTTCAAGGAATTAAAAAAGGGTCTGTAATTTGGAATAGTAAAGTGAGGAATTAATAGTTTTTAAATGTTAAGATTGTTGAATTAAGAAATTACTAGTTTTTAATATTATATATATATATATATATATATATATATATATATATATATATATATACATACAGACATACATACATATATATATATATATATATATATATATACATACATATATATACATACATATATATACATATATATATATATATACATACAGACATACATACATATATATATATATATATATATATATATATAAACTGGTGTAAGAAATTAAGACAATTTGCAGACTTGGTCGATTATCTCTAGAACTACAGTACCGATTTTAATGAAATTTGATATGTATATATATTGATACAATACAAAACAAATAACCATTCAATAATTGTAATACACACGAATGATCGTGCGTGACACTCGTTGGAGTCGGAAGGTATGAAACAGCGGTTGCAGAATAAGCAAAAAAATGGGTTGATAGATGGGTCAATAATTGGTATGGGCCCCTCTTACAGATATACAGGTCTCGCAGTGTGATTTCATACTTGAAATAAGGCAGTTTATCATTTCCTGTGGCAATTGGTCCCACTCGTTCAGCAACGCTGTTTTCATTTCCTGGATGGTTCTCGGAGGGGGGTTGCGAGTTGCAATTGTCCTCCCCGGAGCGTCCTTGACATGCTCTGTAGGGTTAAGGTCTGGAGTTCTGGCTGGCCAATCCATCCGGCGAAAATCCTTACTCACTAGAAATTCGTCGACCAGAAGAGCTCTATGGGGCCTTGCGTTATCGTCCATTAAAATGAACTCAGGGCCAACTGCACCCCTGAAAAGGCGAACATAGGGTTCCAATACCTCATCCCTATATCTCACACCAGTCACAGTGCTTCTTATAGATAAGGCATGGAGAGGTGTGCGGCCATCCAACATGATGCCTGCCCAGACCATTAAACCTCCTCCGCCATAATGGTCGATTTTGTGGGCATTGGAGGGTAGGTAACTGGTCCCTGGTTCTCTCCATATGGACGTACGGCAAGAATCGGTGTTTGGCTGAACCGGGACTCATCAGTGAAGAGAACGGTCGCCCATTGATCCATACTGCAATGTCTATGCTATCTGCACCATGATGAACTGATTCTCCTGTTCGTAGAAGTGAGCTGGACGCAAACAGCAGGTCTTCTTGCAAACAGCCCTCTCTCATGAAGTCTTTTGGAAACAGTCAACCTTGATACACCGGTTCCTGTGGCTGCATACAAGTCACGAGAGAGCTGAGAATCTGTAGCACTCCTGTTACGCCTCGCTATAATCGAGAAATGGCGATCTTCTCTGGTCGTCGTGACTCTTGAACGATCTTGGCCAGGCTTTCTCTCAATGGATCCGGTATCCTTGAACTTTTTCCATAAGTTACACACGACGCTGGACATTAAATTGAACTCTCTACAAATTTGGACTTGAGATTGGCCTGCTTCTAGCCTCCCGATAATTCGCCACCTCATTTCATCACCTAAACGTTGGTGGTTACTCATTTTTACTGTTACAATTTGAAATTAACCGATTGCTGCAAAATAACACCAAGAAATTCGCCGAGGTGTGCTAACGAACGAAATGCGTCTTAACTTACGCGCGCTTATAAAGCCTGTTTCTCTACTGGCTCCGTCTACACACACGTGAACGCTTACGGATTTGACGTACAAGATTTGATTTTTGTCTAGAAGCAGTGGTTTTACATTCAATTCAGTTCTTTTCATGAAATTCGATAAAATATGCAAATTCTTTTAATTTATTTCACCAGTGTATATATATATATATATATATATATATATATATATATATATCGTAAGGGATATTTATGTTTTTTTGGATAATATCCAATCGTCTGCTACATTAGAAAGAGAAAAAATATTTTTTTTGTCTGTTTTGTTGTTATGCACGTGAAGATAAATTTATTTAAAGTACCAGAAAAAGAATTCACGTGATCAGCAATTAATAAATTAAATTCTAAAAATTAATTTTTAAAAATAAACCAAAAATTCAGAAAATCGAGGTAAAGCTTCGAAAAAGTTTTCATTTTAAAGCAATTGTCAGGATCTTTCTCGTGATATAAATTTTATAACCCTCAAATTATTATTTTAAATGCAAACTTAAAAAAAGTTACAAAAACAGCTTAAAATTTTAATTTAAAAAAATCTAAGAAGAATTTTTCAAAAATCTTTCTTAGTGCACCCATACACTATAAGAAGAGTCGTCATGCAAAATTGCAGCCCTTTAGGTCCAGCGGTTTGGTCTGTGACTTGTATGTCAGTGAGTCACTCACGGAAATGTTTTATATATATAGCCAAAGACAGTCCATTCAATCGTGATCGTGTCATGGTAGATATTAAAGAGGATTTATTTATTTTGACTGAGTAAGGTTGAAAATGACATTTCACTGACGCATGTTGTTGCCGAAAGCGTTTCAAATAATTTTAATACATTATACGTATATACTAGGATATACTCGTATATACTAGGATGTATTATTTTGTCCCACTTTGGTTTGGTTTACAGCACTATGGTCAACTTTTGCTGCACGAGGGCTGATAAGACAGGGACCCACAGTTTAAACCTGATTTCGAACGACTGCAAACATCTCTGCCAACAGTGGGACTGTATCAATGGCATATTTTCATGGAACTATTGCATGCGGTTTTTCAAATTTTATCTACCTAAGTTTGAATTTAGCGTTCAAAATTGCTCAATTTGTAGAAGTCTTATTATGGGCTTAAAATATCCTTCTTTTGTATTTAGACCACTTGTCCACCCCTCTCTCCCCTTCTCAATGCGCCGCTGTAGAGGTGCATAAATTTGGGACCATGAAGGATGTTCAAAAAGATATACCAAATAAAGTAATCTAGTAGTGATTATCAGTTTAATTAAAAATATCATTCTTTTACAAATTATTATTATATTTTCGTATTTAAATATAACATTTAAATACAATGGAACATTATCACTGCTATGATACAACAATTTTAAAGCCGGTGAATGCAATTACGATTTGATATTTCTTAACAATATAAAAATTTTGTTATAGAATACAGAATATATATTGGAATCTTTAAACACAGAATTTTCTTTAAAAATAATACTATATAAGTTTTTATTAATATTCAGTTAATTACTTTCACCCCAAAAGTGTTTTTATATTTGCATAAAATTATTTTCAGGGATTTTAAATGGGTAAACTGAAATTATGTAACTTAAGTTTTAATAATAACTGCATTAACAATTATATTGCATTAATTGATTTTAATGAATATTTAAGCAGTTTTTAAAAATAACAATAATTGTATTTCATTACTTTCAACATCTTAAATACATAACAAAATTCTAAATGTATTGTAAATGTTATTTAATCGTATCTCTTATATAATTTTTTTCTATATTAAGTACTTAAGAATTTTAATTAAAAGTTATTTATATAAATCAGAAATTTACATAATTTAACAAATCCATCCTTCAGCAACACTTTTGAGAAAATAAATTAAAAACTAAATATAACCTTAAAATATAAAAAGGAACATATTATAATTTAGACGAGCGGAATAGCCCGCAAAATTGCGTAAAAATTTAATACATAGAGTTATTTGACTGTAGGGGAAACCATACTATATAATCTTACGCTTCATATACAGCAGTTCTATTTCTTAGTATAAATGGTTCGAACGTCTGCCTCTAAAGAAACAGTGTGTATACAGTATGTATGTATGCAAATATAGCTAATTGTCAATACTACTGATTGAACATTAAACCAAAAAAGAAATGTTTATTGATATTATGAAGAATCCTTCATCTTATTCTGTTAAATTATAGTGTTCCAACTGCTTTAGGACAAGCAGGATGAAAATTACTAAAATTTGTTCTGCAAGGGATAAATTCTGATTATTGACTTAAAAATCTAGTAACTTTTACTTTTTTATCGAAATTGTATTATCAAATGGCTGGGCTAAAGTATTATTTGTTCATAAGTGAACAGAGAAAGGAAATCAGATTAATTTATTTCTCAAGTTTTAAAGTACATTTTGTACAAATTTTCCAAGGCATGTAAAGGAAGAGAAAGAAAATATCTTTCGTATATTTCTTAAAATATGCAGATCCATAAATATACTCTTAACCATAAAAACTAAATCTCTTTGAGAAACACTTGATCCTATTTTCTTGATATCAAGAGACATATTTTTCAGAAATATAACGTAAGAATATAAAGTTATCTAGTAATAGGTGTACAGTAATACGCCGACCTACGCTACCCAATCAAAAACCGCGAACTTAGAGTTACGCGGTGTTTGATTTTAAACTTTTTCACCTTCTTGGAATGAAATTTGCCAAACAACTTTAAATGGTATCTAGAAGAAACTTCATTCAATATTTTTTTTAAAAACGAGACGGAAACAAAGCCGGAAACTGATCATATTGCTCGTGTGATAGAATAAATTATCGATCTTGCCAGGCAATTAGATATGGAAGTCGATGGAGATGATTTCAATTAGCTGTTGGATTCTAACCTTGAGGAACTGACAGTCGATTGTCTCATACAGATACGTGACCAAAGCATCACTGAAGAATCCAACACTTCAGACCCAATTCCACAAGAAAATCTAATGACAAGTATAGACTTGACATAGGACCTCAGTGGAATTGATAAGGGTTGCAGATTTTAGAGAAAGTATACTCTAATAAAGATCATGACAAAGCACGGAATAAAAAATGTTAGTCTGCTATGAAGAGATACTTCTTTCTCTTTAAAAAAGGAGTTAGTGCAACATACTACTTTATTAGATATTTTAAAACCATGAACATATTGGTTTTAATATACTGTATATATGTATAATATTAATATTTTAAACCATATTTCAACTTTAATACAATATATTTCCTTTAAAATAGTGTTTTGGTAATTTCTTGGTCCTATATATTTAAATGCAAAGTTGTACACCGACTTACTCGATCTTTCATCGGTCCCACCTATTGCGTAAATTCAGGGTATTACTGTATATAATTTCAGATACATAGATTTCAGAAACCTGTTAATATTAATTGGACTTAACATTGCAAAAACTGTCGGAGGACAATGACCGTGTAAATACAGGATCAGTAACTGGATTGCTAAGAAACACTGACATTCCCACAAGCTATGCCAAGAACGAAGCCACACGGTACATGTATGGAATTTGTTTTATACATTTTGCTGTTGTTGCTCATGTCCCTTTCCCGCAGCAACATCAGATAAAGGCTATTGGGCTGAGTAATGCGGTTTCGGTTTTAAGTTAGCACCACAAGGGTTGGATTCCGACTTGGCTAACGGACCGGTCCCGTAATTTTGAACTGGGTCAAGTGACGAGGCCGGTACACTTGATCCTGCACCTCCAGGAGTAAATTTTGAGAACTTGGAGGACATTGCAGCCACGGCAGATTTTACGTGCACCATCCGCCATTAGTGTACACGGCGGTGGATTTGTGAGCGACGAGGATCGACCGGGGACGTCCAGATCACTGGTCCGCTGCTCTTGCCAACTGTGTCATTTATAGATATACCGAATATAAATAGAAATAAAATCACTATATTTGAAAAAAAATATAGTAATCCCTCTGTCCGAAAAGCTGGATTACATTTCAAAATATTTTTGTCTGAATTTATGCTATATATTTTTAAGCAATTATAATTTCGGCTAAGAGGATAGTAGTACTTCACTTCCTATTTTAGTGAGGGCGGTCGAATGAAGTGAAAATTACTCGGATTTAGTCAAGTCTATGTCGGAGGCGTGTTTCTCAGACATCAGGGATAAGTTATGCTTTTAGGCACCAGAAGAAACATTGTTTGACTAAATTACAGAGTGTGTAATGCATTGGAATATTTCTCAGGAAATTCGAAATTTTAGCACTAAGACCATGAAAATGAGCAGAATTAATAAAAGGTTTGATCTAGACTTGCCAAAAGTTTTTCAGACGATTCAAAGGGGTAGTTTCAATTTTAGTTAAATTTTCAAAATTGCTCTCGCATATATTTATTATTTTTATTTTTTTGAGGAAACATGTAAAAAGATTTTACCTTACTGTTTTTGAGTTGTACTGTTTTATCGCCACTTGTTAAACCCCAGCCACAGTCAAACGATTTACTCCAAAATCAACTACAACTTTATTAATAGGACCGTGTTCTAGCTTTTGGAATTTCTTCTGTTGTAGCAACTTTTGAAATACAGCATTACGCGCATTATCAGTCAATTGCTTCGATTTGGTACTCCTCCTGAGCAATACAACACTACTTTTACAAAAATCTCCCATTTCTGAAACACAGTGGATGTTATTTTATTTTACGAAGAATGCAAAAAAAATTCTTATAAATTGTGTTTCGCCGTTGGATCTGCCCGAGTGCAGAGCGTCATTCGTAAAAGCTCTGTGGTCTCCATGTGCGGTAAGATTCGTCATGAGAGGAAGAAGGCGCTTCTGCGATGTTCATTATTTTCCTGAATTCAATAAATAAAGAACGGATGTGAAGTGAGGAGGAAGATTTTCATTGTTGTTAGCTGTGTTCGTTCGCTGGTTCGTTCGTTCTAACATTTTGCAGTTTCATGGCCGCTTTATGATGCGGAAGCTCTTAAGATTTGTATTGTGTGTTCATTTTAGTTATTATGTTTAAAAAAATGTTTAAGTTGCAATCTTGAATTGTTATTTTAAAGTTTACACTTGAATATTTGAAGTAAGCTCTCCCAATGTGAACGTTGGCAAGGTATGAAGCTTTGACATATCACAAATTGTTTTCTCACTTTAACTAAAACAGATGTCTCCCTAAT
This sequence comes from Dolomedes plantarius, assembly GCA_907164885.2. Lineage (NCBI taxonomy): Eukaryota > Metazoa > Arthropoda > Arachnida > Araneae > Dolomedidae > Dolomedes > Dolomedes plantarius. The sequence continues at coordinate 150,908,146 of OU015498.1, read as the reverse complement.
ATGATTCGTTATTTTGCGATCACTGTCAGATAAAAAATAGGTTACTTGTTAAAAATAATGTATACATCATCCGTTAATCTTGAGCGTGTTTCAAAATGTATACGGTATTTCCGGACAAACGGAGTATTGAAATTACTATACACTATGGATCATTTACAGAGAAATTCAGACACTCACATATAGAGGGAGAGAGATTCAGCACAAACAACATAGTATGTGTTGAAATGTATGTACAGTATTTTGAAAACATCAATATTTTTTAAGTAAAAGTTGTTAAACATGGAGGAAAGTAATGCTAATCAAGCCTTGAAGTCTAACACACACATATTAAGACACAAATCTTGAAACAGTCACATACACATTCCTACAGGATGAGAAAGACGATATATTTCACATTTAATGTTTCTCAGCCAAAGTAAATCCATGAACAATCTATGCATTTAGATACTAGCAAAATGTTTTATGCTACAATGCATTTACATATTGTAAGATATACTGCATTCCAAACTTCGATTTTAAAAACGTCAATTGTTTTTGTTCCTCAGTAAGCTCGCAACACACTCTTATTTAATTAGTAATGTTAATCTAGTAAATAATTAGATCATAAAAAGTTAAACAATTAAAAATAGGGGATCACTGCAATTATATATATATATATATATATATATATATATATATATATATATATATATATATATATATATATATATATATATATATATATATATACGTATATACATACTTAATTAAACTTCCCTACTTTAAAGTTGTCGACAGTCGAAACTATTGTTCAGAAAGTTATGAAATTTTGTGTAGGACATATTGAAGACATGGGAATTTGTTTGAGCGAATAAAAAAATAGTTCAAAATTTCACCACCAGAGGGCGTTTTTTGATGAATTGCAAATTTAGCGAACATTTACTATAATTAAAAAAATTATTGCATCAAGAAATGTTTATCATGACGGCCATCATTTTCAGCTACCATTTGAAATCGTAAGATACCATGTTCTACAGTTGATCGCAGTTTGTCCGGGGAAATGCTGACAACATGTCGTGAAATGCTTTCTTTCATATCTGGTATAGTTCTTGGTTTATCAAGACTGACTAGATGTTTGACATGGCCCTAAAGCCAAAAGTCGCATAGGTTGAGCTCTGGGGATCGGGAAGGTCACACATTAGGAAAGTGGCGGCTGATGACACGTTCTTCTGTAAAGTGAATATTCAGAGCGTTCTTAACATGAAGGCTAATGAGTGGAGGAGCTCCATTTTGAATAAAAATTGTGCGTGAAAGGCACTGACGTATAGATTGCAGATCCGGAACAATTTTAATCAGTAACATGTATGCATATCTCTCCCCGGTGACCGAGCATGTTACTGGACCTCTAGAACTTAATTCCTCGAAGAAATACGGGCCGATAATAAAAAATGCAGAAAATCCACACCACACGGTTACTTTCGGTGAATGCATCGGAACATCTAAGATTAAACACTGATTTTCTGGTCCCCAAATTCGGCAGTTGTGAGTATTCACCGAACCGTCCAAATAAAAGTATGCTTCGTCTGTCCAGAGGATATTCCAAGGCCATTCAGCATCAACCTCAAAGCGAGCAAGAAATTGAAGTGAGAACCGCTGCCGAGTCTCGAAATCATGTGTAAGCAACCTCTGCACAAATTGAAGCCTGTACGGATAATACCGGAGGATATTCCGCATGACCTTCTGAACAGTTGAAAGGGTCAGATCCAATGCTTCTGCGACACGACGGACATTGGTACTAGCCTGTTCGTTTGAAGCTTTGTCCTCTTCCACCTGAAGCGCAACCTTCTCTACAGCTTCTGCGGAAACAGGTATCTTTCCTCTTCCAGAACGAATGCTAAAAGAACCATTTTCTTCATATTTGGCCACCATTAAGTGAAGACCTTTAACAGTCAATGGACCTTTTCGTATCCCCTTCAAACTCCGAAATTTTCGTAGAGCAACTAGTGCTGAATTATTGTTTTGGTAAAACAATTTTACTAACAAAGCTCGATCTGGTAATCGTAACGATGGCATTCTGATTAGCAATAGCAAGCACGCTGAAAACAAAATCTCCATGAAAGTTTCTAGGTTTTATAACAGCTTCTGCTCTACGTCGGCAAAAATTAATTTGCATATTTGTTTCTTCTTCTGTCCTTCAAATATTTTGTCCGAAAATTAGTTATCGAACAAGTTTCCGATCGACTTTGTAATAATTTTAAATTTGTAAAATTTAATAAGTATGAGTTATTGTGTTAGGGTGACCTATGGTTAAAAAGTTGGTGAAATCTTAAGTAAAGAATCAGTCGTAAATGTGTAATTCATCCAAAAACGCCCTCTGGTGGTGAATTTATGAACTAATCTTTTTTTTTGCTCAAATAAATTTCCATCCCTTCAATATGTCCTACACAAAATTTAACAACTTTCTAAACAATTTTTTCGACTGTAGACAACTATAAAGTAGGGAAGTTTAATTATGGACATCTTTTATATACTATATTCTTAAATGATTACATTTTCAAATAATGATTAACTTTCCTTGAAATGAATCATAAACGTACTGATGTAATTATCTAAATTAAAGAAATTAACGATAATCTACCTCTTCACAAAGGATCTAGCATTTGAAAAGTTAACCATAACACAATTATAAATAATAGAACTTTAGATATTAATAGATTCTCAGTAATTTATTTCTCGTATGTACAATTTTGAAATTTACGAGACTTTTATCTGTGTTATGTAAGGCAACCTTTTCAGCACTAAACTAATCACCGTAGCTAATTTAAGACGTTAATAATCAACTCATTGTTATAAACACAAACAATACAATGTTCGTATGGAATGTTCAAAGGTTCAGCAAATAGGAAAATATACATTTATTGTTATCGACGAATATAAGTTAATAGAAAATTTACATGAAAGAAAAATCATATGTATTAAAATGTCACTTTTAATTAATTTTATATGTATATTACTTTAAAAAGATAAACTAAATTAAAAAATAATCATCCTCCAGATAAATTAAGTAACAATTTTAACTAATTAATAAATGATAACCTAAATAGCAAATTACATGAAAAATTTGTCGAAAGCTTAATAATGTAGTAAGCTTAACTATAAGAAAAGTAAAAATAATTTGATTAAATTTACTATTTTATCTTATAAATTATAAAGAAAGCATTTAAAATTTCAAATTAAAATCTAACTGGAAAAATTATATTAACAAATTTAATTAAGGGAAATATGCCGTTTTAATTTTATATCATTTTTATTTTAAAAGATCCAGCTTCATGAAGTATCTTATAACTTATAAGTAAAAACTAAAATTTAAACTCATTAAGTCGGAAACTGAAATTATAAAATCAAAAAAAGTTTTCATGATTTGTCTTAAATGTAAGACCGGTTAATTAAATATCCTTAAAAATTTTATTATCATACTAATTCTTTTATGATTTTTCAAGAATTACAACATAAAATTTCGTAATAAACTTTAATTACGGAACATAATAAATATAAATTAATTTATTTTTGCTCGAACCAAAATCCAGAAGTGATTTACCGTAATATGTAATACGCTATAAGAAGTAAAATACGATAATAAATTAAAGAATAGCATAATATTCCATTTAATTAACCTAAATATTCCCTCTATTTGAAAATTAAATATGTATTTAGTTCTACTTAATTTTTTTATGCATTTACCGTTTTTTTCAAAATTTTGTTCAGTTTAAAAATATATTCTAATTGTCCTTCATTTATTTGCATTAAGTTATTTTTAATTTGTAGTCATTTTTAACTTTTTTCCTGCCTTTGTTTCTGCGTTTAATGAATGATGTTTCTAGTATTATAATTTTAGGCATTAAAAATCCCATTTATTTGACATTGCTGTCGAATTATGGATATAAGATTTCTTATTTGCTTACGAGATTCCTTTAAGTTTAATTAATTGACAAAATTACGTTCGTAATAGTCTGTAAGTTTTTGATAAAGATAATTTTAAACAGAAATATCTTTTAATTTTTTTATATAGAATATTGCCGTCTAATAGTCTCAGAACCAAGGATATCATAAAGTCATTTATTTGGAGAACTTTTGAAATATCAGCATTTATATGTAGCTTCCATTGTTCAATTGCCATTGTTACTCAGAATATCTTCTTTCTGTAAAGATAATTTTAAGGAGAAATTTGTCTTAAGTTTTTTTATATAGAATGGTAATCAAAGCACAGTTTTATAATATTGCCGTGTAATAGTTTCATAACTGAGGAAATCATAAAGTCATTTAGTCGGAGGATTTTAACCCGCGAGAACTTTAATCGCACCGGGTATTACATGCCTAAACCATTTTCATTCAATGTTTTTGTTATCTTCTTCTTATCGTATTAGGCCGAAATTTCGTGTAGCTGTACGCAATATCACATTCTTTCAGCGGGGTAAAAACTAGTTCTGCTGTAAAAATAGGTTTTAAGAAAACTATTTCGGGGGGTATATCATATCCGCGCGAGTCCTCACGTCAGTCAGATCTTTCCGTTTTTCTGTCAGCTTAGTGCATCATGGCGCGCTTTTAGAATTACGACGAGGAAATGAAACAATTATGACACCTTTTAGAGATTGCTTCTATTGATGATGAAGCTTTATCCGAAAATAATGATTTCTGAGGATGGAGAATAGTGTAGCAATCACGATTCTTCTACTGAAATTGAGAGAGAACCCGAAGATAAAAGTTCACTGTGAACAGCCGATTTTTATATTGGTAAAGATAAGTTACAAAATGTCTGAAGAAAAAAGACTGGCAAAATGTAAGGAAGACTTTAAGGAACGTAATTAGCAAGCTTCCGGGTAATACACATTATTCAACAGATGTCGCTTCTCCCGTAGATGCATGGAATGTTCTCTTCGATAGCAACATGCTAAATATGATGCAGAAACTCAAGACAATATATAAACGATGTTAAATTTTCCCAAGTAAGAAGTACAGAAAAACAAAGCTTATGTGCCAAAAATGGGAAAAATGTCTCTGTGTTGAACATCAGCATGTAGTTTCTAAAAATTGTCTATAAAAAATGTGAGCATTATTAAAATTCACTTCAAATCTATAATTCATTATTTTATGTTCTTTAGTTACGTAAGATTTGCATATAAACAATATTAATTGATATTTAAATAGCAGAAAGGAACTACGGTATGAGATACCCGGCGCGAGTTCTCGTGTTCGAAATTGGGCGCGGGTGCTCGCGGGTTAAAATTACCAGTATTTGTATGTAGGTTGCATAACCATTGTTCCATAGAATAACAGCTTTATGTAAAGATAATTTTACACAGAAATATATCTTAATTTTTTTAATACAGAATGGTAATCAAAGCACAGTTTGGTCACATTGCCGTCTAATAGTCTCATGACTGAGGAAATCGTAAAGTCAGTAAGTTGGAGGACTTTTAAAATATCAGTATTTGTGTGTAGGTTGCATTACATTGTTCCTCAAATAAACATCTTTATGTAAAGAAAATTTAACACAGAAATATATTTTAAATTTTTTATACAGAATGGCAAACAACAGTTTGGACACATTGCCGTGTATTAGTCTCATAACCAAAGATTTTATAAACTCTTTTATTTGAAGGACTTTTGAAATATTAGCATTTGTACGTAGCTTCCATTACTATTGTCCCTGGGAATCACATCGTTCCGTTATTGATTCAATTATTTATTTTAGTTTCGTTGATTGAGATCATTAACCGGTAACAAAAAATGGGTTACAGTCCTTACAGAACATTAATTAATGTGAAAAGAATAGTCCCTCGTTTTAACAATCATTGTCTTGTTCCCAATGATTTCTGGTCCTGCAGAATATTACATCTGGAATTAATGAGGGGAGTCAAAGGCTATTCAATTAGTGCTTTTAATTATTTGAAAAAGCTATAATATAAACTTCTGCATGCATTGATAATAATTGCGACATTTGAGGTCTTATAGAATTTCATGTCCGGAATTTCTGTGTAATTATCTTTTACGCTTACATGTAATAGTGCTTATATATATATATATATATATATATATATATATATATACTGAAAAAGTTATCAAATCTATAGTGGTGTTCCTCTAATGGTTATGTAGGAACGGTTATTTATAAGAGATGAAATACACTTCTTTTTAGTATTTTTAGCTTCAATCGTACACATATTTTTAGCTTCCAAGCATAATATGATGCAAATAATAAAATATCCATGTGCTTCAATAACTACTTTCAAATTTGAATTATTAAAGTAATGTCCAAAATTAATGTGTAAAACACGATAAAACTACTACGCATACATGCAATAGCACTTTATTATCAATGATAAAAATAAAATCGCAAGAAAGGGTCTATGCTAAATTATAATAATTCCGAAATATATAATAATACACTGATGAGCCAAAAAAACTGGTGCGGGACGATGATCGAATAGCTAGGGCGCTAGCATTCGGTACCGGCGTCTGAGGGTTCGAGTCCCACTCTTGGCATGGATTTTTTTAGCCGCTCGGAGTCGGCTTTAAGCTATAGTTCCTGGTCTAATTAGCTCTCGTGTATCAAAAAATGACCGTAGCGCTCCAAATCAAACCAAGCCCAAAAAACTGGTACACGCGTGCGTGTGCAAATAACGGAGATATGCAACCACGCAGCGTAATGTGATACGTTCGGCAGCACCTATATAAAATAGCAGTTGTATGGCGAAGTTGTTAGAGAGGTTCCTGCTGCTACAATGGCAGGTTATCACAATTTATGTGAATTTGAGCGCCGCGTTATAGTCGTCGCCCGAGAGATGGGACTTAGGATCTCCGAGGTAACGATGGAATTTGGATTTTCGCGCACGACCATTTCGCGAGTGTACCGTGAATATCGGGTAGCCGGTAAAACATCAAATATCCAATAGCGGTGCGGTCGGTAAAAAGCAATGAAAGAAAGAGATTATCGACGACTGACGAGAGTCTTTAAGCGAGATAGAAGTGAAACACTTCCTCAAATTGCTGCGAATTTCAATTCTGGGGCATAAATAAGTGTCAGCATGCGAACTGTTCAACGGACTGTCATTGATATAGGCTGTCGAAGTCGCAGGCAACCTCTTGTACCGGTGTTGACTGCACGGCTCAAAGTATTAAACATCGCCTGGGCTCACCAAAGTCTCCATTGGACAGCTGATGACTGGAAAGACGTAGCCTGGTCTGAGGAGTCTCGTTTCCAATTGTATCGGGCGGATGGGCGAACAAGGGTATGGAGACAACCTTATGAATCCATGGACCACAAATGTCGACATGGGACTATTCAAGCTGTTGGAGCCTATGTGATAGTATGGGGAGTGTGCAGTTGGTATGATATGGGACCCCTGGTACGTCTAGAGACGACTCTGGCAGGTGACGGGTACATAAGCATCCTGTCTGATCATCTACACCAGGGGTGGGCAGACTTTTCCAGGGTACGGGCTACTTCTAATTTTTTCAAGGTTTTTCGATCCACCCAGTGGCGTAAGTGTGGTGAGCTAAAAAAATGTCTACAATATTTATTATAACTTAATAATAAATACGGAATATGTACTTACCTACATAACTACAATAAAAAAATTTACTCTTTTAAAACCGCGTTTAAAGCAAAACGCAAGATACAAACCTAATAATAATAGCGACAAATGTAATAATTCCAAATGATGCATTTATTATCAAAAAATTCAAAATACATTAAAAAATAAATCATTTTCATCTACAGTTCGTTCTCGTAGTTGAAGTTAGTAGAAACTTTGTCTGCATACTGTCCGCCAATCTTCAATATCTCGGTATATAATAGCTAACTGCTAATCTTGCACTGGATTTTAAGTGGTCGTCTGTGAGACGGGAACGATATGTTCTCTTAATTATATTCATCATTGAAAATGCAGATTCACACAGGTAGAGCCAAAGAACGATGACAAATAAAATGGAACTTTTTTTAATTAGGTTACTTTACTTCGTCCATGAGATTCCAAAAGTTTTTCTTTTGTTCCGAACTACGTGCTTTTAAAATTATGTCATTTTGAAGGAGAAAAGCTTCGTTTTACTCGAGAGATAAAGATAATATATAATTTATATTTTCAGTTATTTCTTCCACATTAACATTGCCAAATGGGTAACACATGAATGTGACAATTGGTTCTAGTCTAGTAAATTCTTGAAAACGTAAATTCTTGAAATTTTAACTTGTTTTTGAAAGTATTAACAAATCCAATCAATTCTACTATTGTTTTATTTTTCCTTGCAATTGTAAGTTCAATTCATTAAGATGGATTGCTATATCAACAACAATAGCTAAATCCATCAACCAAACGTCATCACTAAGATCAACGTACGCTTCATCTTTTAATTTCAAAAAATCTTTTACCTCTTTTAGTTGGTCCCCGAATCTTTGTAAAATATACTCCTACTTAACCAATGAACATCTGCATGATATAACAATTCCCCGTAATCAGATTCGTTTTCTACGAGTTGGTTCCGAAACATTCTTCTTTGAAGACTTCTTCCTCGAACTGAGTTCACAATTTTCATGCAGATTCCCTTAACATGACGCATATTTAGAATTTTACAACAGAGGGTCTGTTGGTGAATAATGCAATGATAAGAAAGGAAATGCGGTAAACCATCGTCTCTGATACACATAGCCAAAAATCCATTGACTGTCCCGGTTATTGATGGGGGCCTCATCAGTTGTCATCGATACAACTTTATAGATTGGAATTTTTTCTCCTCTATGTATTTTTTGAAGGCGCAGTAAACGTCTTCACCTCGTGTTTACTTCTTTAGATTTAATATTGCCAATAACTCTTCTTTTACATTCATATCCTTAAAAACCATTTTTATAAAAATGCAAATTTGAGAAATATCAAGCATGTCCGTAGATTCGTCAAACTGCAAGGAAAAGCAAATGCAGTTAGTAATATCTTCGGGCAGCTGATCAGCCAGATCAGAATTCATCATTTCTATACGTCGCGTGACAGTTCTACGCGAAAGTTGTACGTCTTTAATTGCGGAAATAATTTAATTTTTGTTCTTGAATGAATCAAATAATGAATCTCTGGCTTCCAGAAAAGCATTTTTATCATTTCTCCATCTGCGAAAGGTTTCTTATGTTTTGCTAACACATGACTCACACGAAAAGATGCAACTGTTGCAGCCTTAGATATAGTAATGGGTTTAATAATATATGATTGTTGTCCGATTAATTGTAGATGTAATTTTAGTTCTATTAACTTGTGTTTACACAATCCGCTTTTTAACAGAAAATCTGTATCAAAACTTCCATGCATGCTTTTGAAATGCCTTCCAACGTTTCCTTTTTTTGGAAGTCCTTTTTTTGGAAGTCCTTTTTTTGGGATTCCTTTTTTTGGAAGTTTTTTTCAAGTCTCTATCTTAAAATTTCGATTTTTACTTGAATTTTAAACAGCGGTACTTTAACACGAATTTCTTCAAACGCGATAGGAAGATCCAAAATTCTCCCCTTGGCTTGTAAACAAATGAATGACCCAATCGTTGTAAAATTCGAATGGAAATCGATTCGATTTGGATTGACTGCGTCTGCGTACCATTTTCAAAGTCCTAAGACCATCGCACTCCTACAAACTCAATATACCTTGACCTTAACCCTAACAGAGAAGCGAGTGTAGCGAGCCTAGGGGTGAAGCCCCTAGTATATATATATATACACATAGGTGTGTGTGTGCGTATATCATGTGTATATACATATATATATATATATATATATATATATACACACATAGGTGTGTGTGTGTGTATTATGTGTATATACATATATATATATATATATATATATATATATATATATATATATATATATATATATATATATATATATATATATATATATATATTCACGCTTTTTAACAGCTATTGTCTCACCCTACAAAATCTGGCATGTGATATCAATGCACATTGAACAATGGTACCCAGGAGAGATAAATAAGGCTTCTTTTAATGCTACGTTGATATGAATGATATCGGAAAAGTTTAGAAAAAATGCGTAGCTGAGAAAACCATTAGGGGAAAAGCTAGACGGCTTCTTTGATAAGCAATCTTACATTTTTTATCTCTGCTCGTTCTGAACAGGAATTCATTTGATTATCGAAAGGAGGATCTTGCCTCCTAATGAGAAAAATATCCGCGAAAAAAATGATTTAGAGCTGTGAGCTTAACACGATCGCTAAATTTTTATTACATGCATGATATCTAATAAGCCTGGATAATTATTTTCTTCATATATTTTGTTTCCTATATTTCTGCTTTATTTTAATAAAACAGGTCTGCACCTAACTTATATATGTTTTACTCATTAATATTTCGAAGTTATAGGAAAAAAATTTTCTGTTTAATTTATTCATGAAACACATTTTACATATCTCCGTAACACATAACATTACGATAGTTGAAAGTTGTGAAAAATACCATAAAGCCAAAGAATATAGGAAATTCTGTAAACTTACAAGAATTTTTATTTAGTGTATAATGTTGGAATTTCCTTGTAATCTGTTACGCAAATTAACTCTACTGCGACGAAATGCAAGGTATGTATTATTATATTACTAAGTAATCTTAGAAGAAAAGTGAAAAAAATACATTTTTTTACTCGTAAATGTGTGATGTAATAATTAAGCTGATAAAATTTTATTTTGATATAAACAATCCAGATATTTTTGTACTTTTTTTACTTAATATTTGTGTACACAGTGTTGAACAGGATATGGTACTTTAGACATTTAAAAATTACTTATAATCACACAAATTTACTTAAGTGCATAACTAATTAGTAACGAAATTTCTATACGAATAACCAGTTTAACAGAAATCACCTTCTTATTCTGATTAACATTTTCTCTTTCAAATTGATCACGCAATTCCCCTTCTCCCGTTGAACCTGAATCACATTATATTTATCTTCTTTGTTAGTATCAGTATAGTTTTACACGTTGTCTATAAATATAACTACTCCTTATTCAAAATCAGAATATGGACAAAAACTAGGAATAAGATGCTCGAAGACATTTATTTCCGGATCAAGAGCTTATTTTTCTTCTGAATTCTAGCTCTAGAAAAACTAAGAATATTGTACAGGAACAAGAATTAAAATGTTCAAATGAAAATTTCAGTTAATCGTATTTGATGGTACGTACTGAGGCGAACAAGCAAAATAATTACAGTCAATAGTTCAATCTCTGGTTTTTTATACTATATAATTTCAAAATTTTTACAATAAATGCTATACGTATGATGATTGATATTGCCATTTGTGATCAAATAATAAGATCTACTGGGGCTAAAACACTGCAATTGCCGTAAATAACGATACCAGGTGTCTTCGGGCGCAGTGACTCAGTTGGCAAGGGCAGCGCGCTAGTGTTCTGAAAGTCACTGGTTCGATGCTCGTAGCTGACAAATCCACTTCCGTGTAAATTAATGACGGCTGGTGCACGTAATATCTGTCGATGCTGCAATGTCCTCCAAGTTCTTAAAATTACCTCTGGAGGTGCGGGGTCAAGTGTTATGGTCTCGTCACTTGACTAGGTTAAAATTTTCTGGACTGGTCCTTTGGCCAAGTCGAACTCCGACCCTTGTTTTGCCAGTCAAAATAGAAGCAGCTCCTTCATCGTCCATAACGTTCGGGACTTGATCTGATGTTGCTGTCAGTCAAGTGGCACAAGCAACACCGACCAGGTTTCTAGATTTTTAATTTGAAAGTTTGACTATTAAACAGATTTTAAAGGAGACTAAACCTTCTTGTTGGTCTCAAAAACCACCTCTGGTTCTCAGAAGTTTTAAAAGTAATTATAAAATGTATTTGTATCTTTGAAAATATGTGTAGAAAAGCATAATCTCTTATCTTTAGTTATCTAAAATTTTAAAATAGGTACAATAATTGCTATATGGTGTCCTGATATCACCATTAATTAAAAAATACTGAGATCAAGTGGGGAAAAACCGTAAGAGCCGTAAATCACACTATCAGGTGTCTAGATTTCTACTTTAAAAGGGGTACTATTATACATACTTTGATGGACAATAAACATGAGTGTTGTCCTCAAATATCCGCTCACTTTCTCAGACGTTTTAGAGTTAATGAAAGAAAATAACGCATTTACAACTCCGACAATATATCTACTGTATAAAAGCATAATCCCTGATCTTTAGTTATCTACAATTTTAAAATATGTACAATAATTGCTATATGGTGTCCTGATATCACCATTAATTAAAAAATACTAAGATCAAGTGGGGAAAAACCGTAAGAGCCGTAAATCACACTATCAGGTGTCTAGATTTCTACTTTAAAAGGGGTACTATTATACATTCTTTGATGGGCAATAAACATGAGTGTTTTCCTCAAAAAGCCGCTCATTTTCTCAGACGTTTTAGAGGTAATGAAAGAAAATAAAGCATTTACAACTCCGATAATATATCTATAAAAGCATAATCTCTGATCTTTAGTTTTATAAAATTTTAAAGCCTCTACAGTAAATCCTTTACTATGTTCATTGCATCGCCATTAATGACCAAATAATACAATCAAGGGGAAAAACGGCTGTAGACGCAAATCACACTGCCAGGTGTCAATACTTCTATTTTAAAAGTAGTACTATGTAACATACTTTGAAGGAGAATTCACTCGAGTTTTGGCATTCAAAAATACACTCTCGTTCTTAGAAGTTTTAGAAGGAATTAAGCAAAATCACATAGTTATATCTTTGACAATATGTCTTGAAAAGCACAAACAATTATTATTGCTGCTTTAACACAAAATTTAATATCTGATTTTTTTTTATCTGATCAATTTTATTACTATATTATATTAAACAGAAAATGGAATATATATATCCAATAAAAAAGAAAAAAAACGCCAAGCTTCAAAACAAAAGTTATGACTAAAATATTGTGTGATAGCAAATATCCAAGCTTTTAAAGTTCTGGTACTCAGTTTCCTAATCACTAATTTTTCACATCTAAGTGAAGTGGTTAAGCATGACTTGTTGATAGAAACCCTTCTTCCCTAGACCAAACTCATCATAACCTGTTTCTGAAAATTTAAGTTTGAAATATTTATACATGCCAGGCTTATCGGCCGTCTTTTTGTATTTGGAATAAATAAATTTTGTCTGTTGCAACGTCGAAAGTATGTTATTTAGTTGTATAAACTATTCATTTTAGTTATTTATGCAAACTAAGTGTGTACTATTATTTGGTTACTTTTAAAATGAATGTAGCAGCAATTTTAAGATGGTCACGAATTATCCTATAAATTTGAAATTTCTTTTCACGTTACATTTGGGCAACGTAACTCCAAAGCATGATATTCATATTTTGTATTGTTTAGTACAAAATTGTTCCTTTGGGGAATGACAACATAATTTATTATTTTAATTTCTAGCTAACGGTTTGTTTTGTTTAACATCATGCATCAACTTCAAATAGAAGACTGATTAAAATGACTAATATCCCATTAAAAATCTGTTTCGAAATGTAATTGAGCCCCAGTGCTTAATAAAATTGGATATAACGCCATTTTTTGTCGTACCTTCTGTTGGAATGATGCTATAAACATACACTCTAACAGGCCACCGAAGTGTGCATTTAAAATCTGAAATTGATGTTTTAAATTCATATTAACTATTTTTTTTTGCCTTGCTGTTTAATTTTAATGATTTTATTTTTAAGACGGCCACAAAGCCTGACATGCATAAATATTTAAAACTTAAATTTTCAGGAACAGGTTATGATGAGTTTGGTCTAGGGAAGAAGGGTTTCTATGAACAAGTCATGCTTAACTACTTCCCTTGGATGTGAAAAATTAGTGATTAGGAAATTGAGCACCAGAACTTAATAAGCTTGGATATTTCATATTACACAATTTTTTAGTCATACCTTTTGTTTTGAAGCTTGGTGTTTTTTTTTTACTTTTTAAAAGTTTTTTAGTGGAAATCAGTTATTTCTTTAAATAGGTAAATAACCATTCACAAACTGGGCTTTTGTAGGCAAACAATTGCCTGATACCTGGAGTCTCATCATCAGTTACAAATATGTCACTTTGTTAACTTAATTGGAGCACGTTTTGTTTTTTCGAATCTCTGTAATAGGCATGGTTGTTTTTTCGGTTTAATTGTAATTTGGATTTCAATTTTCTATTCTAGTCAATCTTTATAAACACAATGCGAAATATAGTACTAAACACTAATTATACATGACTACCTGTTTCCCCGACGTTGCCCGGGTATTTATTTATCTCATTTTTTTTTATTACACAGGAAAAGGAATGGATTCTACATATAGTGTAAAATTTAAGTATTTTAATTTACAGGTTTTTAAAAGTAAATACAGTATACAAATGATAAAATAAAGTTACAAATTCACTCTATTATTAATTTAACTTAAAACTTGATTATAAACAACATTTTTAATTTCCTACATTTCCCTCAGTGACTCCGAAACTATGGATTCGACACTACTATCGGTCATTTTGGACATTTTAAATTAACCCTTTCTCTCCCCGCATCCCCCCAATTCTGATGGGGCCTGAAATCTCCCTTAAACGTCATCGGGAGTGTCCCTATTCATCTCAGCGACCCCGAAAACTATGGATTCGACCATATTCTCGTCATTTTGGACACTTTATATTCACCTCTTCTTCCCCCCCTCTCATCCCCCCTATGCTGATGGGGAGAAGGCTGATCTTGCACTTAAGAGGCGTTAGAAGTGTCACTATTAATCTCAGAGACCCCGAAAACTATGGATTCGACACTAATATTGGTCATTTTCTATTATTTTTATATGTGACCCCTGCCTCCCTAGGGGTGCTAGGGATGTCTATACCCACCAGTGTTTTCCGCGGGAGACAGAACAACATCTGTAAAAAAATTTATCTCAATTGGATGGACCTTTCGGGAACGCATAAAGGACACACGCACAAACATTCTCTTTAATATATATAGATTAATCACTTGTTGTATGTATATTTTGTATACGTATATATATATATATATATTATTGAAAAATTAATATTTCTCAATTTTGCAAACCCACGTGATTGTAGCAAAAAGTGAAATATGAATAATTATTAATCCTTATTATTTGAATTCAATCCTTACTATTTTCTTTGGACATATAAAAGAAAAAATCAAATACGCACAAACATATACAAAATAATTAAAAATTCTCCAGAATGCAACCAAGTCTTATTTGGGAATCGAACACTCAACCACGGCATGGAAACTGGGCGACAATCGCAGTTCTTTTATGTTTAAACGGTTAGGGAAATAGCGGTGTTAATGAATAATGTTTGCCATTTAGGCGTACTATCACCCTGAGATGCAAATTTTACAGTTGCATGCTAATCTATACTAATATATAAAGAGAGAGCAGATTTTCTACGTGGAGGGTAATCTCCGGAACCACTGCACCTATTTGAAAAATTCTTTCACTGTTTGAAAGGTACATTATTCCAGATGGACATAGGCTATATATTATGAATATCTGATCAGTAGAAATAAAGTTAGGGGGGGATACTCTAGATTTGTGAGCACGGCCGCCATCTTGGATTTTTCCGCCAGGGTTTGGCGCATTTCGCATGGCGATAATTATTGCGTTCTGGTAAAAATAACCCAATGTCAAATTCTCTAATTTTAAGATCAAACAGTTATTTCTGATGTGATCTTTTAATTACAGTATAATAATTTTAGGTCAGATCTTGGCCTTGACCTGGAAATCTGAGTCAAATTGACTATACTCAAAACAGTAAATTATTTTTAAAACTAAGATTCTTTTTGTTGAAAATTTTTGAATCCATTATCAGTTTTTCGTTAACTTATTAAATTTAAGTTGCTTTTAATTTTGTTTATCGATTGTCAATTAGTATACTATAATGATACACCATTTCATTTATTTGAAATAAAAATTATCTGCCATCATTTTTTCGTAAAATGTAAAATACAGTATACATTTTAAATACAATATATTTTAAAATATTTTATAATTCCAAGTTGTAGTGGATTACAAATAAATTTAAATAACTGAAGTTCAACTTCTCTCTCCCCAGGAATCTAAGTTAAAAAGTTAGTTAAGGTTAAGTTATTGGTTTAGGAAAAGGGGTTTTTTTTCTTATTTCCAACACAGCAGGATAAATGGTCAAATAATCCTTGTCCCGATTTTATTGTATGCACCAAATATTTGGTTAAGGTACAATCTGAAGTAAAATTTCATTACCACAATGCCCTAACAACAAAAAAAAAGAGAGGATCTGGTTACTCACCATAAATTTATGGGTTCATAATTATTTTACATTTTTCAAAGCTGAATTTTAGACAATTTTTAAATTGCAAGTTATTTAGGTGGTACGAAAATGCTGTATTTTTTTCTAATTAACAATATATTGGCATAATATTTTGGTGATTCATTGCTATTAGTCAAAGAGTTAGGGCAAACTGAATAGATGGCATTGAAATTTTATCTGTAAGTAAAATTCATTTGACCAAATTTTCATATGGATCATAATTTGAAAAGGTAGTTTTTAATTAAAAATGACAAAAAAAAATCTCAGTCCAACGATTAAATGATTTTTCAAAAATATTTCTAAGTTTCACAATTTAAAAAGGTCGTTTTTATTAAAAAAGCTAAAAGAAAAACCCAAAATTTCCAATATTTGAGAACGATTTTTTCAGAAAAAAGTGGTTTTTATCAAAAACCCAACAATAAATCTAAGTCCAACGTTTAAATGATTTTTCAAAAATTTTTCTAAGTTTCATAATTTAAACAGGTGGTTTTTATTAAAATAGCTAACAAAATTCAAAGTCCGGCGTTTTGAAAACACCGCTTAAAACACATTGGCGAGAATTTTTCCACTCCTCAAAACACGGTAAAATCGCCAAGTTGGCGCAAAAAAATCCAAGATGGCGGACGTGCACACAATTATTAAGTAACGTAATATTAATTTGAATATTATTTTAGGTGCTTAAAATAATTAAAAAAACATTCTTTACTTAAAATCCTTTTTTTTATTTCTGTATTTTTATTTCATCTCTTACTCTAATTTGGAGATACCAATGTGTATCTATAAACATTTGTCAATTGTAAACGTTTATATTGTAAACGTTTTGTCAATTAAACGTTTCTCCAAGTGACAAACGTTTAATCTATATCTATCTATATAGATAAAACAGTTCCGTAACTGACTCATTCATTCACTGACTGACTGACTGACTGACTGACTGACATACAACGCACAGACCAAACCGCTGGACCTAAAGGGCTGAAATTTTGCATGGCGATTCTTCTAATAGTGTAAGGGTGCATTAAGAAAGATTTTTCAAAAATTCTTAGATTTTTTTAAATAAAATTTTTAAGTTGTTTTTTAAACCTTTTTTTACGTTTGCATTTAAAATAATACATTGAGGGTTATAAAATTTATATCACGAGAAAGATCATAAAAAATCCTTCAAA
This sequence comes from Dolomedes plantarius, assembly GCA_907164885.2. Lineage (NCBI taxonomy): Eukaryota > Metazoa > Arthropoda > Arachnida > Araneae > Dolomedidae > Dolomedes > Dolomedes plantarius. The sequence continues at coordinate 150,890,629 of OU015498.1, read as the reverse complement.
ATGAAATTTTTTTCGAATTTTTACCTCCATTTCCTGATTTTTCGTGAATTTTTAAAGATTCATTTTTAGAATTTAATTTATTAAATGCTGATCACGTGATTTCTTTTTCTGGTACTTTCAATAAATTGATCGTCACGTGCGTAACAACTAAATAGACAAAAAAAATATTTTTTTCTCTTTCTAATGCAGCAGACAATTGGATATTATCCAAAAAAAATGCATATCCCTTACGATTTTTTTATAAATATATATATATAGATAGATATATATTTTACATCAATTGTATACATTGATCATCGCATTTATTATAAATATATATATTTATTTTTTGGCATAAATTGCATACGTTGACCGTGGTATTTAATTTGAATGTACTCCGTAGCGAAGCGCGGGTTTTCAGCTAGTCTATATATATAAAACAGTTCCGTAACTGACTCATTCATTCACTGACTGACTGACTGACATACAACGCACAGACCAAACCGCTGGACCTAAAGGGCTGAAATTTTGCATGGCGATTCTTCTAATAGTGTAGAGGTGCACTAAGAAAGATTTTTCAAAAATTCTTCTTAGATTTTTTTAAATTAAATTTTTAAGCTGTTTTTTAAACTTTTTTTACGTTTGCATTTAAAATAATACATTGAGGTTTATAAAATTTATATCACGAGAAAGATCATAAAAATTCCTTCAAAATGAAGTTTTTTTCGAATTTTTACCTCCATTTCCTGATTTTTGGTGAATTTTTAAAGATTAATTTTTAGAATTAAATTTATTAAATGCTGATCACGTGATTTCTTTTTCTGGTACTTTCAATAAATTTATCGTCACATGCGTAACAACTAAATAGACAAAAAAAAAACATTTTTTCTTTCTAATGCAGCAGACGATTGGATATTATCCAAAAAAAATAAATATTCCTTATGATTTTTTTATAAATATATATATATATAAATATTTTTTTACATCAATTGTATATATTGATCGTCTCATTTATTATCTAATATATAAAAATGAATGTTTGTATCTCTGTAATTGTATAGAAATCCACAGTTTAGGAGCAACGATCGTGAAATTTTAAATACAGGCGTCTTTAAAAACAGCCGAGGGTCTGAAGAACTTCAAAAATCGAAATTAATTACCGTTGATTTTTAATTAATAAAAAACCACAATTTTGAAACTAAATGTAAGCTGTTACACTTTGTGGCATCATCCCTCTGAATATGGCGTCCACGTTATGGTTAGCTGACAGCGAGCGAAAAGATAAAAATAAATAAAATCAAAAAGTTTCAAGTTATATATTAAACCAGAATAATAAATGAAAATAATCTTTCAAGTCAGATTTTATACTGTAAGACATTTCGATTAATGATCGTCATTTATTAACGCCGTGTTATTTTGTAAACAAACGTTCTCTGTTGCCATTTTCATTTCAGACATTTCTTATTGAAACGATGTAATGCGTAGTAAATGCGTTAAATATTTCTTATCTAAAATTTATATTTTAAAACATTTCAGTGAAATTAACATCGTCTTCAGATTATAAACAGACGTTATTTGTTGCTATTTTCATTTTAGAAATTTCTTATTAAAATGATGGAATTCTCCGATATATTTCCATAGTGGAGATTTAGACACATTACAGAATTTAAAAAAAAAAAAAAACCTTTTGTGTAATTTATATATTTGTGTGTGTTTAATTATTTCAAGTGACTCTAAAGTGGGCTTGGCATTTTTTCCACTAGCGTGAAAAATCAGAATAATATTGAATTATTTAATTTTAATTTTTTTTTGCTCATGAGACGACAGTAGCAGCGAGTGGCAGTAGTTACACAAGTTTGAATTTGAAACATTGTTTTGTTGTTTCCTAAAAGAAGCAATAATCCGTTACTGTATTTTATATTGTTCTTAAATTTATAATTCACGATGTACTTTTAAAAGCATAAAAATTAGTATATATTAACTAAAAAGAATCAGTCTAAACTTAAGCACAGTTTTGCGATTTATTTACGGTTAACTATGTTTGTGTTTAGCTATTCCATTTGTTTGTTTTAAAAAATGATTTTTTAAAGGGTTTTTTTTGGTGCTTTATGGTAAAATAGCACTTAAAAATTAAAAAAAAGAAACAAACTTAACTGTAAATAGCATACTTTTTCTATAAATTGGTCAATTTGAAGTAATTTTTATTGAAATTTAGCTAAAATGCCTATAACTGCATAAAAATTTTAATGCTACTATTTTAATTTCCCAAGCACAATTCTAAAAATGTTATAAAATACGCAGCCCTACTTTCCGATTTAGTACAAGAATTTAAAATTGATTTCAGGACTTCGGGGAAAATAAACAATTTTTGTTTTTGCATGTTTTCTATTCTATTTACAGTCGATATAGATATAATGCTAGCAAATTGTCAAATGGAATGCATAGAGTTGCAATCTGACATTTAACTTAAAGAGAAATTCAATCGAGTCTCTTTGTTGTACTCATAAATCATACCTGCCCAGATATAAATATCCTTCACTGCATAGTCAAGCGTTATTCTGGTCATCAACGTTTGGAAGCACGTACATCTGAGAACAACTATTTTCAAGAGTTTCAACTATTTTGAAGCACACTAAGAGTAAAATTCGAACCAAAATTTATTCGTTGTTTTTTAGTATTGATGTGTATGACATTTCCCATCCCTTTTTTATACTATGTTTAATTTTTCATGCAGAGTTCACAAGGCAAAAGACAATTTGACAATTTTACTTTTCAGCTTTTAGTGATGAAAGGCTGAATCTATCTAAATTCTGAGATGTGTATAACATTTCACATGTTTTTTTCCTATGCTATTTATACTGTGTTTAGTTTTTAAGTTGACTTTGGTTAACAAACATTCATATTGAACCCCGAATCAAGAAACGAGAAACATAGTTTATGAAGGTACTTCAGATGATATTTGGATCAGTTTAATTGAACAGAGATTTATATGGAGTTTAATAAGGACAGAATGTTTCTATTATTGCTACAGAATCTTGCATTTATGGTGCGTGTAGCCCAAACTGCAGATTTCTGTTAATTTTTTTCATCAGTCAGTGCCTTTAACAAATACTTTAATACTTTATTTATATATTTTTTTGGCTACAGAATCCTGCATTTATGGAGGTATTTATATGGACAATTAGATATTTTTACTTTTAAGCTTTTAGTGATTTATTATAAATGTATATATTTTATGATATTTATACTGTTATTAAATCTATGTTATTTATACTGTGTTTAGTTTTTAAATTACTTTTTGTTAACAAACATTAGAGAATTTGACATTTTTAATTTAAACTTGAAAAATGAAAGGCAGAATCTACTAAAATTCTGAGATGTGTATAACATTTCACATGTTTTTTTTTAAATGTTATTTATGCTGTGTTTACTTTTTTAATCAATTTTGTTTAACAAACATTCGACAAAATGACATTTTTACTTTTCAGCTTTACTTTTTAAAAGTCTTAACTTTCCAAGAGACAATTTGACATTTTTTCCTTTTCAGCTTTTAATGGTTTATTATAAATGTATATATTTTATGTTTTACTTTTCAGCTTCTTTTGCTCCAAAGATGAAAGGTTAAATCTAGATGAATTCTGAGGAGTTAATTATAATTTATATATTTTTATATTGGATTTTTTAAAAATTATTTGGGTGTATAACATTTCACATGCTTATTTTTCTATGTTATTTATACTGTGTTTAGTCTTTAAATTGATTTTGGTTAACAAACATTCGACAAATTGACATTTTTACTTTTCAGCTTTACTTTCCAAAAGACAATTTGACATTTTTCCTTTTCAGCTTTTAATGGTTTATTATAAATGTATGTATATTTTATGTTTTACTTATCAGCTTCTTTTGCTCCAAACATAGAAGGTTAAATCTTGCTAAATTGTTTAGATTTTAAATTGATTTTGGATAACAAACATTCCACAATTTGACATTTTTACTTTACAGCTTTTAGTGGTACAATGATGAAAGACTGCATCTCACCAAAATACTAAGATATGTATAACATTTCACATGCTTTTTTTTTGGGCTATGTAATTTATACTGTGTTAAGTTTTTAAATTGATTTTGGTTAACAAACATTCCACAATTTGACATTTTTACTTTACAGCTTTTAGTGGTACAATGATGAAAGACTGCATCTACCAAAATACTGAGATATGTATAACATTTCACATGCTTTTTTTTGGTTATGTAATTTATACTGTGTTAAGTTTTTAAATTGATTTTGGTTAACAAACATTCCACAATTTGACATTTTTACTTTACAGCTTTTAGTGGTACAATGATGAAAGACTGCATCTACCAAAATACTGAGATATGTATAACATTTCACATGCTTTTTTTTGGCTAATTTATACTGTGTTAATTTTTTAAATTGATTTTGGTTAACAAACCTTCTTAAAATTCCGGGCAACGCCGGGTACTTCAGCTAGTAAACATATATATTTATTTTTTTTTGGCATTAATTGCATACATTTACCATTGTATTTAATTTGAATGTACTCCGTAGCGAAGCGCGGGCTTTCAGCTAGTCTATATATATAAAACAGTTCCGTAACTGACTCATTCATTCACTGACTGAATGAATGACATACAACGCACAGACCAAACCGCTGGACCTAAAGGGCTGAAATTTTGCATGGCGATTCTTCTAATAGTGTAGAGGTGCACTAAGAAAGATTTTTCAAAAATTCTTCTTAGATTTTTTAAATTAATTATTTAAGCTGTTTTTTAAACTTTTTTTACGTTTGAATTTAAAATAATACATTGAGGGTTATAAAATTTATATCACGGGAAAGATCATAAAAATTCCTTCAAAATGAAATTTTTTTCGAATTTTTACCTCCATTTCCTGATTTTTGGTAAACTTTTAAATATTAATTTTTAGAATTAAATTTATTAAATGCTGATCACGTGATTTCTTTTTCTGGTACTTTCAATAAATTTATCGTCACGTGCGTAATAACTAAATAGACAAAAAAAAATATCTTTTTCTCTTTCTAATGCAGCAGACGATTGGATATTATCAAAAAAAAATGCATATCCCTTACGATTTTTTTATAAATATATATATATAGATAGATAGATATTTTACATCAATTGTATACATTGACCATCGCATTTATTATAAATATATATATTTATTTTTTGTCATAAATTGCATACGTTGACCGTTGTCTATATATATAAAACATATCCGTAACTGCAATTTGGGTGTTGCAATTTGGGTGGCCAGCAGTGTATATTTATTTTTTTTGGCATTAATTGCATACATTGAACGTTGCATTTAATTTGAATGTCCTCCGTAGCGAAGCGCGGGTTTTCAGCTAGTTAAAGATAGAAATATTTATTATTTTTTAACTGAAACATATAAAAGATTTTAAGTTAGCAAATAACTTATCGAAAAAACCAAGCCTCAATATAATCTGTTCAATATTAAACTCTATAGGTCTTCTTAAAATGTTGATGAAATAATTCTTGGCGAAAACTCGATTCTAGCAAAATCCCTAACTTATCCTAATTAACATATCTCGGTTAATTTTTAACTTTCAAATTTGTAACTTTCAAATTCCGTTTTTATATCAATTTAAAGTACTCGCTGATAAGATTCTACTTTTTGTTTTAATTTTGTAAGATGCTTGGTCCATTCAGAATTTTATAATTTACGCACACTTCTTTAACATGGGGAGAATAGGCGAAAGAGGTGCAGCGTATATAAGCAGTAGCGGTCTAACGAATTTTTGTACTTGGCGCGTTCATTTGCCGTCAATATTCATTTGCCGTCAATTTTGTTTTTGTTTTTAGATTGGCGCTGCAGGTCGACCGCCGTGATATATATATATATATATATATATATATATATATTGTAAGTACAATGGTAAAGCCGTAGAAATTCTAAATGTTTTGAACCTTTACTGCAAATGAAGGAAGCTTGGGAAATTAATGTTAAAATCACTCAGTAAACAATAAACCTTGAATTCACCTAAATATACTTTTGAAAATCACATTATTAATCACGATTTGTAGAATTTTTCCATTTTCTTAAAACTTGGTATAAAGTAAATGTAATGAAGCAAAATTGCTCCCTTCGCATGAAAAATGTTCAAGGAACTAATTTCCTATCGAAAGAGGAATGCCTGATAACGTAAAGTCGCAGGAAGTTTTCTATGTGCTTTTATTTTTAATTGATTTTTGTGAATGCATTTGCACGAAAAATTCGTAATAGAAATAAAATGTGTGGCTTAAACTCTTAAAAACTTGCGAAAGAACTCAAACACGGGGAATTTTATTTCGTAATTAAAATAAATGATGCACATTTTAAAGTGAATAAATAATGGCATGACATTGCAATTAGGAATGTAAAATAATTTGAAGAAAGCTCTTAAGATTGCTTTACTACATTTTCATTGCTGCTATATTCTAAATAAAAAAATAATACATTTAGACAGAACTTTTAAAAGAATTTTAAGATTGTCACTTGAATTAAACTTTGATTTTGCTGAAAGGTTTCTTTTTTTAAGAAAAAGAATTTTGTATACTGTTCTTAGCAACTATACTTAAAGTAATTATAATAATTTGCATTAAGACGTTCTAAAACTCTTTCTGGCATTCAGCTTTATAATTGGATGTATTCAATATTTATGATATTTGTTCACATTAAAATAATGGTGTTACTTTAATCCCTTTTCTTCGTAGTAAAAAAAGGAACATAAATTGCGTATTTAATCAGTTTGTTTACCGATGCATACATTTCTTTTGGTTTAATTCGGGTCTCTGCACCTGAAATTTCTTATTTTACATAACTGTACGAATAATGAATATAATGATATGAGAATAAATCAAACGTCATTGCTTACGGCAAAAGAAATTCAAATGAAGTTCTGTTTCCACGTGTTTTAAGATATTTTATGAATTGTTATTGAATCTTCTGTAATAATTTCGAATAAAAATAAAACAAACACACACACATACATACATACATACATACATACATACATACATATATATATATATATATATATATATATATATATATATATATATATATATATATATATATATATATATATATATATATATATATAGATAGATAGATAGATAGATAGATAGATAGATAGATGTGTAACATGGGGACCCAGCCCCGGATGAACGAATTAAAAGGATGTTTCAGTTCCCCATGTCACAGTGTAGATATAAAAATTGAAGTAGTCTTGACCGAAGAAAAACCCGCGACACAGAAGCTTATTTAATTACTTTTTATTAAAATAAAAATGGCGGAAAGACAGCTTCTCTAGGCAGAGTACAAAATGACAAAAGCACACACCTATATGATACCAGGTCTTAAATAGACTTATCTCGTCATGTAATCGCAGTACAGGTTAATTGGTTAAAAGTTACGAAAAGCCGTGACTATCGCGCTAAAGTAGTTAATTGTGTACCCACACTACGTTTGTTTAGTTTTCGAGTAATATAGTCGCCATTTTAGAATTCTCGCTCGAGGGCTTTTAGAATCAAAATCGAAATTAGATCGAACGCCCAAGTTAATTTAGAATAACTAGAATTTAAAAGTGTTATGGGATTTTTAATGTTATAGAATATATATATATATATATATATATCGGTTTAGTTCTCTCCCATTCATTCTTATTTTTAATATTGTTTTTCCTCTTATATAAGTAACTGTCATTTGCTCGCTGTGGCGCTCGCTGTCACCAAACAGATATTGCATGACGGACCACGTGAAGAACCTGTGTGTGTTGGTGGGAATATTTGAATTTCGCTCTTCGGAATTGGATATACATTTAGCTAGTCGCTATCCGTTCTCTCTGTAAATATGTAGATATCTTCTAATCTTTTATACACTGGTGTAAGAAATGAAGAGAATTTGCAGACTTGGTCGATTATCTATAGAACTACTGTACCGATTTTAATGTAATTTCATATGTACATACATTGATACAATACAAAACAAATAACCATTCAATAATTGTAATACACAAGTATGATCGGGCGTAAAACTCATTGGAGTCGGAAGGTATGAAACAGCAGTTACAGAATAAACAAAAAAAAATGGGTTAATAGTTGGGTCAATAGGGGGTATGGTCCCCTCTTATAGATATACAGGTCTCGCAGCATGATTTCATACTTGAAATAAGGCAGTTTATCATTTCCTGTGGCAATTGGTCCCACCCGTTCAGCAACGCTGTTTTCATTCCCTGGATGGTTCTCGGAGGGGGGTTGCGAGTAGCAATTGCCCTCCACAGAGCGTCCCAGACATGCTCTATAGGGTTAAGGTCTGGATATCTGGCTGGTCAATCCATCCGGCGAATATCCTCAATCACTAGAAATTCGTCGACTAGAAGAGCCTTATGTGACCTCGCAGTATCGTCCATAAAAATTAACTCAGGGACAACTGCACCCCTGAAAAGCGAACATAGTCCTCCAAGACCTCATCCCTTTACCTCACACCAGTCACAGTGCCTCTTTCAAATACATGGAGAGGTGTGCGTCCATCCAAAATGATGCATGCCCAGACCATTAAACCTCCTCCGCAATAATGGTCGATTTCGCGGGCATTGAGGGTAGGTAGCGGGTCTCTGGTTTTCTCCATATGAACGTACGGCGACAATCGGTGTTTGGCTGAACCGGGACTCATCAGTGAAAAGAACGGTCGCCCAATGACCCATACTCCAATCTCTATGCTCTCTGCCCCATGATAAACGGATTATCCTGTTCGTAGAAGTGAGCGGGACGCAAACAGCAGATCTTCTTGCTAACAACCCTCTCTCATAAAGTCTTTTAGAAACAGTCAACCTTGATACACGGGTTCCTGTGGCTGCATACAAGTCACGAGATAGCTGAGAAGCTGTAGCACTCCTGTTACGCCTCGGTATAATCGACAAATGGCTATCTTCTCTGGCCGTCGTGGGTCGTGGACGACCTTGTTCAGGCTTTCTCTCGATTGATCCGGTACCCTGGAACTGTTTCCATAAGTTACACACGAAGCTGGGCGTTAAATTGATCACTCTACAAATTTCGACTTGAGATTGGCCTGCTTCTAGCCTCGCCACAATTCTTCACCTCATTCCATCATCTAAACGTTGGCGGTTACTCATTTTTACTGTTATAATTTTAAATTAACCGAATGATACAAAATAACACCAGGAAATTCGCCGAGGTGTGCTAGCGAACGAAATGCGTCTTAAATTACACGTGCTTTTAAGGCCTGTTTCTCTACTGGATCCGCCTACACACACGTGTAGGCTTACGTATTTGACGTACAAGATTTGCATTTTTGTCTAGAATCAGTGATTTTACATTCTGTTCAGTTCTTTTCGTGAAATTCGATAAAATATGCAAATTCTCTTAATTTATTTCACCAGTGTATTTCCTATATGTTTAACTTTTAGAATAACCATAATGTGCAAAGTCATTAAACGTATTATTTCCAACTGTTGAATTGTTTGGGGGAACTTGATGTTACTCGTCACTCACTAGAAAAATTAGCAGTTAAACGAAACAAAGCAGTTTCGTTATACATATATGTGTGTATGAAACAATAACTTTTCCCTTCATTAACTTTGTCTTACCGCAACAGAGTATTATCCCTCAATTTGATTTTTATCTAGATATACAAAATTAATCTATTCGATTTTCCCCGAAGTCCACGTGTGGACAGGAAGCATATATAAGAAGATTGCTCGAGAACCATGACAAACCATCACCCGAAATGACGCGTTCAAGTCAGGTGTCAATTTTTAACCAATTAAAAGTTCAACGAGCCAATCCAAGGTTTTCGCGGGTCTTTTGCGTTCCGCTCGAGTCCGTAAAACATGTCGTAAAATTGGCTGCGAGTTTTATATTGCTATGTGCTGTTCCAACAGCCCAGGACGATATTTCCTATTCATAAAGCCATATAGCTATTAAAACTGGAACATAAAATATTTTCCTGAGCCAGTATAATATTGCTTAATAAAGATCTATGTAACTAACTATGTGGATCCTGTGTTCCCCGACTGGACTCTCTGCCTAGGCCTTTCCCAGACACTCTCCACAACTGAATAATGATTGGAGGTCTCTTCCTTTCATCCAACATCTCCTTTTCTAATATTTCATGTATATATATACATACGAGAGAGATATATATAAAGAAGCTCCTTTCAATTAGTCCATATTATCTAAGATTCTAATAACATGGCATTCAGAAATTTTGAATATGCGAAGAGTATACAATAAATAATGAAATAATTCAATTAATAACTTTTTTTAGCTGATTCGATTTCAACTGCAAAATGGGTAATTTATCAAACGAATGCTTTATGATGTGTAATATCTTCGGTTTTCTTTTACCCTGGTGATTTGTGAAAGGTAGTACCCATTTTGAAGTACGAATAATGCATTAGAATCTAAGAAACGAAAAAAGAATGTTTATCCACTGATAAAAATTCCTCTTCACATTTAATTCACAGCAATCATCTTCGATGTTCTTTATCTTAGATGTTTAAATTTCAAAAGAGAGAAGGGAATATAAATATAAGTCGAAGATGCATTGCCGAAAAACCCATAACATAAAGAGAATGATCGGAGGAATAAAGTGTTTTTGTTTTCCCCTTTGGTTGTTATTGTTGTTGTTGTTGTTGCTAAATGCCCCCTGGTTGGAGGTTCTATTCAACAGGTCCTAATAGGCTATTGGGCTGAAAGGGGTTGAATGTTTTGAATTAGCACCCCAAGGATGGAGTCCAACTTGGCTAAATGACCGGTCCCGTAATTTTGAACCTAGTCAAGTGACGAGACCAGGACACTTGACCCCGCACATCCAGAGGTAAATTTGAGAACGTGAAGGACAACGCAGCCACGACATATTTCACGTGCACCGGCCACCATTAGTGAACTCGGCGGTGGATTTGCAGCGACGAGCATCGGACCAGGGACGTTCAGGTCACTGGCCCGCTGCTATTGCCAACTGGGCCACCGCGCCCTTACCCTTTGGTAGTAACCTATATTTGAAACACAGTGCTATAGAGTAACTTCAGATAGTTGATTCAGGTCGAGTTAGGTGTGTAGGATTCAATTTGGCTTATCGTAACAGCTCTACATACCCTCAATTTTATATATTCAGATGTTTAGAAAAATTATTATGAAATAAAAACCGCAGATTTTTTAGATAAAATCCCTCACGATAGCCAAAAAAAAATGTTCTATACTTGTAATTTCAAACGAATGATAAATCCATTTTAAATCTTAAAAACAAACGAAATTTACTACTGTTCTTCCGACATTACATTAATATGCAGGCAAATATATATACATTTCCCCTTCAGCAATCAGAAAATGAATGCGCCTAGCAATCGGTTATTCAGAAATTAATTTTCGGAAATGGACGTATCTTCAGAAACTCTGCTTAATAACTTTTCTGCTCAATCTAAAAGAGTAGAGTAATATGTATCATGAAGTTAGTCTATTGAACGATTGCAACTTTTAGACGCAAAGTCGGAATATCTTCTATATTTACCCTATTTCAGAAACTGATTCTCCACAATACGCTTCTGCGTTAAAGCATTACTTAATGTTTTTAAAAATTTTGCATAGAACAATTAATTGTTTTTCAATACTTAAATTCTTTCCCTCAAAAATATATTGAAAATTCAGTTATATATTCTTCCTGAAAGTTTGCAACGTATTTGGTCCTTTAATCACAGCTAATTACTTGGTAGTCTTGGAATTTCATGAGCTAGAGAGAGACTATAAAGCCTGAAAACCCATGAATATTTTAATACCGAATTAGAATTTATGACTATTGACCTCGACTTAAAACTAACAGATTAAAATTCTTCTCAAATATAGTGGCTAAGTTTTGAAAGTTTTGTTTTTAAGGTTGGCCATTTCATGGCTAAATTCAGTTTATGTTTCCTTTCCTGTATCTTATTAAATTAGTAATTTTAGCATAGTTTTCTACATGATCTGTCTGTTCATAATCCCAGCTTCAAGATAATGTTCTTACTGAGTTTGTCAAGGCGATATCAATGCTAGATGGTTATGAATCATCAATGTGTTTCTTATTTTTCCTTTCGATTTTAAAACCTAATGTCTGTGAAAATCACAAAAATCTAGCTACGACAAACAGGCTACTTGTTACTGTTGTAAAGGGGAAATTTTAAAAAATGAAATTCGATTCCATCGCAGAGATAGATCTCCAGTTAAAACGCTCGAGTCGTAGTCTGGAGATCCAAGGATTTGTTTCCACATCTGGCAAGCAGTCGTTACTGAGGTAATGGACAGAAAAAAATGGTGGAAATTTAGGCGAAAAATAAATAAAAATAATCATTATCCGAAAAGTACAATAAATCATAAATAAAAGGTCCAAAGGCCCGTGTCATTGGTGAAAAAAATTATCAGCAAGACTTTCGTGGGCCGCCAAAGAAAGGGAAAGAGTATGAAGTATGGAATGACGTGCGCGGTTAAAAATTCAGGCTTCTAAGTTCAGATATGGAGGGCTCGATTTTTCATCTAAGGAGACAATTTGTAGTATATTTCTTGGGGGGGGGGGGGGGGGAGAGTTATATAGGGAAAAGACAAATTTAGAATTAGACTAGAAAACATATTATAAGCAAAATGTGTTAAAGAAAAAATAAATAACTCAGTGACGTTGAGAACATGTTAAAAAATTTAACCACGTAGAATATAAAGGCTTTGGTAAGTGTTTGTTTCAAGCATTTTCTTAATGGAAACTTTTTTCTGGATTTCTATGAGAGAATTTGATTAAACAGGAGGACATATGAGTATAACAGAATTTCCTAAGTGCAAATACTAATAAGGCCACAATGGAAGCAACATGTTTAAGTTCGATTTATTACTGAACCCTTCCCTTTTTCTTATATAACAATATATCTTCTAAACAAAAGTACGCAATGTATGGCTTTCTTAGCAGCATTTTATGGAGTTTATGGACAGCTGAAAGAGACATTACAGGAGTGGAGCTGATCTGCCTTTTACCCTAAATATCACAATCCTTTCATTAGATAGTAACTTGAAGAGCCTCCTTTTTATTATCTATACTTTACTTTCACATGCAGGGGTAGCCACTGTCACTGCCGTGGCATTTCGTTTAATAACATCGAATCTTTCTCAGTCCGTTCCAGCTTCTTTAAATTGTATGATTTTGTTTCCTGATTTAATTGTGGTAAATATTAAGGTTTAATCTAGACAAAATTGTCTTTGTCCATATCCCTACCTTTGGTTAAGTCTGATTATTGCTACACGATAGTCGGATTTTATGTTCACACGTATTACCTCTTGATCAAACTTCAGTGCAGTAAATCTAAGGGCAACCAAACTTATTCATAATAAGTCAAAATGTTATATCAGCATGTTTTATAAAAGCTCAAAATTAATATATCTAGCTAACTTAAGCTAGTTTTTGTAAGATCTATCATTATTCTCTGTCTCACATTTGAAATATATTTCCTCCCTGTTAATCGATTAAAGTTCTAAAACTGCTGAATAATGGGAGTTTTTTTTCAATTTTCATAAGGAATGCATTCAGAGAAATAATTGCTCTTCGTCGATAAAGGCACCATAAATGGGGGAAAATTAATTCTATTGGAGTTCTATTCCTGGAGATTTATTGGGATCTAACTACTAGGTAAAGTGAATAGCATATTATAATAAGATGTTGAAACGCATTATAAAACAACCTATTAAAATGATATAATTTAATAAATGTATTATAAAACCATCTATCGTGATTCAAAATTATTACTACAAACAAATCAATAATATTCTTTTTTAATCATAAATGATTTTAAAGTGCTTTGTCTAATAAAATGCCTCCTCTATTGCATGTTTGGCAGAAACGTAATCGATTTTTTATTTGTGAACATAAAACCTTTAAAGGGAAACAGTTTAAAGCTTTATATGTTGTGTAATAACCATAAAATTCATGTCTTGGTATGTTTTACGACACTGCAGTTCTTATGTTCCTAGTATATTTTTTGTTCTTTTGTTACTATACTCACCATCAACTTCTTTGGGACAATGGATTTTTACTTTGAGAGAACATTTGTTAAATTTAATTCTTATGATTTGTTTAGAGCACAGCATTTAAGTAGAAAAACGCATTCTCAAATTTAACAGCATTTTTTTTAAACTTTCGTAAGAGTCTAAAAATTTATAATAATGACGTATATCCAATTTAACAGAAGATTTTGTTTGATCCCTTAAAGTTTTCTGTTTAAAGTTGCAGTAAAACGTGGCTCAATAAGAAACTAGAATGATATAGAAAATAGAATGCTGAAGACTCGTGAAACATAACAACTTTTATTTTCAAAACTGTGGCTATTATTAGGTACCGAATCTTACTAACGAACATCACATATCAAACAAACATTCGAACTCCTCGTTCCAGCAGGTGACTCCTACTTTTGTAGCTGTCACAGATTGCTTTATGAGCCCTCTCCTGGCAACATGGAAAGAATATTTAACAAAAGTCATACTTTTGAACTCATACGTTAACGTATATAAGCCCAAGTTTTTCAACCGTATCGCATTTATAATGTTAGAGGACTTGAGGAAAAACTTCCGAAAACTCCAAGCTTGTCGGTTCTGACTGACTACCATTAAGAATTTTTACTAACACAAGAGGAAAACTATTATTATATGGTGCTCTATGTTCATCGAATCTGGATGAACGAATATCCATACTATTTAATACTACTCAAATAACAGAATACCATACCCCTATTCCCTGAAATATCTATTATGATGCTTTCGGCAATGTTAGTACTTTGATGTATCATTCTCCTCGAATTTTATCTTGCTGTTGACGAAATTTACCTATGATTTAACCTAGGAATATTTTTGACTCCAGTGTGCAGTCTTTTGATTTAGTGCCGTGCCTTTCCATTGGATCTTACTTATGTATAACGTTTTTTACGTTAATTTTTACGTAGGGTATTTACCTTCCCATCTGAAAGCAACATATTTTAAATCAGCCGGGATAAAGATAGATGAATGACATTTGTCATCACGAACATGGTAAAGGGACATTAAAAATAAGTGGTTTTATAGCCCTTCCACTATATTAAGTATTGAGAAACAAGATAAGTAAGAATATACAGATTGATGGGGTGTAAAAATTCCCTTTCTATTAGGCCTGCCGCACACTGATAATACGCGTGTCTGACACAAACTGCTTTGAAAAACCAGTTATTTCTGCAACGAGTGCTCACACCAATTAGACATTCGGTCTGATATCGCCGTTTTGTCGGTGTCTCTTCGCTGTAGTAGAAATAAAGTATGCAGAATTCTTGTTGCGTGTCTCGTTACGTCGCAAGTGTTTCTTTTATTTATTTATTTATTTGTTTTTAGGACTAATACGCGGGTGCTTGTCGTTAGACATTCACCTAACGTCACAAGTCCAGAGAGCCAAATGCCAGAAACTTATGATTTCAAAACACGTTCTCTGGAAGTTACTAGTATTGGGCGTAGCTTGTGTCAGACACGCGCTTTCTCAGTGTGCATTAGGCTGTAAAGCTTCATTTTTACTTCCAAAACTTATGATCTATTTTGTCATTGAAAACAACTAAATATCGAGGATACTTTACTAGCTTCGAATGCTAACTGTGACCTTGGGCTCTTGTCCATCGGAAGATATCTGATTTTACTTTGCATATTAAAACTCCAACAGCAGACGATTTCCATATTTTTCCGTACAAAATCACGGGCAGAATTATTAATATCTTGTATATTTTAATCTTTAGAAGATTTTTAATATAATACTAATTTAGTAATGAAAATAAGCGAAGGAAAAGGAGATGTTTATTTTCTAACTTGAGGAAAATGTGAATATCGCGTTTAACAAAAATTAAGAAAACAATATTGGAAAAAAAAAATCCTAATAGCACCATCATTTGGAATGATACGTTATTTCTTAGAAGCATCATTTCCTAGAAGAGTAGTTGATAAAATAACGTCTCCTTATATTCTTCAAATGCATAATAAAGTCCATTCGATGGGGAAATGACATTTTCAGCTGTTCAGTTATCCTAAAGATTCTATGCGACAAAATGAATAGTGTGGTACGCCAAGAGAAACAAAGCCAGTAGAACGCGATTTCGGAGTCGCCAGCGGCTGGACGGTTAAAATAAAATCATTTTAACTGTTAATTACGCAGATATATAAATATAGTTATGTTCCTTAATTGATATCACCAGTTGTGGGACAAATGTTTTTTATGACAATTTTATTCTTGTCGCCGCAAGCCGCTGTGCTAGCCATTTAACTATTAACGTCCACACAATGGGCTTGGACATGGATTTTCCTGTTTTGTCCAATCACAGGGAGCAAACTGATTCACATATGTGGCGCTTCCAAATTAATGTAGCTGGCAGTGTTGGTGGGCTAATGTCCACAGCAAATGTACCTTTTGGGTAAAAAAAGTAATAAATTAAATAAATTAAAAGTCGAATAACGCTTTTACAGTGAACCTTCTCTATGGTGGCCAGTCATGGTTCCGAAAAAAAAGGTTGCCGCTTTGAGAGGTGGCCGTCGAAAAAAGGTTTAACCATAACATTGGCTCTAAGGAGTCTTTATGTGTTCTAAATAAAATATGACCGTTTAGAGAGGTGGCGGCTAGAAAATAACCACGGTATATTTAAAAACGAATTTAAAATATAACAAAAAATTCATTTAGTTGGATGAGTTACTGAAATAGCTTGAATTGATGAGTAATGAACTAATAAATTAGTTATAGTCTAGCATAGTATGAAATTTATCATAAAAATCAGGCGATGTCGCTCTTGGGCAAATAAGTATCCTTCTTATCGCTGATACTACCAACGCTATTTTTTTACTGTTGGTTGACTTATATAAGAAACTCTTGAATTTACGAACAATTTTCAAAAATTTGTGAGCGAATACATCCTAAATTTATCAAATTTGTTTCTCAAATTTCCTTTGTAAGAGTGCACGTTATTTCAATTTCTTAAACTTTTAAAATGAATAAAATTATTCATTTTCTTCTATTCAATATATATATTTCCATTATTATCAGGCTATTCTCTTTCTCTAGAGTAGTGCTAAATAAACAGACATTGTTTCTCGACGCTGTATATTCTTTTAAACATTAACAATTTCCCACCAACACTAAATAATTCAATTTTAACCTTACGGAAAATATAATTTTCTTCCTCATGCACTTGTGAATACGTAATTCCTCACGAAAAATCTGAATTAAAAATCATGTTTATTTTTCAGTATAGTCCGTAATCTTGCATGTAAAATGCTTTTTTAAGAAAACTTTCTCAAGATGAAGTAAAGGAAAGATTAAAAATTGAGGGAAACAAAACACCCTGCGGGCAAATATTGCTTTATTTTGAATACACGCATGGTTTCAAAAATGAATTTCTACAGAAAGAAAACAAACTTTCTACTATTTCTTTTAATCTCCCAATGTTTATCATTTTTTCATTCAACCAAGTAGTTTCAAATTTATGCATTAGGTGCATCGGAGAGAAAGGTAACCTTATAGTTCTTGTATTTTTAAAACCATTTAGAATTGTAAATTTCAAAATTATCATACATTCTGAAGCAAATATAATGGTTACTGTGATATGGTATTTCTGTAACGATGCAGGAAACAATCAAAATATTTGCGTTTAGGGCGAAACATTGGACTCCTATATCCCTCACGTCTAGTTAACTTTAATGGATATACTGCAGATATTTTATACGTATGTTTATCCAATGCATATTATCTCGAGCATGTATTCTTAGTTGCATTTATTCTCAACGATGTTCAAGAGGCTTGTTAAGTCAGGGGGGTAGACTCAAATTTTTAATGAAGACGTTACGCATATAATGTTATATGTTAATTACCGCATAATTAAACTTAAATGTTGGAAATTTGGGTAAAATTAACGCATGTTTCATAATCTTTTAGGTAGACCTTAGGTCTATTAGGTTGACCTTAGGTCCCATAGGTTGACCGTAGGTCTCTTTGGTTGACTTTAAGAAACAATTTTAAATGTTTCATTTCCTAAACATTACATTGTTAAACTTATTAAGATATAAATAAACTCGAATGAATTTCACATTGGTTTACAATGTTATATTATTGTTAAAATTCTACACTCTGCTAAGAGTATTAAATTCCATATATAAGTTTGAAATTGAAGTTTTTAGAGTTGAAAATGTTTATCGTTGAACTGACAATAATTTAAGCATTTTAACTAAATTAAAAGTACATCATTAGATTCATTTTAAATGCATTTAATTCAGATCATTTAGATTTTGATTTAACCATTAAAAGAGAACATTTTTGTCATTAATCTATGGTTAAAACACAACCGCTTAGTTCCTTATAAAACTTCAAATGCATATAAATTAAGGCGGAGAGTAAAAAAAAAAAAAAAAATCAATTTTGTTTTGCCCTAGTGCGGAAAAGTTGCGTACTGGTGTGTAGGTCACGTATGCAAAGTTTTGGGAAAAACACAAAATATCTTCCGTCTCAATTTCGTCCGTCATTTTTAACAGATTTTCACCATATAGTTAAAAATGTGTATT
Source organism: Dolomedes plantarius (assembly GCA_907164885.2). Lineage (NCBI taxonomy): Eukaryota > Metazoa > Arthropoda > Arachnida > Araneae > Dolomedidae > Dolomedes > Dolomedes plantarius. The sequence continues at coordinate 150,872,032 of OU015498.1, read as the reverse complement.
TCCATTGTTTTATATACAGCTCTTCACTTTTTTCTGAAATAAAATTCTGAAAAAACCCCGAACTCAACACGGATTGTGGCTGCATTGCGATTTCTACCCGTGCCCACCAATCCACCTAACCATATGGGCACTTAATTCCTTTGCCCTTGTAGTTATTCCGGTTTTACTCGGTACTCGCATTTGGTTTCAAATGATGGCATAGCTTTTCTCGACCCTGTCCGGGTTCTAACTAAACCGTCACACTTATTTTCTCCCCACACAGCCGCAGAAACCTATGTTACTAGTTTCACGAAAGGTTCAACACTTTGGGTGTGGCAAGGAAATATTAGGCTTCCCAGGTGTAGAGCTACAGAGTGTCCACTGGACATCAAATTTCTCAAATCATCTTCTGTCAAGTAAGATGTTACTGGGGATTCGGTCAAATTATATTTCTGCCAATCAATAACGAATGGAACGAAAATATTTTTTGTTTTCCCCCAAACTTTGCGTACGTGACCTACCCACCAGTATGCAACTTTTCCGCATTAGGGCAAAAACAAAATCGAAAACATTTTTGTACGCTCCACCCTAATATAAATGCCATAATTAAACTGTTACTTTTATGATAAAATTTCCCACTGTGGATATGAAAAAAATAATGTTTCCCGACATTATGCTCTCATATTTTGTTTTACGATATCGGAATTTTTAACGATATTACTTTCATTACTTAATAGGTTGTGACTAAATTATACCTTAAATACTTCTTTATATTTTTATAGTTAGGGACATGTCACATCTTTGTATATGCCCTACTCTCCCCCGTACTTCGATAAGGTAGAGTTATTCGATGGCTCGGAACGCCCTACGTTTATAGATATACTAATGTCAGTTCGTATTGATATGTATTGTATTTGATGTTCAGTTGCCTTTTATCATGCGATTGGAATAAAAAATATTTGTTACTAATTCGTATTTTAAAACGTCAAATTTTAGAAACAGGTTGTAGAAACGTTTTCATATAAAAACATTAGAAAAATTGGGCTGATTTGAATAATTTCATGTTTATTATTTTCAGGAAATAAATATTCTTTAAAACAATTAAAAGAATACTTTTCAAAGCATTGTTTATCCTTATAAAAATAATATATACATTCAGTGTCCAGGTTTAGTGTCACTCTTAGAATGACAACATCTAGAAATTCATAGAAAAAAATTGTATGACTGAAAATACATTTTAGGGGTTAAAAAAATATTTTATATAAATTTAAAGGGAACTCTTAGAGGGAAGTTCAGGAAGAAAAATTTTACTCTTTGCTTTGTTAAATAATACCAGCATTAAGTAGATATCTAAATTTCATTGAAATAAAATTAATTAAATAAAGTATGTTTAATTCATTTAAGCCTTGTATACATATATAAACATTGAGAAATATTTTGGACTATATTACATAAGATAAATCTGTAAGATATTATACCAGGATGTGTCATTATAATGTTATTTTCAGATATTTTTGTATATTAGAGGAGTTGAACTCTTCTAGGAGTTGAAATTCTTCTCTTTCAGGTCGAGTTTGTTTTTAATTAAATTTACATGTTTTTCAGAGGCCAACAGGTGGTAAAGAATCACAGGGCGGGGCTTTAAAAGTAGTTACAAACTATTTGAAAACAAAAATACAAAGAAAATTGTAAATTAGAAATGCTGCAAAATTGTTCATTTGAAAATACCCGGATGGAACAATTATTCAGTCCTTCGGGAAAATATTTATGCTATATAAGCTCATTTTTTCAAAATATCTGTAACAATTTACAATCGTCATATTTGTTTGCGGGAATCGATAGGACATAATATGGCCAATATTAAATAATGCAACATTTAACCAAGGCTTTCTATTATGTTAATTATCAGGACGCTTATTAGAATAATGGAGGAGTCAGTGCGGCCAAAATTCGGTAATCTATACTTCTTGACACGGCTCCAATGACTTAAATTATTAGCCGACCCTCGACTGCATATACAGGTTATTGCGTAGCGACTGGTCTGCAGGTTAAAACACGCTGCGTACCAAGATAGTTCAGGACGGTTTATAATTTGTGACTGAATAGCATATTAAGTGGTCAATGATATATTGTCCCTTTGGGTAAACTGAATTGGAAATAAAGAGCTGACGCAAACCAGATTAATCTTAACTTTTCAGCTGGTATTTCAGACAAACCGATCTGTTGAGATATGGGTGACATTAGAAAAAAATCAAATCTATATATATAAAACAGTTCCGTAACTGACTGACTGATTGACTGGTTGAATGACTGACAGATAACACATAGACCAAACCGCTGGAACTTAAGGGTTAAAATTTTGCATGGCGATTCTTCTTATAGTGTAGGGGAGCACTAAGAAAGATTGTTGAAAAATTCTTCTTAGATTTTTTTAAATTAAATTTTTAAGCTGTTTTTGTAACATTCTTTTAAGTTTGTATTTCAAATAATAATCTGGGGATTATAAAATTTATATTACGAGAAAGATCATAAAAATTTCTTTAAAATGAAATCTTTTTCGAATCTTTACTTCCCTTTTCTGATTCTTGGTGAAATTTAAAGATTAATTTTTAGAATTTAATTTATTAAATGCTGATAACGGGGTTTCTTTTCTTTTTGTGATACTTTAAACTAATTTTACTTCACTTGCATAACAACGAAATAAATTGACAAAAAATATTTTTTTTCTGTATAATGCGCAGACGATTAGACATTATCCAAAAAAAAAAATATTAAAATACAGTAAAAGAAATTTTCCTCAAACTGTACTATATTAACTGTACTATATTCTTTAGTATGTTCTATTAGATTTAATCCGAATATTTTCTTGTACATTAATTTGTCTATAAAAATATCAAAAATATCAGTTACGATTTTTTTATAAATAAATATATATATATATATATATATATATATATATATATATATATATATATATATATATATATATATATGGCATTAATTGCATACATTGACCGTTGTATTAAATTTCAATGTACTCCGTAGCGAAACACGGGTATTCAGCTAGTCCTTACATATTTCTCCTTTACTTTTGAATAAATGGACCCTGAAAATTGAGTTACATATTCTACTTTTTAAAATTTTTTTCTTAAATCAATGACAAAAATGTGTTTGTGTATTTTTTATATGCTTTACAAATGGTCCAATATTTTCTTTATAAAGGTGAGAACAAATATTACTGAAATTCATATCTCAGATCTCCAAGGTGTTATTCTAAGATCTGAAAACAAGCCAACTCTCGATTTACATAATTCTATTCTCACACATTTACAATTTTGTAAATATTGAATAAAGAGGCAACAAAATATTCATTGGTGTGCTATGGCGAACCATATGCAGTTATTTTGGTAGTTACTGATGCATTAACGCAAATGAAATATATTTTTAGTGCATCTTTTCCTGTCAAAAAGAAGGATAACAAATTTGGAGTTAAACATTTTTGAAGTTGATAGAGATATCTGATTTCTTCCCTTTCTAGGATATATGTATATCGAAGTCACCCTATAATAAAGTATAAAGGACACTTTTTGCAAGAGATAAATAACAAAGTTTATTATTCCCTTGACACATATAACGTGCAGTGTAAAAACAATACTGAGTAATGATTGGTACGAAATGTAATAAAAACTATAAAAGGAAATGAATTTCAAGTACTCAAAAAAATATAAAGTCAGACCAGTTTGGCTGCACGGTAATCCACTATTACTAACACAACAACCTCTTTATGCAAGAGTGGCAGAAACTCGCTTAGAAGCGATCTAGCTATGAGCCACTGAAGGCAACTCGCATAAACAGCTCCAAACAAACCAGTGTTTTTCCGGAGTCTTGCTACGCGGTAATTTTATGCTGGATTTATGCTGAATTTAGCATTTTTGTAGCTTCTTTGGATTTATGTAAATGCAATGATCGATTATTGTTAATCGATCATAAGGTAGACCTTACAAGTTTTAATATAAATGTTCAGTTTTACCCTATTATGCTATTAATTTCTATTTCTAAAAGCAGAGGCAGGGGTCTGTGTCGATGATGTGATGAAGCAACGACACACTGTCAGGGTGATGAGCAAATTTCAATCACACAATTTAGTCTCTTTGTGACCTTCAAGTGATATTCATCTGTGACATCTCTTTGATTCGTTGCTACAGCCTGACTGCGACCAGTCACTATGAGACATTATATGCTGGTCAAAGCTTCATGCTAACAACTGGTGAAAGTGACATTCTGGTCAATGTGACTCCAAAACGCGACATGGTGGTCAATACTCTCCATAGCAGAAGATGATTCTTATGTCGCCACATAACGCATTAACTACTTCCAGTGACTAGGATGTGTATTTATCTATCTCGTCCAGCGACTGGAATGTGATTAATTTGTGACGTCAGTTTAGTACATGGTACTGTTAGGAAATGGTCATTTCATGCGAGTTCATTGTATTATTTTTGATGTTGATGGATGCATTATAATTAACTCACGCATTTTGAATCGCTTTTTAGAAACAAGGCCCTCGAAAGTGCGTTATCTAAAAAGACTATAATAGTATGACACCAAATAATTGCTGAATAAATATGGTTTATGAGCAATTTTCCATTTATTTGAAGTCTTCACGATACTTATAATATATGATACCACCTAACAATGTTTAACTTGGTGTGAAAAATATTTAAGGTACTAGATCTTTTTTAAATGAAAAATAAACCATTTAACACAGGAAAATAAAGTGTCTGTAAACCATTCTCAAAAGTTTTGTCTAAACTATGTCAATATGTACTTCGTAGTTAACCTGCCTGAGATAAATTTTGTGTAAGGAGATTTATTTTTGGTTAAGGAATATTTATATTACAGATTAAAGCGAAATTGATTTATGTAAATAAGACTCCTATAATGCACTTTAGCTTTACTCATGTGAATGCTTAAAAGATTGTAAGAAATATATAGGTGAGAACCTTTAATGATTGTTTAAATATAAAAATGATTTTCAATGTTTTTAAACGTGTCATTTTTATATTGTATAACGATAATCGAAATATTTGATATCACAGCTGTCTCTAGTTTAAGACTATGTAAAAGCACACTTATTGAATTATTGGAAATTTTTTGAAACGCATAAATTAAACAAAAATCATTTACAAAAAAAAAACTAAGCTACTTTTGAACGAAAATTTTTTTATATGCAATTTTTATATAAATGATAACAAAAAGATCCCTTTAAAATGTATTGCTAAAAAAGTCAGTACTTGTATTCCCCATAATTATATCATTAAAAGATTAGATGCGTTTAAGAATTTCTTAAATACAATTTACATGACTACTAACAATACATTATCAGCAAATATTGACATGAATATTACAAGTTTTGGATTGGATAACCTTTAATTTCAATAGCTGTTAAGTTGAAGTTAACTTAAATCATAAAAACAGAACCATACCCGTAGGTTGTAAATTAGTAGAATGATTGTTTGTCTAATATGCTAAAATAAAATAAAAAATCATACCAATGATAAATTGTAACACAAATTCCTGATTCTTATATGAAATTACATTTGTGCTACCTGCATGATACTCTAGCGATGGATTTAGCATTTTATATCAAACGTGGTCGATGCAAAAGAACATCTATTTCATTGCTCCTGTATGATGTCAATTAGCATAATGCAAACTAAATGGATGCTTCATTACTAATATTTATCTACAAACTTTCTTACAAAATTCTAAATTTGAAACTTTCTTCACAAAGTGGAGAAATTTACTTCAGCAACATATTTCTTTTTACTTATAAAATTCCTTGAATACACGCTGATTCTTTGGCTGCAGTTATTTTAATATTTTCAAAAAAAAAGGTTTTGAATATAAACCTCTAGGGAAATTTTCCTACGCATAATGACCTCATTTACAAGCAATTCTTACTTTTATGCTGCACTTTTGTACCTCTTGCCGATAGATAATAAGTCTCATTAGTCCAAAGTAAGAGAATTTTTGCGCGGTGATTTTCTCTTCAGCAGTAGCTTTTAAAGTGACGCAAGTTACTATTATTTTTTTTTTGGCGGCTATTTTTCTAGCTTGCAAAATGTGAAACATCTTGATTCTAATCACTGAAATGTATTTTCAGTTTGCAATTTATTTTTGTTTAAAGGGATTTTTTTGTACTTATTATTAAATGATGTTTTCAATTGCTTTTCCCCCCATATTTCAGACTGTATGGCACGCGCATTGTATTTGCATACGCAATTTAAACTTGAATCATATGCATTTGCCATTATGGACTACCTGCCTGTTAAATTTCAGATGGGCAGTTTATCACGACAGTCGGATATTCCAACAAGTCTATCTTAGTGTTGCTATTTCAATGATAAGAGTGAATGAGTTTTTCTTTTTGCACTCCTGTGAAAGAGAGAAACCGAAATCTTTAGAGAAATCAGTATCATTCTGAAGAGGAAATTTAATTGAGAAAATCTAAGATAAATAAATAAATAAATATGCATATATATATATATATATATATATATATATATATATATATATACAACTTACAGAAAGAGTCAGGTATAGATAGCTGTGATCAGTAGTAAAATCGTATAGAATATTAATTTGAGAAACCCCCCCAAAAATATATGAATCATAAACAGATAGATATGCAGAAACTTATAAAGAAATAGGCATAAAGAAATTGCTATTAGTAGAAAAATTTGTATCTATTTCAGTAGAGAAGTCAGTATCATTCATTAGAGATAATTATTTGAGAATACCAAAAAATGAAGTAATCGATATATTTATGCACATTAAACAAAGTAAATTATTTTGTAACACATATATGTTAAATCGAATTTGGGCGATACATTTCTATGGCAACAAATTTTATTGTGCCTAAAAGAGTTCTTGGAAAGACGTTTATGTGCATTACAGGTTTCGTTATTCCAGAGATGTACGAATTCAGTATCCCAATAAATATTTTACAGTAATCAGGTAAACCAAACGGAAAGCTGTTTGAATGTAGCATAATAATGATTTTAGATTTATTAAAGCTAATGAAGTTAATTATCTAAATAAGAAATGTAATGCAATTAATTTGATAATTTACCTTGGAGGAAACAAAATTTTTCGTTAAATATCACATTTTAATACCCAATAAAAAAACTGCTTTTGAAAATTTTTCAGAATTCGAACGCGATATACATTATTATATATTTAATGCTTCGGGTACATATATTCCCCGAGTTAGGTTTTCTCTTTGCTTTCGATTATGCTTTTTATTTCTACCTAACTACTTTCGAAATATTTTCTATATAACAATTAATATATATTAAACGAAAGACTATATAAACAAAACTCTAAATTTTATATCATTATTAAGGGAGAAAATTCAATTTAGAAGACAAAGTGAAGGCCTTATTTGAATAGTGGTTTAATTCAATTTTTTTTAAAATGGAGTTAGCTTCACTTCTATGTTCATATAAGTCATTTCTATCTAACTGTTAAACCAGTACACCTCCAGCCTATTTCTGCTGCCACCAGAGGGCATTACAAATCAGACTTCAGCAGTCATTTTTCAGCTCTCAATAGACTTCAAGACTCTGTATCTTAAAATGAACAAGAATGAAGTTGGACTACTATTCATATAAGGCCTCCAACTCTAATCATAGAAAATATAATTAGCATTTCCATATATTTTTAAACAATGTGAACATTTTGACACTAATATTTTACATTCTTGCAAGACTATGGTCTTATCCGGCAAAGATTTTATCCCGACGAAGATGTTACTGTTTTAAAATAACCAGCGAGACACTACAGACTAACGTCGAAGAGCTAAAGAGAAATTAAGACTCCAACAAATAAATTGTGGCTTCCTTTCAAACGAGACCTCATTGTCTTCAATACGTCAAAAATACTCCGAGCATAATATATTTTTCTTTTCATGCACTTAATAAGTGTAATCATGATGAATCATCAACGAAATTTCTTATAAAAAGACTATAGACAATTTTCACCTACATGAATATAATCACAAATGATTTCCTTTTCATATGAATAACAAATACATATGATTTTTTTCAAGGTGTGTTCAACTCATTAGTTGTTAATATGTTTTAGTGATCACGAGATCCATATTCAGTTAAGCTATCTACAAGAACGAATGTACCGATAAGAAAGTGTATTTATTAATATAATATGCTTCTTAATATTTGTATAAATTGTTTTTTTTTCTAAGAAGGCATCCTTACACACACACATTAACTGATACTACTCACACACATCAGCAGTACACTCCCCTGTCTCATACATTTTTTTTCTTTTCTCATGCATATGAAAGGATTTTCGAGAAATTTAAAAACAATATAAAAACGTAACAGAAATATGTGACAGAACAATGTTAAAATTTAGATTCACTAACCTTATCAAACTCCTTCCCTAACTTAATTCGTCCGATAAATGGCTAAATTTTACTAACCCCTTTTATAATTTTCGTAATTTTTATGCTTACCTTTAGGCGAGCTATGAGCTAAAAAGGACCCTTGAGAAAATAGACAGCATAAAAGTTTTAGACTACGGAACAAACCATATAAGCCGCCACTTAACATCGAAATTTGCTGACCTAATAATAATTTTTACCACAGAAAGGGTGCACTTTTGAATCTTGGTATGAAGTCATGCATATTTGCATTTTAACATTTACTGTCATCAGGATCTCTTGTCTGGGAAAGATTCCTTCTTCTCGCTCTGAGTGAGATAAATTCCGAAGAAATTTAACTTAATCTATTATATTAAGTACGCTTGACGTACATTTTTCCAATGTGTTACAAGTCATATGTAAACATACATACATACATACATATGTATCTCTCTCTCTCTCTCTCTCTCTCTCTCTATATATATATATATATATATATATATATATATATATATATATATATATATATATATATATATATATATATATATATATAAATATATATATATATGAAATGTCCGGATGGACATCTCATGAAGTTGTATCTTGCATCGTGGCCGGAAAATAATATAGTCGGCTTCAGGAACAAACTAATTTATTAAACAGTAAAGCAACACATCTTGCTCGCTTCGAGTCAGTCCAGCGTCTCCCGCAAAAAAAGCGCAAAAATAGCATTAGGTCAGAGAGGTTGCCAGAATTGGCGGAGGAAGATAGTATATGGGAAGGCGACGCGTTTACATCAAGACAAGAAGGACGGGTTACCATGGCAGAGATGAAGTACAGAATGGGTGATTATAGGTAGTTAGTAATATTATCACATAATATCCCCCCCCCCATCTAAAATGGATTGGAGCCGCGGCCGTCGACTCCAAGACATTTCAGATAGTGAGAGAATGAAAATTAGTAGTAAGAATATTAGATTGAAGCTGGCTCGAAAATCACAAATTTCTATGTTAAATTGTACAATTGAAAAACATAATAGTATGAAAAATGGCGTAATTTTAAAAACAAATAGCTGGAGTAAAATAAAAATGGATTGCTACACTTAAATGAAAACACTAACAACAACAGATGTAAAGGTGTTCCAAATACAAATACAAGCAGTAAATTGTGCATGTCTCAGCCTCTGACATGTGTCACAGTCTGAAAGTGTTCAGAGTCCTGGACGGGTACAGCTCAACTAGTTGAAAAACACAAAGTAATTATTATTCACAGTCTTAGTCATTGAATAATGTTTAGTTCTTTTGGAGATCTCCTGGGTTGTAGTCACATTTTTAGAAAAATAATGTTCTTTATTGTTTATTATTATTACGTTTGACATTAGTTATTGACTTTTCTTTGAGCAAAACACTATCTATATTTTATTTTTTTTTCTCTAGATCATGTACACAAAAATATTAAAAGTTGTCTGGGGAGGCCATCAGTTAAACCCTCCATGATCATTTCACTTCTTAAATTTAACATATTTCCGATTTCTAATTTTCTCCTGAAATATTTTGTAATATCATCGTTTTCATTAAATTTTAACCCTGCAAAATCACTAAAGGTAGTTAAGGTAGGGGTGAAAAAATGCTATTTTAATACATTTACTAATTCTGTAAAATTATTAACTTGATAACAATTTTGAATATAAACGTTAAGTGCCTTTCCCTTTACAAATCGTGAAAAGTTTTTAGTTTCCAATCATCATCTTTGTTTCCTTCGATACATTTTTTGTTGAAGTAGGATAACCATGAATCTATATCTATAGTGCCATCTTCAAAGGGCACAATGTTAATTTCATTTTCAACATTCGAAACACTAAAAGAGTCATCACAATCAACACGTACTTTGGCAGTGTTCATCTTGCTTCACTTATATTAGAAATTACAAAAAATAATAATATAATAACTGACCTGCTTAAAGCACCAACTTTTGTGGCATAAAATACAATACTAAATAAGAACTTTTTTGAATGTAAAGCACTCTGATGGTAACTTGAAAATTTGTTTTTATGAGCTTCTTTGATTTCAAAGCAGCGTTCGGCGTTCACTCTGAAATCGTAATTATTTTCTTGAAATTGAAGTTTTTGATGACTGTCGCTCACATATAAAATCTTGAATCACTTCTTGGAGGCCTAGTTGAATCGGATACTGCAGCACTGGTACTTGACTTTACGATGGCGTAGTCCAAAACGGGAAGAAAAATTGGTGAGGTCAGGCGGGAAACAGAATTCGAAAAGCAAACTGGAACGAACCGGAACAATGGCATCTTTACTTGTTTCGATGTAGTCGACTTATGTAGCAATTTCATGGTGTTGGATGAGGAATGCTTTATCTTTGTCATTTCGAGCTGGTGACTTCAGAAACGCATGCGGAAAATAAAGCAAAAGTCCTGTAGAACAATGGCGGGAATCCAAAACGAAACTCGTGTAGAAAAAAGACTTTTTAACTTGTTCAATTTGCAGTCGCATTTTTAAAGTCCAGATCCTGTCGAGCTCTCTGAAATGCCCGTATGGACATGTCATGAAATTGTATCTTGCATCGTGGCCGGAAAATAATATAGTCGGCTTCAGGAACAAACTAATTTATTAAACAATAAAGCAACACATCTTACTCGCTTCAAGTCAGTCCAGCGTCTCCCGCAAAAAACCGCCAAAATAGCATGAGGTCAGAGAGGTTGCCAGAATTGGCGGAGGAAGTTAGTATATGGGAAGGCGAAGCGTTTACATCAAGACAAGAAGGACGGGATACCATGGCAGAGATGAAGTACAGAACGGGTGATTATAGGTAGTTAGTAGCATTATCACACACACACACACACACACACATATATATATATATATATATATATATATATATATGTGTGTGTGTGTGTGTGTGTGTGTGTGTGGGAGGGGGAGGGGGTGTATAAATATGACTGAATGCCTATTACTCATTTTGTCCAGTATATAAGTTCTATAACTTAAAATTCGACATACATAAAACAGATTAAATTTAATATCTAAAAAATAAATTATTATAATTTAGAGCAGCTTTTAATCTTAAATATGTGCAATAGAGGTGTAGTATTTCCTAATTAATATGTTTTATTAATGGATTCTTAGAAAAGAATTAAAGGAATTTTAAAAGTTTGTCATAAAAACCTTAATTAGTGACTTGCCACTAAAAATAACAATTATAATTTCTACCCGTATATCAAATTTCTACTCTTTTTTAGCGTAGTTATATTTAACTCCTAAGATTAAATAACTCTAATAAAAGACCTTCTTTTAAATAAACAACCTAGTATGAATTTTTCCAAAGAACGCATGCAAATGCCTTTTTAAGGAAAATTGCCGTGAAGCTGTAATTAAATTTATTTAACATTAAATATATAAACAGCCCTATGAATGCATAAAAAGGCAACTAAGATTCACTATACGTTTTGAAAGACAATTTAAAATTTTATTCCTCTATTTTACTATAAGCAAAGGGAACTGAAAAGTTAAATAGAACGAAACAGAATTTCTAACTCCGAGACACAGTAAACACCAATTTTTCCCTGCGCAAAGACCTTGCCGAAGAACAAAATTTATGCAAAAGATAAACATAATGTTTTCTGAAAGAAATTTACGCAT